>CAMZMU010000096.1:45943165-46462793 GCA_947311845.1 Poa pratensis
CCCCCCCCCCCCCCCCCCCCCCCCCCCCCCCCCCCCCCCCCCCCCCCCCCACCCCCTCCCCGACTTTCACAAATTGCTAGCTCTGCCACTGTCTATTGAGCATGACCCCATGGGGCACACCTTCATGAAAATAGTTAGTTTTGAAATCATTATTGAGATAAGGTTATTGTACGATAAACTTTCAAAAAACAGTTATTTTTGTTTATGGGTTAGATTTAACAAAGTACTCCTTTGTTTATGGGCCGAGCCCATTGATCTTCGTAGCTCTGCCATGCGGAAATGCGGATGCGAATGTAGGAAACTGGAACCGGCCCCCGGACTGAATTGGCCAGTTTGCCATGGAACAAAATGGACGGGCTCTGAAGTAAAAAAAGTTTTTTTTCACGTGGTACACAAATTTTCATCAGAACAGGAACCTGATGCCGGTCTGCAAGCACTCGTCCAACTAATCCATCCTTCTTCTTCAGGGAGTATGTATCAATCTATGAACGACGTCTGGACCGATAACAGTCTAGTAGAGTAGATACGTACGCATCCACGACAGGAATGAACAGACAAGTTGCTGACCACGACGACTCGGGTTCTCCGGATAAGCCATACTGCAATATCTCCACAGAGCTCGAGTCCAAACTCGGACGTCACTTGATTTATGAGCTAGGAGCCGGCGGCAATGGCGGTGGCCGGTACGTACATATACGGATGAGGAAATCAGGCCGCCGATCTTTGGCACCACGTTGTTCGTGCATATACATTACGTATAAGGCGATCAGAGTGAAATATTCTCTACTGCGACTGCGAGGCATCGAAACGTGCATCCATCAGCGCAACTTGGCAATTGGCGTCCATTGCTTGCAAGTCACTGCAGTTCATGATCGGCAACCGAAGCCAAAAAAAAAAGAAAGCACCCACATAATAAGCATTAAGGTACTGGCATCGCCTCACTGATCGTGATAACTACGTCTTCTCGCTTGGAGTATTTTAGATTTGGCAGTGGACACGCGGTGCTCCGATCGATCGCTGTCAGGGGGCGACGAAAAGGAAACCTTAGCCTCCTAATCTTACACATCGTCTTCTCATCATCATTATCATGGTTCTTAAAGCGGTTTAAGTTTCCCCCTTTTTATCCTTTAGTTTCTAACGATGCCTACCTTGCTTTCCAACTCTGCGGCTGTGAACTCGCCAGGAAGCATCGAGTGTTTACCAACAAAAGTGTGCCTGCGAAACTGCAATCCATTCTCCGGAAGGACGTACCTACTGCTACTGATGCAGGCTCAAAGACGATATGCTAGTTAATTAGTCGATCGCCGCTGGCCAGCTCTGCTAGTAACACATATACTGATATAGTGATATACACTAACTCCCGTTGCCAACAGTGCAGATACTGTATATACTACTACGAACGGATGGTTTAGAAGCTAAGAAATGTACACTTGAAAGTTGTTCTCTTCTGCCGAAGAAGGAAGGGGCAGACTGCCTGAAGGACTACCGCCCCATCAGCCTCATCCACATAATCCTCAAGATTATTGCTAAGGCAATGGCCTCAAGACTGCGTCCTAAGATGAACGACATCGTCTCTACATGCCAAAGCGCTTTCATCAAGAATAGAAGCATCCATGACAACTTTATGTACGTTAGAAACGGTGGCGCGTCGCCTTCATCAAAAGCACACCCTAGCCCTGCTGATAAAGCTTGACATCGCAAAAGCCTTCGACACCGTTCGTTGGGACTACCTGCTAGACCTCATGTAGCGTTTGGGCTTCCCTCCTCGATGGCGAGCATGGATGTCGCTGCTATTCTCCACCGCCACTTCTCGGGTGCTCTTGAATGGCATCCCCGGCAACGAGATAGTTCATGGCCGCGGCCTAAGGCAGGGTGATCCGCTATCGCCGTTGCTATTTGATATTGCAATCGACACGCTGCCAAAGATTCTCGAGCTAGCCACTGAAGTAGGGCACCTCCAACCGCTGCCTGGCAACTTCATCAAATCCGCATCTCATTGTATGCGGATGACGCGGTCATTTTTCTGAAGCCAGATGTTCAGGATATCAGTTACCTCACTGCCCTGCTGGACAATTTTGGCATGGTCACAGGCCTCATGACGAATATCGAGAAAAGCTCGGTGGCCCCCATTCGATGCGAGGATATTGACCTCACTGCCACGCTTCTCAACTTCCCGGCTGCGCTAAATCAGTTCCCAATCAAGTACCTGGGCCTCCCCCTTGCTCTGGGGCGCCTGAGGGGGGTGGACCTACAACCCTACATCGACAAGGTGGCGTCCAGACTGAACCCCTACAAGACCAAGTTCTTGAACCGTGCGGATGCGACACTGTGGTCAAGTCAGTTCTCACGGCCCTGCCTATTTTCCTCCTCACGGCTATCAAGGCCGATAAAGCTACTTTGAAGGCTTTCGATAGGTTACACCGGGCCATGCTCTGGAATGCAAGCTATACGGTAACAGGTGGGAAGTGCAAAGTGAGTTGGACAAAGGTTTGCCGCCCTAAGAAGCTAGGAGGTTTAGGGATTCTGGACCTAGAAAAATTTGCGAGGGCTCTGCGGCTGCGCTGGCTGTGGTTTGAGTGGACAGCTCCGGACAAGCCTTGGGTGGGGCTCGAAACGCCAAATGATGACACTGACAGAGAGTTGTTTAATGTTGCGACAAATGTTACCATCGGGGATGGCCTGACCGCCAGTTTCTGGTCCTCGTCTTGGCTAAATGGGACATCGCCTATGGCGCTTGCCCCAAAAATCTTCCAAGCATCTAAGAAGAAGAAGCGATGCGTGAAGGACGCCCTTACCAACCTCTGCTGGGTGGCAGACATCGCTGTCCATGAGTTCACTCTGGAGCACATCTCCCAGTTTGTTAACCTTTGGGGCCTTCTTCAGGGGGTTACGTTGGACCCCAGTATCGCGGACACCATCCTCTGGACGCTAACTACTGATGGGAAATACTCGACGGGATCGGCTTACAAGGCGCAATTCATCGGATTCACCCCTGCTCTTTCAACCACCTGGTTTGGAAAACGTGGGCACCACCCAAATGCAGATTCTTTGCATGGTTGGTGGTACAGAACAGGTTGTGGACTTCTGACCGCCTCGCGAAGAGGGGATGGCCGCACACCCTTATGCCAGCTCTGCAAGTGCCAGAATGAGACAGCAAGACACATCCTTTTCGAGTGCAGATTCTCAAGGCGTATTTGGCAGGCTGCAGCCTCCTGGCTATCCTGCCCTTCCCTGGTGCAGGGACATGGGCACGGACCGGCCTACTGTCCTCGACTATTGGCAAGCGGTCTCCAAGTCCCCCACGGCGCACCCCAAAGGGCTCACGTCAGCAGTCACGTTGATCACTTGGGAAATCTGGAAGGAAAGAAACGCTCGCGTCTTCAACAACACCTTCACGATGCCGTCGACTCTCATCCAGAAGATCAAAGATGAGGGCAAAAACTGGATTCTGGCTGGAGATAAATCTCTCGCTGAGATTGTTGCTTAGAGGCGACCGTCGTTTAAAGATATGACGATCTTTCTCGCAGAGAGACTGGACGGTGTTGGTTGACTGTATCTGTACCTTTTCATTCTAGTTTTTACTTTGGCCTAGGCCGTGTTGTGTTTGCTTCTACTATTTCAATATAAAAGACAAATCTTTTGCCTCGTTTCAAAAAAAAATGTACACTTGTGTTGTCGACCAATCGGGCGGTGCCACATGGAGATCGATCACCATCCATCCATCCATCGATACAACTGATGAGGCAATCGCTCAGGCGTCAGGTTTCAGAAAACTCTGATGCATCAATCGATCAACCCCGTGATCGATTCCGGATTAATTCAATAATGGTAGCTATCAACAACATTTTAGAAAGGAGAAAAAAAGAAGGCGTCTCGGTCATGCATGCGTGTCACTGCGTGTTACACTTACACGCTGGGTCTTTACCGGCCGCCAGTGTCGTCGTCGTCGCGTGATCTGCTCCGTCAGAATTCAAAGCGGTAGATCGTATGGACTGCTGTCTCGCGATCGAGTCTTCCTTAAAATCCTACGTACCCTGTTAATCCGATATGTCGACCAGTTCTCCGATATATATATATATATATATATATATATATAGGACAGGACTATTCTAGACAACCCCTATAGTGTTTGTAGAATAGTTATTCTGGACAACTTCTCAACCTAGACACCTTCTTATCCCGATCCGTGCCGATCGCCACACGACCTTCTAAACCCGACCCACCCACCTTCGTTGAAAAGAAAACACCGACCTTATCCTCCCGTCTCCCACCTCCACACCCGACTTCCATCCACGCGCTCCCAATCCCGGCCAACCGCCGCCGCGCGCCACGACCGGCCAGCCACCTGCGCTCCGCTCGCCGGCCGCCGCCTCCGGGAGGGCGCGCACCTCCGCCTCCTACGCCGCCGCTGGGAGGCCGCGAACCTCCTGCCTTTTCCCACCTTCTTCCCCCGAGCTTTGCCCATGCTCCCTTCCTCCGTGGCAGCGCCTGCCGGCGACCTCCGCCCTGCGCCTCCCGGTGACTTCCGTCCTGGCGCGCCCCCAAGAACCTCCGCCCTGGCGTTCCCAACGACCTTCGCCCCGTCGCGCCTCCCGGCGACTTACGCCACCACGCGCCCGGCGACTTCGTCCCCGCGCGCCTCCGGCGACCTCCGCCACCACGCGCCCAATCGACCTCCGCCCCGGCGCGTCCTCCATGGCCGTCGCTGCCCAGCTCCCTGGTCACCGTTGTTCGGATCCCAGGCCACGCCGCGACTGACCAACTGCCGGCGAGCCACCGCACGTCCACCGCCAACGCGGGAGGTCCACGCCGCGGACGGCCTCCGCCCCCAATCCCCATCACGACGCGGCACCTGCGACCGCATCCCCCGACCTGTAGCCATGACTTCCCCGGCGCGCCGCTACTCGACCTCCCCGCGCGCGCTGTCGAG
The DNA here is from genome assembly GCA_947311845.1 of Poa pratensis. Classification (NCBI taxonomy): domain Eukaryota; kingdom Viridiplantae; phylum Streptophyta; class Magnoliopsida; order Poales; family Poaceae; genus Poa; species Poa pratensis. The sequence goes on from CAMZMU010000096.1 coordinate 45,948,096, forward strand.
GTCGGCTCCCCTCCTACCTCCTGCTTCGCGCGAGCCACCAGCACGCTGACGGCCGCCCTACCATCTTCTCCCCTGGAGCGGGCCCAGCAGCCTGGTCTTCGCCACCATCTCGAGCGCAGCATCCAGGGAGTCCACGAGCGCGACATCCGGGAGCCCACCTGCCCCTGACCCGCTACTGGGAGGCGATCTTGAGTTGGGAGCCTCCGTGGTGCTCGTCGTGGGTCGAGCAGGGAAGGGAAGCGGTGGTCAACCACCAGCACTCCGACCATGGCGCTCGATTGAACTTCCGCATGTCCTCCTCCAGATTCGTTCGTGAGTTTTTCTGGTACACTAGTGCAGATCCTGTCTATGCGTGTGAGTCTTACGTTCAATGCTCTTGTGAGGTTCAGAGTAGTGTAAAACTGAAGTTTAGTTTAGCACATCTGAAGTTTAGTGCTATGCTGCATATGCATGAGTGCTTGCTCGTATATCAATATATAAATGGATATTGAACGGCAAAAATGGACCTGTAATGTTTCGAGAGAATTCATATAGGTAGTTCGGAAAAGTTTTCCCTTTTCTAATTTTAATTTTTGTTTGTAGGGACGGAGAAAATGGCAAGATGGAAGATTAATTCTTCTAACCAAGGAGTTTAATTTATCATCTATATGTGTTGTGTGTCTGACAACAACACTGCTCCTAAACGGTGTGGTGTGACTATTGTGTACATTCCCTATTGTTTATGGCCGGGATGATAATTTGTACGTGGCCAATATTTTTAAATCTTTTTCATCTCGGATGTTCACTATTTAAAAATCGGGAGTTCAGTATCTGAAAGAAGGAAGTTCGTACAGACGTGTGGGGTTCATTTTTCTTCTCCAAAAGTTTAGTATATGAAAATTTTCTTCTCCAAATTTCTTGACACTATTTTCAAATCTTTTTCATCTCGGAGGTTCACTATTTCAAAAATAGGGAGTTTAGATCATCCATCTCGGAGGTTCACACCGTCTCAATTACGAAAGTTCACCTCATATTAAAACGGAAGTTAACACTGCAAACGTTTATTTCATATATATGTGACGATATGTGAAGTTCATCGTATTTAACGGGAGTTCACATCGCGGAGTTCTCTTTAAAAAAAACAGAGGTTCATAGTACCAAATTGCGGAAGTTCAACTCATATTAAAACGGAAGTTAGTACTGCAAAAAATTCATTTCATATTCTACGACGATATGTGAAGTTCACATCGTATTTAACGGGAGTTCTCACCACGGAGTTTGCTTTTTAGAAAAAAAAATAACAAAAACAGAGTTTCACTGTATCAAATCACGGAAATTCACCTCATATTAAACCGGAAGTTAACACTGCAAAATTTCATTCCATATTATACGGCGATATGAGAAGTTCACCTCGTATTTAATTGGAAGTTCACACGGCAGACATTCACTTTTTAGAAAAATATATAAAAATTACGAGCAGTGTTACCGGAAGTTCACTTAGGCATAAAACAGAGGTTCACTACACATATTCCAAGGAGTTCATATACTCTGTTTTTCGAAGACGGGATTCTTACGCGTTAAAATTATCATTATGATTTCCGTTTGTCCAAATCAACCGCCGCCGCATTCAATTGTCGAGTATATGAGTGTAATTTCACTCTCCCATGCTGACTCGCCCAGTCCGACCACCACAAATCGAGTCAATTTTGAATCGTTCCCATGTTATCTCGTTTCACTATTTTTCATATTTTTAAAATTAATCAAAAACCATTAAGAATTTGAAAACAATTTCTATACGAAAAAGTTGCGTATAGTCAATATCTTTCCAACGCAATATTATTTGTTACGTTTTGATAAGCGTTTGAAAGTAATTTTAAAAATACTGTTCGTTGGACATAAACATTCAGAAACATAATTGTTAATTTTTCAAACTGCTCTTATTCCGTGATGAATTACGAACATTGACCTGAGATAGTAATGATGCGGTTTTTTCATATCTTTCCAACGGCGTATCATTTGCTTCAATCCGACAAACGGTTTGAAAATGGCGTCCAAAACAGTACGAAAACGAAGAAAATATGCGAAAATCACTGTTTCGTATATTTAAAATTACTTCACAACCGTAACTAATTTCAAAATCTTGTAGAAGTGAAAAAGGTGCGAATTTTTCATATCTTTCCAACGGCGTATCATTTGCTTCAATCCGACAAACGGTTTGAAAATGGCGTCCAAAACAGTACGAAACGAGGAAAGTACGTGAAAAACAGTGTTTCGTATATTTAAAATTATTTTAAAACCGTAACTAATTTCAAAATCTTGTAGAAGTGAAAAAGGTGCGTATTTTCCATACCTTTCCAACGCCGTATCATTTGCTTTAATCCGAGAAACGGTTTGAAAACCACGATGAAAAAACTCACCGAATCTAAGTGTTCCATCCGGAAGTTCACCTATTATTAACTCGGAAGTTCATAAAGTTGTCCAGAATAGTTATTCTAGAAAGGAGTCTAGAATAGCAGGGGTGTATATAATCTGGCTATTAGACCAAGCTTATTACTACTATGGTTAAGCTCTGTAATTTTGCTCTTTGTAGGGTCCTCCTTGTAATTTGCTGAATTTCTTTTCAGCCCTTGTACTCACGAAAAAAAAACTCTCCCTAGAGAGTATCAAATTAACGCTGGCTGGCGGATCAGCGAGTGCTAATGGTTCGGACGGATAGAGCTGTGCAAAGACTACTACTCCCTCCGTTCCAAATTAGATGACTTGCTATCCACCAAATTTAGATGTATCTAGACATGTTACATGTATAGATACATCCATATGTGATGAATAGCAAGTCATCTAATTTGGAACGGAGGGAGTACTCCGCAGGGCGGAGCTAGCATGTAATGATTGGTGTCAAATGACACCAATGGATTTTTACTATTTCCCTTTGCAAATGAAGCAATGCTCTCACAAATACAAAATGACACCGGTAAATTTAGAGGAATGACACCAATGATCTATTTTTCTAGCTTCGCCCCTGCTACTCCGTACAATAGAATCCATCTTGTATACATCGTCGGCAAAGAGATACTGTACGGTACGTACCCATCGCAAGGGGATACGTACGGAAAGCGCCGCCATTTTTGAACCCTTGTCCGCCTCTCGTCTCTGCCCGTGCGTATCAGACGCAGATCCAACTACCCCCACCTTGCTTCGCTCCCTGGGCGCGGTTCAGCGTGAACCACCGCCTCCCGTCCTCGCACGGACGCGGTTCACGCAGGTCAATGGGCTAGCTCCAAAGTTCCGGAGCTCGTCCCAGGATTTCTCCGGCGCCCGTGGCTGCGGACATGGGACCGGTACGAGGGTCGTTTTCGACAAAAGGAAGGATAAGATAGGCAATTTCGTTTTGTAGCCTTCCCTCCTCCTGCTTTTTGTTAGTCTAGTGGCTTTCAAATTTTCGTGAGTAAAATAATAAGCTCGGCTTGAGAGTTGAGAGGAACCGTTCAGCATCCTACCAACCGGGAACCCATGCGTGTGTGACTCTCACTACCACTAGGGCCTAGCTAGTGTGCTTGAGAACAATGCATAAAAATATATGATGTACTCACTCCATACCATAATATATAAGATGTTTTAGATATTTCAGTATGGATTATATACAGGTGTATATAGACATAGTTTGGTGTCGAGATTCACTCATTTTTCCTCGAGACAGTTAAAATATCTTATATTATTGTACGGAGGAAGTGAGGCGCACATTCTGTCCATAAGAAAAGGGCGTCAGAACATGGGTCCACGTGAACCCAAATTTCAAGATATCTCACAAATCGATTTTCAAAGTTTTAGAAAATTGAAATTAATCACGTAAGTACATATTGGCATCATAGTTACGCGTGCAAATCTTTTTAATAAATACGTATGTTGCTTACATCAAAATAATTACAGTGGAACTTTTTTTTGGCACAACAAAAATTTGGGTCATTGTACTATTTTTTGTTTCAAACTTGACATGCACGTACGTGCATGCATTCTCTACACACATGATTTATGCCATTTGTTTTTAGTATTGTTATGATTTTACTATTTATCAGGTTCACATGGACCCATGTCAGCCAATCCGCGTCGCACATTCTCTATGGTATAAGCAATGTAGCTCTTCCTTGATAGCATGTGATTATAGCAATTGTTTTCTTAAAAAAACACTAACACTGGTTGACAATTAAATTAAAGCTGCTTGGGTGGCTAGTAAGAATATATTTATATTTAGCACTTGCTCAAACTTGGGAGGCGTGGTGCCAATTATTTACTCATCTCCTTGACGCAAGGATCTACACAGAGCACGGTGACATAAGCAACAAATCCAGGGTCTAAATAGACAAAACTGCACTTGCAAAAGTGCCACCCAATTTTCCAGCCAGACTTCTCTCCTCTTTCAGTGCTGCCCAACGGCGCCACGCCAGCGGCCCAGCACTACCTGCCTCTCTCTTTCTCCCTCCCTCGCCCCGAATCCTCGCTGCCTCCCAGAGCATCGATTCGCCCGCCCATGGACGGCGCCGCGGGGCCACTGCCGGCCTCCGGCGATCGCGCGGTGAGATCCCGCCGCAACCACTCCTCCTACTGTTCTTTGTCCAGTACTCATGTTTATTTTCCGCGTAAATTCTTGCGGTGCTGTGCCGGTTGTTTGCGTCGTGGTGGGGCGGCGAGTCGATTCGCTGTCTGCTAAATTGTTTCCGCGTGCGTGCTCCGGTTAGATTCGGCGCTTAATTTTGTTCTCTGCGTGCACGAAAGATGCGAGCTTTGGTAGTACTGAATCGCGGTTCAGCTCGGCGAATCTCAGTGTGCTTCTTTGATTTTCATTTGCTTAAGAAACTCCGATCAGACTACCAAATGGTGGATTTTCTCTTGATTTTCTTCCGTCGCCTGGGTGGCTTTCCTCGATTGTCAAACTGTTCATTTCTGCCTACCTTGGTTTCCATGTCTGTCACTGTCCTCACATGAGCTAAAATTGTAGTAGTAGCATCTATTATGGGGATTCCTGACCTTTTTGGAATGATTTATTGTATAAACAGTCTTGCTGTATGTGCGTTGATGTAGTAGCTACTAGTGTGATTGTTTTGCATGATCAGTCAGGTAGGTATTTACTATTTTTACTAGAAGTCATGGTCCTCATGGATTCACTGAGTCATAGTGCTGTGCACTCCTTGGATAATTTCTGGCAATTTGTGAATTTAGAGTTTCTAGACTATGTGAATGAGAGTGGTACATACATCACCGAGTACATCTGATGGTGCTAATTCATGTGTTTATAAGCTAAGATGAAGTCTACCGGCTAAAGAATCATCATATTCTCAGTACATTTTACATAGAAATATTTATGTCTATCTCTTCTTCCTTCTTGTTAGTTTTACAAGCTCAATGAAATTCTTATTCAGCATCGGTTGTTGACAGTACTGTTTGATTGACCATGTAGGTACAGAACCAGAATGACAATGCCCAAAGTGCACAGGGGAATAATTCACGGAGGCCAAACCTTTCTTTGCAAATACCACTTAGGACCTTGGATAACCATATGCCTACTTCAACGAGAATTAACATATCCGCCAGCCCCAGTTCGACAAGAGCTGGGTTGCCGCCAAGACCTAATTCAGCTAGACCAAAATCATCTATCAAGAACACCATTCCCCAGCCGAGTTTCAGGTTAAGGAGTTCAGCACAGGAAGGTGATCGGACAATCCTTCTAGTTCCTGGGACAGGATCGGAAGGGTCTCTAGATAATCCAACTCCAAGATCTTTCTCTTTCAGAAAGGTCATTAACTCGTTATCGGCAAAACGCACCTATTCTTTGCCTGTCACACCTGTAGGGACTTCAGATAAAGCTTCTCCACCGGGAATTCAGATAGATAACCAGCCAACTACAACAGTAAGCATATAACTATTCTCTCTATTATCCAGATAGATGCTAGATTATAGTTTTTATATGGGCCAGATGGAAATGAGGCCTGGCACTTTTGCAGTTTTACTAAGGTGGTAACTATTTGTTTAAATGTGTGTTATGATGTTGGTAGCAACCAGAAGTTCAAGCACAAATCAGGCGGTCGCTTTCAGTACCAGGAAATCGCAAAAATAGGAGTTTGAGGAGAGCAGATTCATTAGGTGTCATCCGTGTGATTCCAACAACTCCGCGACTTGTTCCAGCTGATACAATCGCATCAAATGATGCCATTGAAGAAACAGTAGACGGTATGTTCCACTTTTAAACCTTTATTGTGATATTTCCTTAGGTCAATTACTTCAGAAACCAGCACGTGTTCATTCAAGTGCATCCTTTGTCAGCTCCTGAAGATGGAGGTGAAGATATTCCTGAAGAAGAAGCAGTCTGCAGAATTTGTCTAGTTGAACTCAATGAAGGAGGGGAAACGCTTAAAATGGAGTGCAGCTGCAAAGGAGAGCTTGCCCTTGCGCACCAAGATTGTGCTGTCAAATGGTTTAGCATCAAGGGAAACAAGATATGTGATGTCTGCAGACAAGAAGTTCAGAATCTGCCTGTGACTTTGTTAAGAATACCAACTCAAACTGTTCACAGGCGACTAGCAAATGGTGCTCAGCAAAGAGCGTCTCAACAGTACAGGTAAGGATACTTGAGAAGTTGAGAGTATTTATCAGTACGAGGCAACGATACTGTTCTTCCTGTGCCCAGCTTTGTGAATCAGCCAGGGGGCAAGTTATTTTCAAATGAATTTTCCTTTCTCTTGTGTGCCTGGTTCACTCTTAGAAGTTAGAGAACAGATATACAATAGTTATTGATCAATGATTTTTCATGCTCGGCAAAAATCTGACACTTAAATCTCTAGCAGATTTTGGCAGGACATTCCAATTTTGGTGATGGTTAGCATGCTTGCCTACTTCTGTTTCTTGGAACAACTTCTGGTCTGTTTTCCCTTGCTTCTTTCTTTACCAGTTCATTTGAATGCAACTGTGCCTTTTTTTTTCTTTTTTGGTTTCATCTAAATGGCATTTATTCTTTCACTGGAACAGGTTACTGATTTGCAGTCACGTGCACTAGCGATTTCGTTACCTTTCTCATGCGTGTTGGGACTCCTTTCTTCCATGATAGCATCCACTATGGGTAATTACATCTTTTCCCTTTTAGCTATTTTGAGAAGCATTTACAACATCACGAAAACTATATATTCTAGTAGTAGTAAATAGGTTTTCAGTGTTTCCTATGCGGCGGAAGACCCAAACTCTGGTAGTTTTCATTATTGTGTAATGAGTTCAGATGTACAATAGAAGCCGATAGTGATACATTCAGTTCTAGTATTTCTGCAGTAAAACTGCTGTGCCAATTTGCTCAGGGTTATTATTCTGTTATTTAGTGGATTTTTTCGACAATCTAATATGTTTCCTTTTTCTTCATACAGTGACCAAAAGCTACCTATGGGCCTACGCTTCCTTCCAGTTTGCTATCGTGATCCTGTTTGCTCATATCTTTTACAACGTGGTATGAAACTTCTTCCTTAATTACATCTGATGCAGACAATGTGTTTATCAGACCTCTGAAAAAGCTATCACAAAACTTGCAGTTAAGAGTGAACCCAGTCCTTGCGGTCCTACTCTCCTCGTTCACTGGGTTCGGGATTGCTATCAGTACAAACTCACTGCTAGTAGAGTACTTGAGGTGGAGAACTAGGAGGAGGAACCAACGGATGGCTCAGACTCAGCCTGTGAGCGAAGGTCAGGATCCAGAATCTGGGAATAACGCTGCAAGTGAAAACGGTGGCGATAGGCAGCAACAAGGGCAGCACCTAGAATCTGGCAATAACATCGTCTGATCATTCAGGTTTGTTACCAATAAACCTGAATTTTGTAAAGATTTAGTTGTTCACCTCTTCTCAAGTTCTGAAAACTTTGAACTCATCATATGCATATGCTTACTCCCTGCTCTCTGTGTGTGACTTCTGCAGACCACGATGTGCGATCATTTGATGTGTGTGTGAATAGCTAGATTTGATCTGTGCAGTAATCATTGCTTGTCAGGCTTCAGAGTCGCAATCGCGAGAATAGGAACATGGGAGCAAATCTTCATGGCGTTTGCATTGGAGGCAGCATGCCACCTGGATATTGCACATGGATATAGTTAGTCTAGCAGTTTGACATCAAATACGTGGTTTCTTCAGTGGAAAGCTTAGTAGATCTCTGAACCTACAGAATGTTTGTCATAAAAAACGTGGTTTCTTCGGTGTAAAGCTTAGTAGATCTCTGAACCTACAGAAGTTCATCAGAAAAGTGTGTGCAGTTAGTTGTTATGTTCCACAATAATATAGGCAATCGCCGTGCGCGTGAAGGAGGACGGCCTTGTCGTAGGTCCAGTTCTTGAGCGGGGAGTCACGCAGCGAGCGGGCTCTAGCGCGCGGCGTGCCTGGTTGTTTGCGAGCCCTCCGGGCCGACTTCGCCATGTTGGCAAGCAAGCGTCTGGATCTGCGCAGTCCTGGCTGCCGCAGTCGAGCCTGTGAAAGTGCAAGTTAGTGCGGCGGCATCCGCCAGCCGGCGAGGTGGTGGTTGAAGCCCAGGAGTGTGCATGCACCGGTAGCCGAGGCGCCGACCGGTTGAGCGCGTCAAGCTTCTTGGCGACCAAGAGCGGCAGGAGTCCAAGGCAAGCCCGCGCACGACGTAGGAGCCGAGGCGGACCAGATCCAACAGCCGCTCGCGCGGCGTCGGGGATCGATCTGGCCGCGCGACATGGGGCGTTCGCCACCTGGAACAACTTGGTGCCACACCCTGCCATCCTTCGCCGCCCGCTGGACCTTGGTTTCTTTGGTTGCATTCGGCGCGGATTGACATTGCTGTGGAGAGTACCTTGTGCGCGAGCGCCTCGGCCACGGGCCACCAAGGTCAGTGGGACTGGCCAACTGGGAATCCACCATGAGACGCGCGTCGCCTTCGCACCCGTGTGGCGTGGGAGCCTGGGCATTGGGCAAGCAGGTTCGACAACCGCAGGCGACGGAGGGCGAGTTGCAGAGAGCGAGCCGCTCGCCACTCGACGCTTGCCATCTCGAACGGGGCACGGATTAGCTGACTTTGCGGGGCTCAGAATCAGGTTACTTGAGTCACTGACGCGTGAGGTCCACCAGTCACACAGATTTACTGTCTTTGTGGACTTGCCTGGTAGCATTCAGCACCGGATTTACTTGTACGCACAAGGACCACGACGTCCACGTCGCGCAGCGAGCACCTTTGTGCATCCACGAGTCCTTGCACCAAGGTCAAGAGGATCCAGCAAAGCACAGACCTTTGCGGCGTGAAGGGAACATACAATCCTGTTTTTTTTTTTATTTCACAACTATGCATGAATTTTTTGCGATTCGCCTAATAAGGGTCTTTTGGATTACATGATTTCTAAAAGGTATGAATAGGAAAAAAAATTGAGATGTAGTACGCTTCAATTTCTACAAGATTTCAAAACACAGAAATTTTGCAAACGATACATTTGGATGATGCAAAGAAAACAAACACGGGAATTTTACAGGAATGAGGAGAGAGAGCAGATAGAGATAGAGCGTGAGTACATTGGACTTTGCAAAGGAAAAAAAATGAGACTTGAGCTTATGTTAAGATTCCTATGAAACAGGGGCATAGGAATAGATTCCTTACGAATTTGGTGGGCTCAATACTATGATCCAAATGTGTTCCATAGAAAAAATTCATATGGATGGAATCGTCCTAAATTTCTATGAAATTCTTTCAATCCAAAAAGATCCTAATTAACTTACTTTCTTTTTTCAAGTGAGTGTGCTAGTTAAGGATAGGACACAGCCGAAGAGGCATGGACCCTCACGCCGCTCTCAAGGGCGGCTCGGGGAACCCAAAGCCCGGGTAGCGGACAGCGTGTCCTGCTCTCCACGTAAGTTGGTATTTCAGCGTGCGGTGCCCCTGGCGGCTGATCTCGTTCACGACCCTGCACGGCGTCGTGGACCAGATGGCGTGCCTGATCCGTCCTCCCTCTGGCAGCACCGTGGCTCCTAGCGCTGGTTGGGGTATCTCCGGTCGTCGGACGTGGCGGCAGAGTTAGGGTTTGGCCACGACGATCTGGAGGCTTTCGTGGGGATGGGTCGGTGCATGCATTGGCAGCTCTGTTTACATGTTGAATAACAAAAGAAGTAAAACTAGAATCTCGCTCCTCAATATCAAACAGAATAGGTGCCACAACCGATCTAGAATTGTGGTGAGTGTTCCAGAGATTTGCAATCTCCAGACATACCACATGCGTAAAGCCGCGGGTATATGGCCAAGTGTACTTTGTCGCCAAAGAAGTAAATACATATTCAGACAATCGCTCTACAAAAATCATAAAGTAGAATATTTATTGTCGAGAATTTTCGATCTCAAGCTGTCGGAAAAGGTCCACACCAACGTACGCTCGACTCCGCTCGCCAGTGACCTTCTTCTGTAAACACGCCACCGTCCATGCGTGGACGCGGTCTACATGAACTTTTTTTTTTTTGCGAAAGTCTACATGAACCTATATACTTAGGCCGGCTGCCTTCCCATTCCAGGTGGAACGTGTCCACGGAGTTGGTTTCGTGGTCTTTGTACCCTCGTACGAGGAAGGCAGAAAGAATCATAGTTCAAGTGGAAATCAGGAAATGTACCACGACCCAATCAAACCACACTTGGCGAATGCTGAATGCATGTAAGAGAATATTTTCACTGTCTCGATTCAGTTCAACTATGATTTTACTGTGACCATTTTGCAAAATGTCCTGCGGTGTTGACGATGACGAACAAACAATGGATGAAAAGTCCTTGCAGCCGAGTCTGAGCACGCTGCAAGCACGTGAAGAATATTCTGCCGCCCCTACAGCGTCGGACGTCATCAAGTTGTCGCACAAGGTCTTGTCCGGGCACATCTGCCAGATGACACTCGGCCCCACGAGTCAGTTTTTCTCTTTTTTTTTGCGACTTAAGGAAATTTATTTATTGCTTAAACTTCAGAATTACAATCCTTCAAGAGGGGTATCAGCTAAGAAGGTTGGGGTAAAATTAACCCATAAGCACCTTCTTCTATTAGAGCTAGCTCTATACGCACAAAGGTGAGCAGCCTGATTAGCTACTCGGTTGATATGAACTACATCAAAGCTAGAGCAAAACCCACTAAGCTCCTTTACCTCTTGAAAAATACTGGATATAATTGATCTACTAGAGTCCATCTCTTCCCACAGCTTGACCAGCTCCAAGGAATCAGTTTCCATGATAACACTTTGGAGACCCATATTGATAGCAAGCCGCATCCCATCTCTGAAGGCCTCTGCCTCCATAATTAATGGACTTGCAGCATTCTCATACCACAAAGCTTGTGCACGTATCAGCGCACCTGTGTGATCTCTGACGATGATGCCAGTGGAACCATCACCGCTGTCCTGGTTAAAACCTGCGTCAATGTTTACTTTAAAAATCCCAGAATCAGCTTTGTGGTATGAGAATGGGATGCGGCTACAACAACTCGCACATGAGCATGGTTTGGGCATGGGAGAGGGAGTGTGGGGGCGTGGTGGCCACAGTTCAAGGCATGGGGGAGGAACCGTGGTGGCCACGGTTCGGGGCATGGGGAGGGAGCGCGGGGACATGGCTACAACAACTCGCACATGAGCATGACGGGGAGATGTAGAGAGGGTGCTTGTGGGCTCGTGGGTGGTGGACGGGGGAGAGCAGGGCAACCGGATTTGGGAATGAGGGGCTATATCATGTGAGTGGTTTGAAGAAAAAGACCAAGAAGAAAATGGGGGCATTTTGGTCTGCAATTTGATGTAATGGCATTAAGGGGGGTGATGCAAAATTTCAATGGTATTTTTCAAAAGAGAAAAGATGTAATGGCATTTCTCTGAATTGGCAAAATTGCAGTGACATTTATGTAATTAACCCATTTTTCTTGCCAGAAACATCAACAATCGAGAGAGCAGCATAGATAGCAAAGATAATTATGACCATATCTTCTACTCAGTACAACATTCCATTGCATGAGTCTCAAGGTGGAGGGAGAATATAATATGTGCACTACATGCACATGTCGTTTTACTATTTTGCTGCTAATACTGGTTTAGATAAGACATTCCTACTAATCATCATCTCTATTTTAGTTTTCTGAAACAACTTTCTTGCCATGTGCGTTTTTGAACTACAACATTTCCAGCAATGGTTAAGTGGTTCTGTGGTTTTTCTATCTCATGCAGGGTTGACAGGAGGTTGGAGACCTGGGATGATCCCACTCCTAGAGAAACCCTGTTTACTCTCGAGGATCTGCATGAGGCATGTGTTGCTGCTGCTGAAAAACACGAGCTCAGCAGGACCATGTCACCAACTCGGGAGGAGAGGCTTAGGCGTAGGGATGAACACGACCGAAAAAGTTTGGTGATAGCGCTGCAAACCTATACCAAGAAGAATAATTTGCAGGTCACACTCGCACTTGATTAGTTATAAGTTTCTTACATATTTTTCATTTCTATATTGCTATGTTAGTTATGTATCGCTGCTCTTATCGGAAATTCGTTTTGGCACTTAGGTCAAGATGAACTATATATCTAGACCATTTATTGACCTTATGATCTGCCCAGAACACTGTATTTCCTGTTGCATTCGTCCCTGAATATAGAACAATGTCCCAGCTCTGCCACATCAGTTATGACACATAGCCGTTGCTACCCCAGCGGTACAAACAAACAATAGGATTTCCTAGACTGGCCCGATAAGGCCTGAACCGTTCATCCGCCCATCCGTCTCCCAAATCCCTAGCACTTCCTGTCTCTGTTACCACCATTCTCCGAGCTCCATGGCGTCTTCTTCATCCTCTTACCTGTTATAGGAGTATCTCACTTACATTACCTTTTGCCAAAAAGAATGTGGTCCTAAACATTGGCAGAACACAACCACTACAGGTAAAGGAAGTTGACAACGGAGAGAATAATGTATATGACGCCAAATCAGAGCAGTCTCTGACTGTTCAAAAGAACACGTTCGCTCACAAGTGGCAAACCCTGTAAAAAGGGGAAGTTATTAGAGTGTTTGGCGAACTACTTTGTACACGGTAGTTTTTCCGTATCTATCACTGATATAGTTAACGGTGTCATCAAAGGATACACCACAGAATATGGCCAGCTGGCCAGATAATCTATGCTGAACTCTCTGAAACTACTTACCTGGCGGCGCTTCTATGAAAGATTCGACGCCCAAAGACTTCTGTATTCCTCTATAAACTCCAAAGAACTTCGCTTCACTGAAAGTCTTGGATCAGCTGAACTTTGAAGGATCAAGCGACCGCGCTTTGTTGTTCTAGGACCTGTGTCCACTCAGCCGGCCACCAGTTTGGTTTAATCGCCTTGACCCTCACATCCGTATTGTCATGGCTAGGGATGGATTTTGCTTCAGTGCTTCTTCCATTCGCAAGAGCCCCATTGCACTGCTGTCGAGAGCGGTGCTTACTGAACCGACTTTCTTACAGGAAGCCTTGTTCACCTCGTCGGCTCGTCCATGACATCAGAACCTGGAGCAACAGCCTGCTCGAGTTCCGGTGATAAAAGTTGCAGAATCAGCATTCCTCCATGACAGATAGACTGGATGATTGCATTATTTAACACATAAGTAATACCTTTGTCGTTTTCATCTACAAATTTCAAGGGTATAAGGCGCCTCCTAATGACACCATGGTGGTGCGTGCGTGCAATATGCTCCTGGCCAATATAGCACCCTTTCTCAAGGGAAATAGCATTCAGGCCTGCGAGGTTGTACTCGAGTGGAATTTCTTTACCTGGTTCAAAGAAGATCATTTCAGCGAAGGTAGAAAGGAGGAACATTTAGTGTTTAATCTGGACATAAGGAGGTGCGGTGTAACAACCCAAACGATATACTATTTACGACAAGCAAGGATGAGAAGGGAACATATAGGGCAATTACATTAGAGTTCCCATTCCCTTTATCCTGCACGGTAGTGTATGCTTCTAAGCTATAAGCTAAGCCCCTTCAAACACCATACTAGACCATTTTATAGAAAGATCGACCACAATTTGTTGGCTACCAGCACCACCATGTTATGAGAGATGCTATGCCTACATGACTTACTGTACCGTAGGTTTCCAAGCTTCTCCTAGTAGATACTAGATACAATGGTCAACCACCCATCACCACCAGTAACTGTCACATACGATTCGATAGATAGTTTGGAACACAAGGATTCACAGGTTCAAACCCTAGCGTCACGCCAGGAGGATCGAATCCGGATGAACACAAGCGTTCATCGGAGGAGGAAGAAGAGAGTTTCAGTGCAACAACACGGTTCAGTTACAGAATAGATATTCGATCCCGATGCCTTGCGTTCCTTCTGCCTCAAGTAGTATGCGTCTTGGGCTTCTTCTGCGTCTGTTGGGCCTGGGCCTTGCCACCTTGGGCTTCTCGCATTTGCTGACGCTTGGTGGCCCTCTTGATGGTCCTCACTGCCTCAGGCAGGTGGTGTGCCGTGACAATGCCTCCTCCTAAAGTGCCAGCTTGTCCCCAAGCTGGCGATAGTGGAAAAGCTTCCACCACCGCATACAGCCTCTCCCAGGATGCACAACTCGCCGGCAAGCCGGACCACTGAAGCTTGACTTGCGGTATCATCTTGTTGCCACGTTTGATGAACCTTTCTGCCAGCACTGCACAAGGTTGCACTGCATCGTGTTCAGAAATGCAGTGAGACGGTAGGGTAGAGCTTACCGGATCTGATGGTTTGACTGCTTGCTTGAGTTGGGAGATGTGGACGACAGGATGTATGCGAGCATCAGGTGGCAGTTGCAATTTGTATGCCACTGATCCCACTCGTTTCAGCACCTTGAAAGGTCCGAAGTAGCGAAACGCCAGTTTCTGAGATGAACGTTGCGCCACTGAGGTTTGTATGTAGGGTTGTAGCTTCAGATAGACCTCATCGCCCACCAGGAATTGGCGTTCACATCTTTTCTTGTCCGCCTGGTGGCGCATGCGTTGTTGCGCCCTCCCGAGGTGTTGTCTGAATATTGGCAGCAAGTTCTGACGCTCGTGCAGCCAATGGTCGACATCAGTAACTGCTGGCTGTAGTGAATTTTGGATTCCGAAGTGCCTTGGCTTGTGACCATACAGACCTCAAATGGAGATCTTCCCAGAGCTGAATGGAAGTTAGTGTTGTACCAGAATTCGGCCTGAGGCAACCAGGCAGACCACTTGTGAGGATTGGCGTGCACTAGGCAGCGCAGGTATGTCTCAAGGCACTGATTCAGTCGTTCGGTTTGCCCGTCCGTCTGAGGATGGTATGATGAGCTGAGGTTCAGTGTGGTATCAGCCAGAGCAAACAACCGCGTCCAGAATCCACTGGTGAACACTTTGTCCCTGTCGGATATGATCACAAACGGCAAGCCATGTAAGCGGTATATGTTATCCATGAACAGCTTCGCCACTGATGCAGCTGAGAATGGGTGCTTGAGAGGAATGAAGTGCCCATACTTCGTCAGTTTGTCGATCACCACTAATATAGTGTCATAGTGGTAAGATCTGGGTAATCCTTCGATGAAGTCAAGGCTGACTGTGTGCCAAGCTTCCGGAGGAATTGGCAAGGGTTTAAGGAGTCCAGGCAGTTTGCAGTGTTCCGTTTTTGCCTGTTGGCAGACAGTACATTGTTTCACAAATGTGTCAATGTCCTTGCGCATGTTGGGCCAAGCAAACAGGTGCTTGACTCGCTGGTACGTCCCCAAACTGCCAGAGTGTCCACCAAGGCCACTGCTGTGCAATGCCTGTAGCACTGCTTGCTGCGCTTCAGTGTGAGATCCCAGCCACACCCTGCCTTTATATCGGATTATCCCCTCCTGGAGTGTATATCCGTGATCATTGGACGAGCTTAAGCTCAGTTCTTGCAGTAGTTGTTTGGTTTTTGGATCCTTTTCATAGCCCTCCATCACGATCTCCAGCCATCGTGGAGTGATGGATGATATGGCCGCACATTCGACATTTTCAGTGCGCCGTGACAGGGCATCCGCAACCCTATTTTCAGTGCCTTTTTTGTATATTACTCTGTATTGGAAACCCATCAGCTTGAAGTATGCTTTTTGCTGAATTGTCGTGGATATGCGATGATCAGTCAGGTGAATGAGACTGCGCTGGTATGTATGAATCACAAAAGGTTTGTGTTTCAAGTATGCTTTCCATTTATCCACGGCCAGCAAGATAGCTAGACATTCCTTGTCGTATGTTGCTAGAGATTGGTTTCTGGGACCCAAAGATTTGCTCAAGAATGCCACTGGGTGTCCTTTTTGCATCAACACAGCTCCGATTCCCTTGTCGCTTGCGTCAGTTTCTAGGACAAATTCCTGATTGAAGTCTGGCATGACAAGCACAGGTGCTGCCACCAGGGCATCTTTTAGAGCTTGAAAGGATGCTTGTTCATTTGCTGTCCATATGTAAGGAACATTTTTCTTGAGAAGATCAGTGAGTGGGCGAGCTATGGCACCGAAGTTCTTGATAAACTTGCGGTAGTATCCAGCCATTCCTAACACCCTGCGCAATTGTTTGGCATTGAGAGGCTTGGGCCAATTCTTCACTGTTTCTACTTTAGCAGGGTCTGTGGCCACTCCAGCTTTGCTGATGATGTGACCTAGATATTCCAACGACTCCTGTGCAAATGTGCATTTGCTTCTTTTCACATACAGCTTGTGTTGGGATAGTACTTCAAATACGTCCTTGAGATGAGCTGCATGTTCTTCTAATGTTTTGCTATACACCAGAATGTCATCGACAAATACAAGCACTGTCTTGCGTATCTGAGTGGCAAAGATTTGATTCATTGCCGATTGAAAGGTTGCAGGCGCTGTGGATAACCCAAAGGGCATAACACGAAATTCAAAGTGGCCGTTGTGTGTTCTGAAGGTTGTCTTGCTTTCATCTTCTTCTGCCATGCGCAACTGATGGTACCCTGAGCGCAGGTCGAGCTTGGTGAAGAAGCAAGCTCCGGCTAATTCATCAATCAATTCTTCTACCACTGGCATGGGGTACTTGTCAGGAACAGTTACTGCATTGAGGTGTCGGTAGTCAACGCAAAAGCGCCAGCTGCCGTCTTTTTTCTTGACCAAGAGCACTGGTGATGCAAATGGGCTGTGACTTGGTTTGATAACTCCTTTCTTGAGCATCTCTCTGATCTGCTTCTCTATTTCGTCTTTCTGAAGCGGTGTGTAACGGTATGGACGCACACTCACTGGTTTCACTCCTGGTTGCAGGTTAATGTGATGATCGAACTCCCTGTGTGGTGGCAGTTCTTGCTGTTCTCCAAAACAGTGTTCAAAGTCCATGAGTACCTTGGCTATCACTTCGGGTGTTTCTGAGGTGGTCCTGTCTGATTGCACCGGGCAGAGTTGGATGACCTGCGCCAATTTGTCTGCTTTGATCAGTTTGTGCAGTTGGTCTCCAGATATCTGCTCACATTCATCTGTTCTGTCACGGATACCTCGGAGTGTTATGCGTTTCCCTTGATGCCTGAAACGCAATGTTTTCCTTACCCAGCCAACCCACATGTCTCCGCATGATTCCAACCAGTCCATACCCAGAATCACGTCATATCCTTTCAGATCGAACACCCTGAGAGTGGATGAAAACACATTGTTCTGACAGTGCCATATTACATCAGGTACTTTCTGTGAACATGCTAGCTTTGCTCCATCAGCTACCACCACTTGCACTTTTGTTGCTGGAACTGCTTTTAACTTCAATTTGCTCGCAGTATCCTGGGATATGAAGCTTCCCGAACTACCGGAATCCACCAATATGAGCACTGTTTTGCCGTTGATTGTTGCCTGCAATCTAATTGTCTTCTTAGCTGCTGTCCCTGTAGCCGCACAGTATGAGATTGATGTGAGAGGCTCCTCCTCTTCACTAGATTCTGCATCCTTTTCATCTTCAGAGTCAGTTTGACCCTTCATTATGTCCAGTAGTTCTTCCACGACGTTCAGAGCAACTGTCTTGGCACAGCGGTGACCTGGCTGGTATTTGTCACCACAAGTGAAGCACTCTCCGCGCGCCCTGCGTTGTGCCTTGAGTTGCTTGAGCTGGTCACTCCATGGTGGTTTTTCTTCAGAGCGACTTTTCACTTCCACAGGGTTTTGCAAGATCCCTTTACTTGGTTGCCCAGACTTATAAGACTGTCTGGAGTACTCATTTTTGTGGCGAGCACTGTGGAACTGGCGAGACTCCTCCAGCATCTCCTCCTGCGTTTCAGCGAGAGAAAGAGCAGCATCAACATTTCTTGGGGAATGTAGTCTTATGCCTTTTTGAATGTCAGGCCTAAGACCATTAATAAATTTTGTAACAAAGAAAGCCTCATCATAATGTTTATTGTGGATCAAAACTTGGTGTCTCAATTTCTCAAAAGTTTTGTAATACTGTGCTACTGTGCTATCTCTTTGCTTGCATCTTTCTAAAGCATCTAAGTGTTTCAGGTGTTTGTTTTTCCCAAATTTGGTGTGCACTGCTACCACTAACTCTTCCCAAGTCTCTACTTCATTTACAGCTTCATAATTTGTGAGCCACAGGGCAGCATTGCCTGTGAAGTGCATGGTGGCAAAACTTGCCCACGATTCTCTGTTGACATCATAAGTGGTGAAGTATTTTTCGCACACAGCTTTCCACCATTTCGGGTTTTCACCATCGAAACGTGGGAAATCTGTCTTGGGCATGCGAGAGTAACCCCTATCCCTATGTGTGTTTTGGTAAGTGTAAGCACTATCATCAACTTCATGCTCTTTACCCGAATGATCACCAAGCCCAAAATGAACAGGAGTGTAAGGCTGTAGTCGCTTACCCCTGCCCAGGGCAAAACCGGGTGCTCCAGGAGCATCCGAATCAAGACCCTGGTGGTGTTGTTCTCTGCGGTGCCCGCTGGGCCAAGGTGTTTGGTCGGATGCTGCTGACCGCGCCGCCTCCAACGCCGTGACCCGGTTCGTCACCTCCTCGATCGACTGCAGGATTGTGTCGATGGAGTTGTCGACCTTGGGCATCCAGGTACTCAGCCCTTGCAGCGAGTCCGACATGGCTTTGATGGACTTGGCCACATGGTCGCCTTGCTGCTTCAGCTCCGTGAGATCGGACTGAACGTTTTCCATCGCGTAAGCCTTCCGCGATGATCCGCCGCCGATACGTACGAATCAGGGTCACAAAACGGAATTTTACCAACCGCGAGAGTGATTCGCGGCCAACCGCTCGTGCACGCCCCGATCTACGCCGAATTTCCCCGCCGCCTGCTTCGCCGCCGTCTCCGCCGCCGCAGACCCGGTGTACCAGAGGGATTTTACGGGATGGCCCAACCACTAGCAAACTCACAGCCTGAATTCGCCTCCTTTCGCGACCCCTTCGTGTCTTAGCCTCCGGATCTGGGTGGATCAAGGATGGAAAGTGGGTGGAGAAAGTGGAATCGAAGAATTTTTTTGTGGGGAATTTTTGGAAGCTCGCCGAAGAACCGGTGGCTCTGATACCATATGTCACATACGATTCGATAGATAGTTTGGAACACAAGGATTCACAGGTTCAAACCCTAGCGTCACGCCAGGAGGATCGAATCCGGATGAACACAAGCGTTCATCGGAGGAGGAAGAAGAGAGTTTCAGTGCAACAGCACGGTTCAGTTACAGAATAGATATTCGATCCCGATGCCTTGCGTTCCTTCTGCCTCAAGTAGTATGCGTCTTGGGCTTCTTCTGCGTCTGTTGGGCCTGGGCCTTGCCACCTTGGGCTTCTCGCATTTGCTGACGCTTGGTGGCCCTCTTGATGGTCCTCACTGCCTCAGGCAGGTGGTGTGCCGTGACAGTAACCAACCAGAATGGCGTGACAAACCATTAGTAGGCAATGCAGTTGCCTTAATATTGTTCCAGTTAATAAGAGATACAGTAATTAATATCTTTACAGTTGTTAACAGGATTTACAGTTTTTCTAGCACTAGTTCGTTGTGTGTTGAGTCGTTAACTAGGCCTTGCGTAATACCAGCTTTAGTTCCTTTTGTGCTAACCTCATTTTCATTGTCTTAACAAACCAATTGGCGCATTAATCCTACCTTTCGGTATCTCAATTGAGCCCTCTGCAACCCTGTTCTCTATCCGCAAATGGCGCCCATCAGCTTCTTTTTCAGCCTCAACAGTGATGCTGCGGACAAACCCAAGAGTAGTATTCAAATGAACATCGCTAGATATTGAGCACCATATCAGACATATGTTAGAAAGCATCAATAGCATACGTATTTATCCGCTGAAAAGATTCCTGCGTAACCAAGAAAATTGAGCTGAGGATCTTTGAGCCGCTTCCGACCTGACCGTTCCCTCGTGCAGATGACTCGTAGCATGATCAGAACCTTGTCGCCATCCAATGGATTGAGCCTCACGTTCTTGAGTGGAAGTACCAGTATGTGCCACATCGCTTCCAAATCTTTGCCAGCACAAAAACTCACTCACTTACATTATCTATCTCAACCTTGCTTCTTAGCTGATATCTAGAAAGAAAAAAAGGTTGCCACGACATAAGACAGTTGAAGAGGCAAAACATCAAACAAGAGTTGGCCCTGATCTTCTCGAAAGCTATAACGAAATGCTGCAAGCTGTAAAAAGCATTCAAGTACTCATGTACATATACTAGAGCCCTATTTGAGACCCAAATATGCCAAAGGTAGGTCTACATTTCTGATAGTGAGTAAGCTGATGCATTAGAACGTTAATATCCAACCTAACCGGACATATAACCATCTGAACACCAGCCAAATTCTAACCTGACAGTCTGACACTAATTATCCAAACGTAACAGCCAAGGATCACCCTGCGAACAGCTTTTGAATTTTGACTAAAGAAACACCATTCTCAGAGCGTTTGCTCCTATCAGTTGATTATCTCGTAAATTCTCCAATCCCCAAAACAAACCTTACTTTTCTGGTGGCAGCAGCCTCATGGAGGTTGACAACTGCAATCCCCCTTTCAGAACGGAAGTAAATTAGATGTGCCAATTTCACTTTTTGAAGCAAGCGAGGAGCGCGTCGACGAGAGCAACCTCCCATCCTCCTCCCAACCAGGCTTCTCCTTGGTCTGTGGCGCGGAGCCGGTGCGGTCGAGCATCTGGCACCGAGGTGTTGTGCGTTAGAGAAAGAGGCTGTAGAGGAAGGGGGCCTGAGCAGCGTGGTATACACGTGTACCTCGGTGGCTCGGATGAGGAGGTGCGCGAGAGGACGTCGTTGGTGAGGAGCAAGTTGAGGAAGCGCTCTGCCTCAGGCCCCCGGAGGCGGACGACACGGGATGCCAAGTGCAGTCCTAGTCAAACGTCCAGGAACAATGGACTCGGCGTCGTCCTGACGGCGAGGCAGTTCCTCTATTCCCCCACTTGCGACCTCAGTCCGGTTGCCGCCTTGCCATGTACCAGGTTCGCAATCGTCCTGACGGCGAGGCAGTTCCTATGTTCCCCAACCCCCAGCTGTGAGGCACGGTCGGCTTGAGTCGTACCAACGGAAATAAAATTATGTAGCGGTCGTACGCGCCATATATTGTGGACTGCCAGTACAGAATATTTCGCCGTCAATTCAACTTCAATGTTACCGCACGGTGTCACTAAATGCACTACCTAAAGACCCAATCCAATACTAAGGCATGAATACGGCAATTTCTGCGCAAACGTAGGGACACCCCACAGTCTGACATGCGTAGATCCACATGGTGGGTTCGATAGTCCAGATAACGTGAGCATCTACACGTGCCATATCTTTGTGGACTGTCAGAATAGGAATGTTGTTTAGTAAGTACTAAAGTGAATCCACCAACAATGCGAAGTGTTATTTTTGTTTTTATAATGTAGATTACTGATTTATCTTATTATTAAGCTAGTTGTAGAATTGAAAAATACAATTTACTATTTATCTGAGTTGGGTTTGTCATTTTTTATTGCAGCCTAGTGATCTTGAATTTGTGGAGGTTAAACAGAGAAACCTTATTGATGAATATGGGAAAGGCTTTCTCCATTTCAATTTCATAGTGAAAGAGTCAGATGGCACTCATACCAATTTCTTTGCGGAACTACACCCGAATCTGAAAGACGAGAATGATGTTTGCCTGTGCATGCCTTTGGAAGAGAAGGACATGCATCCATCCGAGGAACTACACCAGGATAATCTCCCAGGTATCTTCAAAGAAAAATCTACTACTACATTTGTAATTTCTTTATAAGTCCACTATGTGTTTCTTTTGTTGGGTCATTTAATAATGCACTTGTCTTCTCTTTTAAGGTCATTGCTACGGGTGCAAAGAACGAGCTGCAGATCTTGTGCACCCTATTAGTGGTGGCTTTTTGGGTGGTCACAAGTACGTCGTATTTCCTTTCATGGAATACGAGAGTGATGACGATGATGACTGATGGTTGGCCTCTAGCGAAGGAAGAACAGTTTGGCCGAAGTGACATTAATTTCTGCAAAGCAACACATTATGTGATGATATTTGTTCGGTGTTATGCTTGTGAGCAATTATCTGGTTGATGGTACTCTTAAGCAAGTCTGAGCATGCATGCAATTAGTCGTAGCATGATATAAGTGTGCTTTTCTTACATGTTTGTGTTGTTTATGCTCAAGAAAATGAAGTTGTTCGAGCAATGGCGATTCAAATTGTTTTGTGTGATCCAGCATTCGGGCCAGTTCTTTTGGCAGCTTAAAAATCAAGCCACTCCCTCCTAACGTCTCCCATAAGCTCTTAATGGCCCACTGCCACAAGATGGACCCCTTCCATCTCTAAAACGCCCACTTTAATCTGATCTTTGAGAACGCAACACCTCGTCTGTTTGATTCTGTTCAGTCTGGATATGCATTTATTGGAAAGGTTTGATGGGATGAAGTAAAGGGAATATCTATGTTATTCACGATAAGTAAAAAATAAATGAGATAAAAATGTAAAAAATGAATTGATTCTAAATTAAAATCTTACAATCTATGGCTAGTATCCACGGCAGAATTTGACGACTACCACACAAGAGATATAACACAAGGAAAGAACAAGTACAAAATATATCCTGACACTCCAAAATAACTTTGTATGAGATATATTTTTGTCTTTTTTGCACATGTCATAAAAATGTTTTTTCTCTGCGAAATTTTTTGTGTGCTAACACAAAATGTTCTGATGTATATTTGTTTTTTTTTGAATTTTTTGACACCCGTAACCTGAAACGCCGTGTCCTAAATATAACACCTATATCGAATTAAACAACAATGTTCTGTGCTTAATATAGAAAAATTGACAAGAAACACGAGTTGCACTTTTCATCTCGGTCGCACACCGAAACAAAACTCAAATTTTTGGTTCAGTTATATATATCGTATGATCAAGGTAAAATGAGTGCACCCGGTAAAAAAATTCTTAGCTTCGCATTTGGTTGATGTAAGAGCTAGTACTGCCTTCCGTAGAATGAAAAGAAAAAGGGAAAAGAGCTCGCACTTCCATCACAGATTGATTGTTCATGCTTAACAATTTGTAGTTCGTGGCCAGTAGCTCTTGTTGTTAACTTGCTACACTGCCCAGCTGGCCATGTGTATGTATGCACGCACTACTGTACAAATCAGTTGCTAGCTCATCTCTGTTAGACAATGTAATATGGATGTAATATTCAGTACGTATACGGTACGGAGTAGTACTCCGACCCAATACGTACGCCACTTGTAGCCTGCCACGGTGGGGGCTTTTCCCACCATATAACACGTAACCGAACCCTCTAACGAGGGCATCGTTCCCTGCACAAACATTGACATGGTATCAGAGCCTCCCCTTCCATGACCTAGCTGCCAATATCGCCGCCGCCGCTGCTCCTTGAGCCGCCGCCGCCGCCCCGATTGAATACCTTGCCGCTGCCGCAGTTGATCTGTCGCTGCCGCACCAAATAACCCAATATCCCGCCGCCGCCGCTGTGTCCTAGCCGCCGCCGCCAAATAGCCAGATACATCTACAACAAAATACCCAAAACCCTAGCCGCCGCCGCCGCCTATAACCAATAACCTACAACAAATACTTGCCGCCGCCGCCGCTTTTTGATACACTGCCCTACTGTCGCCGTCATGAGCTCGTCTTCATCGACCGGCTCGTTGGCCTCAGCCCTGGGTGCACCTCCCGCTCAAGCTCTCACGCGCGGGAATTTTCTGCCCTGGAAGGCCCTGGTTCTTCCCGCCTTCCGTGGAGCCAATGTCATGGGCCTGCTCAACGGCACTGACCGTGCGCCGCCCAAGACCATCGACGTTGAAGATCAGGAGAAAAAGAAGGTCAGGATGGAGAACCCTGATTACCTTACATGGATCGCACGGGACCAGCAGGTACTGCGGTTCTTGCTGAACTCGCTGTCGCCTGACATCCTGTCACATGTCCTCGGGATGGACTCCACCGCCGAGGTCTGGGCTGCAATCAACTCAATGTTTTCCACTGCCTCAAGAACTAAGATCCAGCACCTCCGTTCTGCTCTCAACGACACCAAGAAGGCCACCATGACCGTGCATGAGTATTTCACAAAGATGAAGGGTTTCGCATCAGAACTTGCTGCTGCTGGTAAGCCTCTTGAAGACGATGAATTGATAGGATATTTACTTCATGGACTTGATGGATCATACAATGCTCTTGTCACTGCCGTTGATGTCAACCCAGCCACTACTGTTGATGACTTATTTGGCCTGATGTCTTCATATGAGATGCGCAATGACACTCCCGATGATTCTGTTGATGTTTTTCCGTCTTCGGCAAATGTGGCTAGTCGAGGTCATGATGCTGCTCGTTATCGTGACAGCCGTCAGCGTGATCGCCGTGATGACAGCCGCGATCGTGCTCGTGGAGATCAGCGCAGCGGAGGAGGATATCGTGATGGAGATAGAGGTGGATCGCGTGAGTATCGTGACCACCGTGATGATTGGCGTGACTACCGTGATCGTCGCAATGATGGGCGTGATTTTCGTGATCGCCGTGACAACCGTGACAGGGATGATTGGCGTCGTGACAACCGTCCACGTGACGGTGATCGCCGTCGAGGTGATGGAGGACAGGGCCGCAGCCGTAGTCAGTACCGCAGCCGTGCACCCACACCGTATGTTGATACTACGTGCCAGATTTGTAAAATCCACGGTCATCCTGCAAGTGACTGTTGGTGGCGATATCAAGATGATCGTGATGATGATGCTGACCGTGATGATCGTGGAGAAAAGGGTGCACATGTTGCTGCTTCCTATGGCGTTGATACAAACTGGTATCCTGACACGGTGCCACTGATCATATTACTTCGGAGTTGAACAAGCTCACGACGCACGACAAGTACAAAGGACGTGACTCCGTTCGCACTGCTGATGGTAACTCTATGCACATTAGTCATATTGGTCATTCAATTTTGCGCACCCCATATAATTCCTTGCATCTAAACAATATTCTACATGTGCCAAATGCATCTAAAAATCTGCTCTCCGTTCATAAACTTGCACTTGACAACAATGTTTTTCTTGAGTTTCACCCTTTCTTCTTTTTGATAAAGGACCAAGTCACACGAAGAACCCTGTTTAAAGGTCCATGTCATGGAGGTCTCTATCCATTGGTGCCCATCTCCACCGAGTCCTCCAAGCATGCTTTTGTTACAATAAAGCCATCTTCGTCTACATGGCATCGTCGCTTAGGGCATCCGTCTTCTTTTGTGGTTCAGCAAATTCTTAGGAAAAACAATTTATCTCATTCCCCTGAAATAAATCCATATGTATGTGACTCTTGTCAGCTAGCCAAGAGCCACCAGTTGCCATATCCTGTCTCCACCAGTGTTTCTACTGTTCCATTAGAACAAATATTCTCTGATGTATGGGGTCCTGCACCTCTTTCTGTTGGCAAACGTGCATACTATGTAAGCTTTATTGATGATTTTAGCAAGTTTACCTGGATATATTTACTTAAGAAACGTTCTGAAGTTTATCAAGTGTTTCTTAATTTTCAGCAAATGGTTGAACGTAAGTTTGATAGGAAAATTGTTACTATGCAAACTGATTGGGGGGGTGAGTATGAGAAACTTCATGGGTTCTTTCAAAAAATGGGCATTACACATCATGTCTCTTGTCCACATGCTCACCAACAAAATGGTTCTGCTGAACGCAAACATCGTCACATTGTTGAGGTTGGACTTGCCTTACTAGCCAATGCATCTATGCCTCTCAAGTTTTGGGATGAAGCTTTTCTGACTGCCACCTATCTCATAAACCTACTCCCTAGCAAGGTCATTCAGTTTTCCACTCCCACCGAACTCCTTCTCAATACCAAACCCAATTATGATGCTCTACGCACTTTTGGCTGTGCGTGTTGGCCCAACCTTCGTCCTTATAACAAGCGCAAACTCTCCTTCCGCTCCAAAAGATGTGTCTTTTTAGGCTATAGTCCTCTTCACAAAGGTGTCAAGTGTCTAGATGTTTCTACTGGACGTGTTTACATCTCTCGCGATGTTGTTTTTGATGAGAACTTTTTCCTTTTGCTGACTTACATCCTAATGCCGGCTCTCGTCTTCAACGTGAAATTTTGTTACTTCCTTTGATACACCTACTCATAATGGGGCTGCACATAATATTGATGACCATATGCCTCCTATTGTGCCTATTAACAATGTGCAACAGGAATATCAAGTACCAGAAGAAAATTTGAGTCCAAACGGAGCTCAAATCACTTCAGAAATGCAATCTGACCATGCTTCAGAAAATGACGAAAATGGCGCAGAACACGAGGTCGATTCGTCGAAACATTCCTCTGGCGGCTCCGATCCCGAGGTCGATTCTCCTGCAGTCTCGCCCGCCGCGTCACCTTCTGCGCCTCGCCCGCTGTGTCGCCTGTCGAGACGCCCGTGTCCACGCCTCCTGCGTCGCCACGTCGCGGACACGATGGCCCGTCTCCTGCTTCTGCTGGCAGCACGTCGGGTGAAGATTCCCTCCCAGCCGGATCCTCTGTGGCTGGTTCCTCTGCCCATGCGAGCACACCGTTGCCCTCAGGATCTCCTGCGGGTAGCCCTAGCACAGAAGATTCCTCTGCGTCTGTGGAACAACCTCATGTTCCACCAGCTCCAGAACCACGCACACGACTACAAAAAGGTATACGTCAACCTAAAGAATTTAAAGATGGCACTATTACTTATGGCAAGGGCAGGAGGTTTGGTTTGCTTTCATCTACAGGTGAACCAAATACGTTGACAGAAGCACTTGGTGATAATAATTGGCGTCTTGCAATGGAGGAGGAATACAATGCACTGATGAGTAACAAGACGTGGCATCTTGTCCCACCAAGCAAGAACAAAAATATCATTGACTGTAAATGGGTGTATCGCATTAAAAGAAGAGCAGATGGCACAATTGACAGGTATAAAGCCCGCCTAGTTGCAAAAGGATTTAAACAAAGGTATGGGATCGATTATGAGGATACTTTCAGTCCAGTGGTGAAGATAGCAACCATTCGTACTGTTTTGGCTCTCTCTGTCTCTCGTGGGTGGTGTTTACGGCAGCTAGATGTCAAGAACGCGTTTCTCCATGGTGTTCTGGAAGAGGAGGTATACATGAAACAACCCCCAGGTTTTGAGAGTTCTCACGCTCCGCACTATCTCTGTAAACTTGACAAGGCTCTTTATGGTCTCAAACAAGCTCCTCGCGCTTGGTACTCCAGATTAAGTTCCAAGCTTGATGCTCTTGGTTTTATACCCTCTAAGGCAGATACTTCACTGTTTCTCTACAACAAGTCAGGTATCACTGTGTTTGTTCTGATTTATGTTGATGATATCATAGTCACAAGCTCCTCTGATCATGCTATTGCTGCTCTAGTTCGAGATCTTAATGATGATTTTGCCATAAAAGACTTGGGAGATTTGCATTTCTTTCTAGGCATTGAGGTGAAGAAGATAAACAATGGACTGATTTTAACTCAGGAAAAATATGCTAATGATTTACTTGTGAAAGCAGGCCTGCGTGACAGCAAGCCAGTTCCAACGCCGCTCTCATCTACAGAACATTGTCTCTCATGGCTGGAACACCTCTTGGTCCAAATGATAGTACACAATACAGAAGTGTTGTTGGAGCATTGCAATACTTGACATTGACACGTCCGGATTTGTCCTTCTCCGTTAACAAGGTTTGTCAGTATCTTCATGCTCCCACCACAGAACATTGGACAGCGGTTAAACGTATTCTCAGATATGTCAACAATACAATATCGCACGGTATAACATTTCTCAAGTCTTCCTCAAATCTTCTAAGTGCCTTTTCAGATGCAGATTGGGGTGGTTGTTTGGATGACAGACGGTCCACAGGTGGTTTTGCTATATTTGTTGGTTCAAATCTTGTTTCATGGAATGCTCGCAAACAAGCCACAGTTTCTCGTTCTAGTACTGAGGCTGAATACAAAGCTTTAGCAAATGCCACAGCTGAGTTAATTTGGGTTGAAGCCTCCTTGATGAGCTTGGGGTAAAATTGAAGGAAAAACCGATTCTTTGGTGTGACAATATAGGTGCTACTTATTTGTCTGCAAACCCAGTTTTTCATGCTCGCACTAAGCATATTGAGATTGATTTTCACTTTGTTCGTGAAAGGGTTGCTAGTAATGCTTTGGATATCCGATTTGTTTCCAGCAAAGATCAAGTTGCAGATGGTTTCACCAAGGCTTTACCTGTTAAAAGGTTAAATGAGTTCCAGCGTAATCTCAACCTTTCCAAGGTTTAGATTAAGGGAGGGTGTTAGACAATGTAATATGGATGTAATATTCAGTACGTATACAGTACGGAGTAGTACTCCGACCCAATACGTACGCCACTTGTACCCTGCCACGGTGGGGGCTTTTCCCACCATATAACACGTAACCGAACCCTCTAACGAGGGCATCGTTCCCTGCACAAACATTGACAATCTCGCCACAGCCTCCCTATAGTAGCACCCACGGGGCAAGAGCATCTCCACTCGCGGCGCCCAAACGGCCTCCCAAAGCCCTTTGCGCCCAGTCCACGTCCTCAAATTGGGGAGGCTTGGGGCGGCCCCGGATGGAACAAACCGTGATGCCACGTCTGCCTCCGACGCGCGGGTCTCGCCTGTCAGTGAGACACGAGGCTGAGCGACCTGGTCATCTAAATTAATGACGGGCGGCGTCTCGGTTTCCTAGCCGGGCGCAGCGACGTGTCGCTTCACCTCTCTGCGGCAAGGAAGCGTCTGCGCCACGGCGGCGTCAATGCAGGTGAGCGCGCCTTTTGAAGCGTCGGCGTTAATGGTGTGGCAGACGAGCCGTTGGCCGGCCGGAGTTAAGGCGATCTCATCCGTTCGCCTCCCCGGCCGCTATATAGAGCGGGTTCCTCGCCGTCTCCACCACAAACACCTCCACTCCACCACCTAGCCATGGCCCCTCCCCGGCGCTCCACGGAGGAAGAGGTCTGGGCGGCGACGGCGGCACGCCGGCGCCGCAGCGACAATCAGGCTATGCTGACGGCGCTGCCAGCGTTCCGCCACCTCCTCCGCCACCGGCGAACGTACTCACGGAAGCCGAGTCACACGAGCTCGTCCGCACCAACACACCGGTGCCGGCGAACAGCCGCCTCCCCGAGGGATGGGAGACAAACCCAATGCACGTCCCAGTTGCACCAAGGCTCGCCGGCCAGGCGCGCCTCGACTACATCCCTTGTGCATGCAGACCATGCCGCCGGAGCTGATTGACGACGTCAGGTTTGAGCCGAACTCGGCGTACTGGGACAAGCAGATCGAGTTAGAGCACGCCAACCGCCTCCACTCCTTCATCGCCCGCGAGCCGCCTGCGGACTGGTTCGACTCCGACGACGACGGCATCATCACCAACACCTCCGACGAGGACTTCGCAGCGGGCATGGAAAGGGAGAGGGTTCGCTACGAGGCGGTGGAGCAGGCTCGTCGCACAAGATCAGAACAAGGCCGCGTGCAACCTCCTCCGCCGCAACCTCAACAAGAGGCGGAGGAGGTCGATGGTGATGATGACGGCTTCGAGGACTGGCCGCCGACGCCGGAGTGGGATCCCGGCCACATACAACTCGCCATTGAGGCAGACATAGCCTCCGCCGCCGCTGCCACCGCCCAGCCTCCTGCGCCGACCACCGGCTACCTCTACTGCCTCTACTCCGGCTGCCGCCGGGGTCCTGTGCTCGCCGCCGCAAGGGCCGGCTCCTGCCCCAACTGCCGGTGCCCGGCATGCCACCCTACGTACTAGATCTAGGGTTTAGGTCTAGATTTTAAGTTGAATGAATTAGGTTAGTTTTTAACGAAATTTCAATGAAATGTATGCACTTTCGTATCAAAAATTCATATTTAAATAATATTTGGGCGCCGCGAGTGGGGAGCGACAGCGCCCAAACACGGCAGGCAGTCCGGACGGCGCCCAAACGGCCTGTCCGGAAGGGTTTTGGGCGCCGCGACTGGAGATGCTCTAAGGTCCTCCAGCTATAAATATAAATACAGGCGAGGGATGGAATCGGAGGAGGCAACGCAATCCAACTCAGTTTCTTGACTCCTCTTGGCAATGGAGATTAGACGGTGGCTGTGCATGGTGGAGAAGCAGGGCACGTGCATTACCATCCGGTGGCGCAAGCGCATGCCTGGATGGATGGTTCTTCATGTGCCCGCCTTCTCCACCGAGCACAAACCGTCTCAACATTTAGAGACGAGCAACGCGGCGTCACAGGGCGTTCGGTCCGCCGGCTCTTCGGATCAGTGGTGTTCAGTTTGCCAAGATCCATATGGATGCTCGTAGGTAGGAGGAGGAGGTTTGCTTGTTACTCTATATCTCTTGTATCTTTGGTGTTTATATTTGTTCTCTGCTGCTCTGCTACTGAAGTTGTTTTAAGTAGCGTTCCTACCTCAAGAATTTCTCAATTCCTTCGAGATAAGTGATGCTGCTGAATTTAGCGTAAACCTTTGCATAGATCCGCTTGTAGTGTTTATGTGAGAGACTTTTTTTGGTCCAGCAAACTCTTCACTGCTCCAACTTTTTTTTTTGCTGCGAAAATTAATGCAGGCCCTCACCGACACCAGATATACTGGTAAAGCACTGAGCAGTAAATTCACTGTTCCACTGCGCGGTTAATGCAAATCATGTCGGTTGGAACTTGGAATGTTATTCATGCCTCCGTTTGGGGGTCTCATCACTTTTGTCGCCATCGGCCGGCTGACAGCAGCGCTCTATGTTAGTACACACATCTGCCGTACAAATAACAACAGTCCTGAAAGCAACAACCCATATATAGGTGCTGTTGATGTCCTTCCTGAAACTACATCAGAGAAGAAATGAAGTTTTGGTCCTCGGGTCATGCTACCCAAGCTCTTAATTAAAACTGTTGATTTGCTACATTCATCATTTTGGGATGTTCTGAGGAGGACGTACACAGATTCAGCCGGCACTAGCTATCTCCTATCTGGATTAGAACTGTACAGGATGAGGCCATGATGTGTGAGCAACTGAGCACAGCTCAACCGGGCAACAGAAGCACTAGAAAAGTGTCTTTTTTGGTACTGCTACTACTATAGATTGAAAGATGACTCTACTGCTTCTAATTATATGTGGAGTTAAATGCATGATGTGCATTCACCACTGTAATATAGTCGGGTATGTACCTAATTATATGCATTGCAAGGCTTTCAATCAATGTATTAAAGCACTCCTGTTATCAACTATTTGTTCTTGAAATGGACCTGTCAATTCTTTCCGTAATAACGCGAACACCAAGCGTTTGAGTGAACTTATATGGGGAGAGTAGTTCCTAATGTTTTTCATTTAATTTCTTGTAAAACTCCTTTTTAATGAATAGATTCGAACAAATCTTTCGCCCGTCTCAAAATAAATAAAACAAATTTTTAGAAAAGGGAATTTTATTACTCAAAATAAATATTGGTGACCAGGTTATATTCTGAACTTGACACCTCTTGCCTTTTGAATTTCATGTGTTGATTACCTGAAACTACTAGAGCTTAGAGGGAACAATGGATCGCACTAGTAGTAGTACCCTACATATGTTTGGTGACATTCTAATGATTTTGGATCTAACACCTAATAATACCTCAGTGGTCCTCTGCTCCCTACATAATACAGAAGAGAGTGGTCCTCCTGCATATCTTTCTGTGTACCAACTATTGCATATACCTGAGCTCATTTCAGGCAAGCTTGCTTCCAGATCTGGAAAAGGCCATCTGCTTGTGCTCAGGTGGCTAGGCAAACCTCAAGAAATCTTCTATGCGATCTTCCTTTAGGGCAGTAAGATTTGCGTCATCTTTTGATATTTGTTCAGTCCTGGTGGGTGAATGAGGCAAGACGATTAAACTGCTATGTAGTTTACTAGTAACCACGCACTTGCAATGCACGTCTCTACGACTCTATCAATATCAATATATAGTGTCCTGACATGTACAACACACATATCTCCTTTTTGTTGAATACTATAATTATTATCGAGAGTTTAATAGCATGTAATCATAACCAAAAACTCATTGTTTACCCTTTATTTGTTAAATTCTAAAGAAATTCTCAATTATAAAATTATTTTGATCGGTAAATATAAGTCACGTTATAAGACCTTGATATAGCCCTGGGCCTGGACACTAAGTTCTTTGCTAACTTCACGATATTTTTCCGGCAACGCCAACATTCTCAAGAAAGTCCATGCAGCATAAGAACAATGCTAACCATGGAAAGTATTATCAAGGTGACTTCGCTTCCATTTCTGAAAACGTGGCAGCATTACTAAACATTATTTGTAACATCAATACCTTTACAAATTATCGCTACCAAAATTACAATGTTCTATACACATAGAAAATAGTCAAACTTTATTGGATTAAGGAACGTGTCTCAGTATCTTTATCTAGGTAAACCATGCCTATGTCTAGTAACATATCTCTGATGTTCTCTTTTGCGTGCCAACTAACACATTTCTCTGGCATAGGTTGGAAACAAAAAAACATAAAAAAATTCTCTTCCATCTCACCAAATGCAACCAAGTGGCATCACAATCTTTCAAGTTTTTCCAAGAACCTTGTGCTGAACCTTGGAAAGATGGAGTACCAGGTCCTACCCCGGCCGATGTTCCACAAAGAAGACAACCCATCAGGTTACTTTAGAGGTCTACAAGCACGGTGGCACGAAGATGATCCTCCTCCTCCGATAGCGGAAGGTCGGCTTCATGGCCACTACTTCAATAGCACACACATGGCTGCAAAGATTATGTGAACTACCTGAAGAAAAAATCTAAGTATTTATACAAACCAAACAATCTGTCCAAGATAATATGCCATATGATCACAACTGATGTAACATTTAGCTTATTATTACTATGCCACTAAGCAAATTGATTGCACCCAAAATTTATAGGTGCTCGGGCTTTCACAGGTTACAGTCAACACCACATATGGATCTGGTAGCTGAAAAGAAATCTAAGTATTTATACAAACCAAACAAGTTGTCCAAGATAATAAGCCATATGATCACAATTAACTCATGTAACATTTATCTTATTATTACTATGCCACTAAGCAAATTGATTGCACCCAAAGTTTATAGGTGCTCGGGCTTTCACATGTTACAGCCAACACCAAATATGGATCTGGTAGCTGGAAAAGATCACGTAAAAGAAATTACAAACCTATTTCTACCTGATTTTGGCTTAGCCACCTCCCAATCTTGACCCATCCATTTCCCACTGAGTGATTAGGGAGGCGACTGCTTTGCCCCTCCCTCCGCCAACAAGGACATGGGTCTCTACCTCCTTCATCCATTGATCTGACGAGAACGACGAGAGGGCACGGGGACCTCGACGCTTTGACTTTGCTAA
The DNA here is from genome assembly GCA_947311845.1 of Poa pratensis. NCBI lineage: Eukaryota > Viridiplantae > Streptophyta > Magnoliopsida > Poales > Poaceae > Poa > Poa pratensis. Next base: position 45,981,909 of record CAMZMU010000096.1, read on the forward strand.
GCAGTTAGGGTTGGTTTAGATTTTTTCAGGAGCATCACATCGATGGAGGGGATGGCGTCGCCTCGGAATAAGTTGCCCCTACTCCTCCCCATCTTGGCAGTGCTCTAATCGGTGGCTGTGTGGAGCAGGTGGTTTGGTCCTCTGGTCGTCAAATCTGACGAGATTAGTTTTTGGCGTGTGACTCGCGCATGTCACTTTCCGTCTATCACTTTCCACGGCAACGCTAGCATCTTGGGCGAAGTGGATGCTTTGGATCGAGGATGTTGGTCTAAATTGAGGTGGTGATCTCTATTTCTTTCCTGACTTCGTCAATGGGGCAACCGATCTGGCTAAAAGGCAACATTGACCCACAAAGCCTTTTTGGCGATGGTCGCTTTTTTTCCAGGTTCTCCTTTAGTATTTTTTTTAGATCACGCCTTTATATATCTGAAAAGACACGTGAGCAAGTCCCTCGCGTCGCTCCCCATGCAACGCCAGGGACGAACCCTAGCGCCATCGCCAGCCCCCTCGCGGCTTTGTCCTCCGTCGCGGCCGCCGGCCAGAGCCACAGTGGTGACAGGACCGCTACCGATGGGTGGCGGTGTGTTATTCGTGTAGGGAAGGCTGCTTCATGTAGGGCGATGGTGGCCAAGGGCAGGGGTTTCCGGGGTGGCGGCCCTGCGGTGAGTTGGTTGGAAGACGGCGACGTCAGGCTGCTGGTGTGTGGTGCGACAACGGGCAAGACAGGTGGCGCTCGTTGCTTCTTCTTCACCAACTCGTGACCCTAGATCACATCCTTGTTCCCCTTCAAGATCACCAATCATTTCCCCGCTAAACCTCAATGGTTCACGACGAGGATGTGTCGGCTCTGCCGAGTCTAGTGGTGCCATCGCAAGGTCCCGGTCTGCTCGTGCTAGCCAAGGACGCTTCCTCCTGATTCGCCACGACGTACGCCTCCGATGCGGATGCATGACCGATGCTATAGAAGGCTGCGTGCTCGGTTGTTTGGTGATTGTAAACTGCAAATTGTTGCTACCTTGTAAACATCGGCATCGACACCTTAACGCGGGGATTCATGCGGTCGTGCTTGAAGGTCGGTGAGGCTTTGAAGGTATTATCTCGCATGCTCATGTTGAATCGAGATTGCCTATATATTGTTGGTGGTTGTTTCAGTGAGTACTCGCAGTGGATTGAGAAAAGATGAAGATCCACTGCTCATTACACTAGTACAGAACGACACATCGGAAACGGGCCAAAAACCCCTTCGGCAACGGAGAAAGGGTCCGTGTCCCCGCCTCTGTCACTGATGTGAAGGCCTTCATCGGTAACGGAGGCCAAAAACCGTTTCCGATGAGGTCTCCATTTGGCAACGGTTGTGCGCAGACCTCCGTTGCTTTAGTTTTCCTACATCGGATACAGAGTTTTCCATCTACCCGTTTGCACTGAGCTTTTCTCATATTTCGGTTATATGTCATAATACATGAAAGGCTGATTGCACAATGCACTAAAACGTTATTCAATTCATAACATAGAACAAATGCCATCATTACATCGGTATACAATAATATCACCGTTTTTTACAATTTGACTACAATCATATCTATCACACATTGGCATAATGTAATATCACCTATTACACTTTAACTACAATCATGAACTCTAAACCTATAAGCAACTAACCTAACAAGATGGAAGGCTGGCTTAATTAAGCCAGCGTTCCATCTTTGACTTGGAGCTCATCTTCTATGAGCTCTCGGTCGTCGCTGTACCCACTCCGAGACCAGTATCCACGAAATTTCCTTGCCTTAAGGTTTTTGGTTCTCGGAATGGTTCATTGGTACTTTTATGCAGTGTTGCCGAAATAAACTCCTGCATGAAAGAAAAAAAAAGATTAGCGAAATGTACAAAATACATCTGGATATAAAAAACCGGTGGCTATTTTCCAGCAACTGCTTTGTTCGGTTGCCATTTTCGAGAAACTGCTAAGATCGACGGCAAATATCCAGGAACTGCTCTGTTCGGTGGCAGACAGTTTGCATTCCTTCCTTCTCTTCTTCCTCGTTCCACCCCAATCCCCCACCCGCCATGGACGACCGCAACAGAACAACAGAGACAACTACCGTCCGTACCCACGGCACCGTTCTGGAGGTGGTGTACACGAACGAGGAGCATACCGTGGAGCGGATCCTCGACAAGTACGAGGAATGGCTAGCAGAGGAGAAGCATCGGTTCATCGGCCTTGACATCGAGTATACCCGTAATCGTCGGCACATGTCTGTCCTGCAACTCGCCATGCGCCAGCATGCCCTCGTGTTCCACTGGTGCAAGTCCAAGAAGAATTGTCCAGAGTTGGGCAAATTCTTTGAACGCAAGAATATCACCTTCGCAAGCGTGGACATCACCAACGACAGCAAGGTGCTTTCTTCTGCCGGCTTCCACATTCCACCGGAGTACTACGTGGACATCCAACTCGTATACAAAATCAAGGGTGGAGACGAGAGGGACGGAATGGGTGATCTAGCGGCAGACCTCATCGACAAATCATACGCCAACATGAAGAAGGAGTTCCCATCCAACCAGCACGATTTTTGGGAGTGGATGCCGCTGCACAAAGTTAACCTCGACTACGCAGCAATAGATGGGTGGCTACATCCAACATGGCAGGAAATGCTTTGCCCTAGGTGCAAGAATGACCTAGGTGAATTGCAATAGGCTTTGGATGTGGGTGTTTAACTAGTTTGTACAGTTGGTGCTTTAACAATAAGTGTTTGTAATTATCAGAACATGTATGTGTGAATTTGCACTAGGAATTTGTTTATGTGATGAAATGCTCATACGTAGAACCTAGTTCATCGGCATCACAGCCGGTCACAGAAAGATTTATACCTTTCACCCGGCGGGAGAGGAGGTGCAGGCCTCTGCCAGATGCGCTGAGATGCTACCAGCGCGCTGCGACGCAATCACCTCCTCCTCCTTCTCCTTCGTCGACATCCACCTCCTCCTCCTTCTCCAGATCAGACACCACCTACAGATCCTCCACCACCTCCAGATCGGCCACTTCCTCCTCCAGATGGGTTTCTGCTGGTAGATCCGCCGGAGGTGCTGCACCACCACCTCATGAATGACCTCCTCCATCGCGGCCGCTAGAACGGTGCTGCCGTGGCGGCTAGAGCCGCGGCCGCGATGGCCGGATCTAAAAGCGCCGACAGAGGAAGTCATTAGAGAGAGTGAGGAGAGTTGAAAGCCACAGTGTGCTGCGGCTAGGGTTGGAAGAGAGACAAGTGAGAGAGTGATAATGAGACCGAGCCGGCAGTATATATAAGCGCCACATTGGCAACGGACATTTTATATAACCGTTTCCATTGATTTTACACCAGCGAGAGACCACTTAGCAGCTAGTGCTACTACATACGGACTTGACAATGAAGTAAACGATTACATATATGCTACTACTAGCTAATGCTACTACTAGCAGCTGCTGATGAAGACTCGGGCTCGTCGTCGCTGTACACGAGTGCGTCCCTCCGGCATAAGGTACCGTCGAAGATCTTGATGAAGAACCCGTTGTCGCCGTTGAACTCGAAGCACAAAAAGTGCCCCTGCTCAAGCTTGTACGCTTGGGCGAATGACTTCCATCCCTGGCCGAGGTACAAATTCCCCCCGGCACTCACGGCCGTCTTCACCGCCCAGCTGCCGTTCTCGCAGTCCTCCATCTTCAGATGCATGGTAGCTGCCACCATGCCTTGGAGCTTCTCTGCGAACGCCCTCGGGAGCCTCAGGCGGCTCTCGATGCCCTTGTACAGGATAACCAAGAACTCGAAGCCGCGCAGCTTCGGGGACATGTCTTCAGAGGACGGTGAGGGCGACACCGACGGCGTGGTGCGGCTGCGCCCCTACCACGGCCGCGACCGCTGATGGTACCTATCGCCGGGGACATGTCTTCAGAGGACGGTGAGGGCGACACCGACGGCATGGCATTGCCGCTGCGCCCCTACCACGGCCTCGCCCTCGTCCACGGCCGCGACCGCTGCTGGTACCTCTCGCCATGGATTTGGACGGAGGGGATCTGGCGAAGTTTGAATAACTATAGGCGATGGACTGGGGCTTCAAAGAGACCGCTGCCTGGTACCTCTCGCCATTTATACTCGCGGGTCTGCTCCGCCCACCTCCCCATCTGCCCATTCGCTAGCCTCCACGTATCAACATTTTCAACGGTTGGAAATTTCTATCCGTTACCATAGAGGCAAATATTGGAAACGGACAATTTTATTAACCGTTGCCAATATAATAGGTGACGGAGATTGGAAAGGGTCCGTTGCCAATGTAGGCGGGCCTGGTCAGGTTTGTACGCACCGGCCGCGCGAAAGCGCGATTCTCCGTCGCCTAACACCTGCCGTTTCCATAGAGGGGTATCCGATGTGTCGTTCTGTACTAGTGTTATGTGCATACCGTTTGTGGAACTGTGCACATGATGATTCTGAGCCGGACAATCGGCAAATTGCAGCAGCTAGGCAAGTGGGGCGGTGACACAGGATGACTTCATTATTGGTGGTGTTCTTTGAGCTCTGTGTCTCAGTTTTCGGAGTGAAAACTCCTAGGCCTAGCCTTCACTAGTTTTATCTGGCAATGACGGCTCTCTAGTTTTTTCCTTGTTGAAGTCATTGTCTGAAGATTAGATCTCTCCGGGGTGAAAACCCATGTTGTGAATTTTGTGGTTAGACATAGCGACGATAGCACTTGTGAATTGTTAACATCTTAGAGGCGCCGTTTCAGAGAACCCTTACACGCAGCATAGGAGCTTGTCAGTGGTTGTGGTTTGTTAATATTGTTGCGAGCCTATGATCGGTCCAGAGGGGTCTCTTTCTTCTTCTTCTTCTTCTTCTTCTTCTTCTTCTTCCTTTGTTTTTTCCTTTTCGGCTATGTGCTTCCTTAATGTCTAAACTAGATTTGAATATTTTGTCATTGCAGAGGCTAGGAGTGTGTGATATCTTCTTGATATTAATATATTTGCTTTATCAAAAAAATCTACAAAGTTTTCAGGGTAACCATTTTCATTCTGTTTAGGATAACCATTTCTTTCTGCATGTCTTCCATTTTTTTTTTGAAACGAGGCAAAAGCTTTGCCTGTTATATTGATATAGAATGAGTAAACACGGGTGGCCTAGGCCAAAGGAAAAAAGGCCATTCAGGCCATCTAAAAACAACTTAAGCGATAATCTCCGCGAAATGGCTAGCGCCCGCTAGGATCCAGTTTTTACTCTCGTCTTTGATTTTTTGGAAAAGGGCCATCGGGGCGGTGAATTTGTTGTTAAAGACTCTTGCATTCCTCTCCTTCCAAATCTCCCAGGTCAGAAGCACAATGGAAGATCTGAGACCCATGGGGTGCGCCGATGGGGTGTTTGCTACCGCCTGCCAGTATTGAAGAGCCGTGACCCTGCCCGAGCCTAAATTTTGCAGCATATCAGGACAAGAAAGCCAGGAGGCAGCCCCAGATGCGCCTGGAGAAGCGGCACTCGAAAAGGATGTGCCTAGCGGTTTCCGGATGTCTTCTATTTTCACATGTGTTTGTTTCAGTAGTCTCTTTGCGGAAAGTGTTTTTGTCTCCTTGAGTTCGGGTGATCCCTCCATTTAAAAAAAATCTTGATATTTATGAGTATGAAAATCTGGAAAACAAAATCATATGTAGCCAATGGTGCAACCCACAAACGTGGAAAATATTAATTTCAAATATTATGGGCTACAAAAAATAACAAAGATATTTGAAAATATGCATACCGAGAATCCGAGATACACCCTTTTGTCATTTTTGTGTAGCTCAAAATATAAAGTACTTGAAGTTGATATTTTACAATGTCGATATACCATTGGCTACATCCACATTTTTTCAGATTTTTTGGGAACATATAAATATGGTTTTTCGAATTTTTTGAAACGGAGTGAGCCAAAAAAAATCTCCGCTCTTTTCTTTGTCCTTGGCTCGGCGTGGCGTGCGAGGCTGTCTCTCAAGGTGAGTGTGATGACTCGGCGCCGGCGAAGCGATATGCATGTGACGCCACGCCACGCCGGAATCCCACCACCAGCTCGGCCTCCTGCTCCTGCTCCTCTCCCACCGGTAAGCTCCCGCTTCTCACCCTCCCTGTTTCTTCCAGTCACTGGGCAACGGAGAAATTGGGGGATTTCGCCGAGGAGAGAAATCCCCTTTGTTGATGACGCATGGATCAATTTTGATGTTTTTTCGCTTGTGATTTGCGCAGCGAAAACAGTCCAGGTTTCGCATTTGAATAGTACTACTTGAGAATTGAGAGCAGGAAGCATGGGTGGTGTTGGATGGAGGAGCGTTGGTTCCAAGGTGCAGAGATGGGGCTGGGAGAACTGCGTCCGGGCCTTCTCTTCTGCTGCGGTTCCATCTCACATGGAGGTTTCTTTTTCCTCTGTGTCAATTCTTTCACCTAGTTTGTCCGCTTGTATCAACTTGAAATTGAACGAGAGCTTGCTTAGAAAAGAAGGAACTTCGATTGATCTTTCTGATTTAGGGACAGATACCGACGTTGTATATTGCTTTGTTGGTTTATGAGTTCTTTATACTTTGCAGAATGTTGGATTCATAGGGCTTGGAAATATGGGCTCCCACATGGCAAGGAACCTGATAAATGCTGGATACAGAGTGTCCGTCCATGATGTGTAAGCCCTGCTTTTACTTTTTGTGATGGAAGGTTCATCCGTTTATTCCTTGATCAAAATTTCTCTTTTTACCGATTATTATATTCCATATATACAAAAGTTGTGTACTTAGTCTAACGCGTCGTCCTACGGTTTCCTTCAAACTATTAGGAGACCATCTAACAAACGTTGAGTCTATGATATTTAGCAACCAGAATGCCATGAAGAGGTTCTCGGATGATGGAATTCCCACGAAACAGTCGCCATTTGAAGTGTCTGAGTCAAGCGATGTTGTAATTACCATGCTTCCTTCGTCTTCCCATGTAAGTTTGTTACACATAACATCACCTCTTATTTTTCAGTTCGTATCACCTTCTCGATCATGATACTAAAGAATTGATATCCTTCTTGAAGCATGTCCACTATATAGCAATCTCTACAGATTACATTATTTGTTTGGCGGGAGTATTGATTTAGTATTTTCTTTTAAGAGAAGATGGCTATCAAAAGTACTGTAACTCTAATTACATTGAACTCCCTTAACAGATAAAATGCTTATTGCTCATAGGTTCTTTTCAGGTATTAGATGTGTACAGTGGACGGAATGGCTTGCTCGGTAATGGGGGACACCTTGGACCATGGTTATACATAGATTCATCTACCGTTGACCCACAAACATCAAGAAAGATATCCATGGACATGTCAAGAGGGCAAAAGGGCTTGAGTCTTACTTTCGTGCAAAGAAATAATATATTAGGTTGGTGGTTTAGAGGAAGCATATGTAGCAGCGAAACCTTTACTTCTTGCAATGGGCAAAAAGCTAATCTACTGTGGCGGGTCTGGAAATGGAGCGGTAAGTTTGATTTCCTCCAGCTCTTTACTGAGTTTTCTGTATGTCAGTCTTGATGCACAGATGATTCCAACTCACGTCTGATACGTATTTCTAAGGCTGCAAAGATCTGTAACAACATGGCTATGGCCATCAGCATGCTCGGGGTCTCCGAGGCCTTTGCTCTTGGTCAGAATCTTGGGATCAAAGCAAGCACTCTCACAGACATATTCAATTGCTCTAGCGCTCGCTGCTGGAGTAGGTATTGTACTTCGCACATATTCTATCGTGGTTTGTGTCTTTGAGATGCAGTAATTACGAGTTTTGCTTCTCCAATATTAAATTGTGGCAGTGGAGCATAATGTTGTATTCAGGAGTAATGGTCTGTATAAAGTAGTTTTCCATAACGTTGTATTCAGGTGTAATGAAACGTTGAAAGTAGTTTTCTCATCTTGAGCTCATGACTTATAAGTTGCATCAATGAAGATAATAACTTGTTTGGGGCTAATTTCAACAGTGACACATATAACCCAGTTCCTGGAGTAATGGCAGGTGTGCCTTCGTCAAGGAATTATGATGGTGGTTTCACCTCCAAACTAATGGTATGATTCGAATGTGACTAAAAATATTTTGCATGTGGAATTCTGTTCATAAGTGGTTGCTTGGTAATAAAGCACTCCTCTTCAAATCTTGTAATCACAACAATATGTGTTCTATAGGTTTCCCTTAACAACACAAGAACATAAAATGCGAACTAACTGCACAGGATTATCATATTAAACCCGGCTCATACTTCATCGTTCGCATTCCTCTGCAGGCTAAAGATTTGGATCTGGCCATGACCTCTGCATCTGGTGTTGGCTTCAGAAGCCCCATGGTTTCTGAAGCACTTGAGATGTAAGACTGTTAACAAAAAAGATCGCCAAAACTTATGATGAACCTTACATTACACCTCTTGTTTTGTCGCATCTTTTGTCACGTGACTGAACACTACTTTCTGCAGCTACCGGAAGCTATGCGACGAGAGTGGCTGCGAATCCAAGGACTTTTCCTGCGTATTTCGCCATTACTATACCGGCAAGGATGAAAAGTGATCCTGTAGTAATACCAGCCGTTGAAATAAATCACAATGTTCTGAAATTGATTGGATATAATGTTAAACAGTGCCTGGCAAGGTTGTCTCTCCTGTGGAGTGTTGTTTGTTTGGTTTGCTTCTCGGCTACCAGTTCAATAAATTTAGGTTCCCATTTGCGTTTCTTACTCCGTTTCTGTCTGCTCAGAATTATGTGTTCATAAAGTTCATCCATACCCTTGCAAAAAACTGAAATAAAGTTCGAAATGTCAATGGAAAGTGCAGTTATCTCTGTCTCCAGTTTTGCTCTTTGATGCTTGATCCATCCGTGAAGAAGAAATGTTATTTTAAGTCCTCCTGTTGTTTCATGTAGCATGGTGTTGCTGCGACGCGAATGAAGAATTTATGATCCAGTGGATTTTACATGTTCTTTATGTACGGATTTAGTGGTTTTGTCTGTCTGCTTTCTGAATTTTGGTTAATCGTTGTGAGATTAAGAATCATTTTCTTTCTTTTTACAAGTTCTTTGTCTATGGATTTAACTAGAAGGAAAAGACGCGCGTTGCCACGTCTGTCCTAATACGAACAACGATAGATGGACAAACAATTTTTTTAGCATGACATATATAAAAAATAGTACCAATGATAGAGAAAATAGTACCACTCGCTCACTATTTTACAACACGATTACTCAGACATCCACGCATAAACATAGAGGAGTAGAGAAGGGACACAATTATTTAGTTGTAGTAAGGTTAGCAGTACACCACTCAACAGAAAGAGCATGACCCCACTTAAAAAAGGTTACACTCAGTTAGACGATCGGGATACAACGACAATTAGGAAATGTCATGAAAGTTAAATTGTGTACATGGTTCTATAATGATTTGAACAAAAAAAAAATTGATCAAATTTCGATAATCTGCAAACAATATACGATATGATGAACATTGCAAACTCAGAGAGATTGATTAGTTAAGATTTGATTAGCCATCGAGGTCCTACAATGAAGGTCATTGATTTTAATATAATGAAATCAAGTAGACTTTTCTGACATAAATTATCCCGAATTTAATAATGGCGTAATTATGTCCTGACATATTTAAATAAATTGCATCGAATATGATTGATACTATATAAAAACAGAGAAACATTCCACCAATAAATACTAAATAATTCACCAAAATATAGAGCAAACTAAGATCGGTCATTGATTTTAATATAATGAAATCAAGTAGACTTTTTTAACATAAATTATCCCAAATTAATAATAGTTGGCGTAACTATGTCCTGGCATATTTAAATAAATTGTATCGAATACGATCGATACTATATAAAAACAGAGAAACATTTCACCAATAAATACTAAATAATTCACCAAAAAGAGCAAACTGAGATCTTAAACCGTTTACATGCCATATTAATACGTGCATTGGATCCAGATTGCATAACATAAAATATAAACAAAAATAAACTGGAATGAATACCACCAACAATTATATATCTAATTGCAGGAATGCCCTTCTCTTAACATGTAGTTTGTCATGTTCGTCACACCACATGCTATTTTATTATTGAAACCTCATGGTCATGACTTTTCTACACTCTAATAATTGCAACTGAGGCTAGGCAAACATATGTCCTTTTTTAGTGTATGCATTCAACCATCTACAAAATACACACATGCATCTTCTTACATAATTTGGCTCGTTCTCTGAATACAAGTGAGATATAAGCAAATATACCGCTGAAAAATGTTCACGGATAAATACCCACATAATCTTTCATCGGTAATAGGTGGCATCCAACAAGGAGGCGTATAACTCATCCTTCCACCCCCATTCACCATCGATTTGTCGTTCACGGTTTCAACCGTAGCTGCCACCACCACTGAGGCGAGCACTACTAACAGCAACGGTGACAGCGGCGGCCGGTGCGAGAGGCGACATGGGTGTTCACGTGCAACTACTGCGAGAGTTGTAAGAAGTCTTTCAGCTCACTCACTGGGGTTGGGTGGCCACCAGAGGGGAGCACACGTGGCGTGCAAGTTAGCAATGGACTTGAGTCGCGACATCAGGGATGGAGGTGCCATGTTGTCCCAGGTGCTTGACGGAGCCAGAGGTGTGCGCGGAGAGACGGGCAAACTTTACGTAAGGACGGTTGTTTTCGGTAGAATACGGCTCGAGGGAGGTGGAGGGAGAGAAATGGTGTCACGTGGCACAGGTTGCGCGATGCTATGGTGGACGCTGGCGGCAGAGATAAGAGAGAGAGTTGTCGGATAGCGCAAGTAGCTTCGAACTCACCGCATCTCTTTAAAAAAAATCAAAACGGCATGTTTAGGTTTCAATATTTTGAAATAAAAGATACAAATACGTGGACGTATTGTACGCACTCTAGAAGATTTTTTTTATATTTTTGTCTACACAAAAAGAGTAATTTTAAGGGAAAACTGAGCTATTTTTCCTTTTTTTTTACAGCCACAATTTTCTTTTTTTATAATGGGAATCCCCTTTTAGTTCACCAAAAATTTAGCAGATAAGTACAAATATATGTATATATCCAATAGAATTTTTTTCAAACTAAATTTAAAACTATGAATTATAAATAGATAAAGTGAGCTAAGTGGGGTCTACCATGATGTGGACATGTGGGAAAAGGAGAGGGCACCAATTCTAGAGATTTTTTTTTCAAACTGAATTTACAACTATGAACTATAAATAAATAAAGTGAGCTAAATGGGGTCTATCATGATGTGGACATGTGGGAGAAGGAGAGGTCTCCAATTTTAGGGAGCTTAGTATTTAGAAAGATGTCAATTGGCCTTCTGCTCCATCTAAAATGAATCTGAATTTTGTTTTGTTGGTCGATGTCCATTAGCTGCAGGTGTACCTACAGATCCCAGCCATCCAAACAGATTCATTGCGTCACTAAGGGCGAGTGCGCAAAATCTGAATTTAGTATCTTTTGCTACGTTTGCTCCCTCTGTTGATAAAGAAACAAAGGTTTACGTGCAGGTTACTGATAAAGAAACAAAGGTTGTGGAGGACCTGCGCTTGGAGATCCCAGAGCAACGCAAAAAGGGGCGTCCTTGATTGATTTGGTTACTGATACCTGATATTGACAAGATGCTCAATATTTGTTGTAATACTACTTATGTAGCCGGGTAATACCTGATATTGACCATTTTGTTGGAGATTTATTGTTTTGAAAGTTGGTCATGAGTCCTGACTTTACCAAAGAATTTTCCTAGCATCATGAACCAACTGTGATGTCGAAGGAAATGAGAGGTTCTCTATCTTCTTCGGCTGCCGGGGCGTGCATCGCGGTCCTTCTCAGGTGATGGCTTCGGTCGCGGGTTGTCCCACCTATCAGCAAGGTCGTGCTTGAGCAGATGCGGTGAATCTAGAGGAGCAGCTTGCAGGGAGCGGGGCCGGCGTGGGTCTCCGGGACGGCGCACCGCGGTTGGTCGCCGGGGCAGGGAGCATGGAGGCGCTCGGGGCAGCGAGTGGTGGTGAATTCTGGGGAGCCCTTGGGCGGCGCTCGTTAGCGGCGGTTATGCGACGCGACGCCTGCGTGCTTCGACTCATGGGCCGGCCCATTATTTTCGCGCGCTCGTTTGGACGGTTTCGTGCGTTACGTGCTACTGCTTCGTCGCGTTTCACGACTGTTTCGTGCGTTACTGCTACAGGTTCGTCGTGTTACATGCTTCTGCTTCGTTCGACTGTTTCTTGCTACTGCTTCATGTGCTTTTGTAGTACATTGAAATAAAACATATGCATGAAAGATTGATCCAAAAATCATGCAAGATGAATAATCTTCAAATTTAGAACCATTTTAAAATTTGGAACCAGTTTAAAATTTGGAACCATTTTCAAATTTGGAACCATTTTCAAAATGCAACCATTTTCAAAGATGAACAATCTTCAAATTTAGAACCATTTTTAAATTTGAAACCATTTTCAAAATCGAACCATTTTCAAAAATGAACAATCTTCAATTTTGGAACCATTTTTAAACTTGAAACCATTTTCATAATTAGAACCATTTTTTAATTTGGAACCATTTTTGAATTCGGAACCATATTTAAAATTGGAACCATTTTTGAAATGGAACCATTTTTAAACATGAACAATCTTCAAATTTAGAACCATTATTAAATTTGGAACCATTTTCAAACTAGAACCATTTTTTAATTTGGAACCATTTTCAAAATGGAACCATTTTTCAAAAATGAACAATTTTTTATTCGGAACCATTTTCAAAATGGAATCATTTCAAAAAAAAATAAACAAATTTCAAATTTGGAACTATATTTAAATTCGGAACCATTTTTTAAAATTTGGAACCATTTTAAATTCGGAACTATTTTTAAATTTGTAACCATTTTAAATTCGGAACCATTTTTAAATTTAGAAACATTTTAAAATGGAACCATTTTAAATTCGGAACCATTTTCAAAATGGAACCATTTTTAAATTTGGAACCATTTTAAATTTGAAACCATTTTTTAATTTGGAACATTTTCAAATTTGGAACCATTTTGAAAGATGAACAATCTTCAAATTTAGAACCATTTTTAAATTTGGAACCATTTTCAAAAATGAACAATCTTCAATTTTAGAACCATTTTTAAACTTGAAACCATTTTCATAATTAGAACCATTTTTTAATTGGAACCATTTTTAAAAATGGAACCATTTTTGAATTCGGAACCATTTTTAAAATTGGAACCATTTTTTAAATGGAACCATTTTTAAAGATGAACAATCTTCAAATTTAGAACCATTTTTAAATTTGGAACCATTTTCAAACTAGAACCATTTTTTAATTTGGAACCATTTTTGAAAAATGAACAATTTTTTATTTGGAACCATTTTCAAAATGGAACCATTTCAAAAAAATAAACAAATTTCAAATTTGGAACCATATTTAAATTCGGAACCATTTTAAATTCGGAACCATTTTTAAATTTGGAACCATTTTAAATTTGGAACCATTTTTAAATTCAGAACCATTTTAAAAATGGAACCATTTTTAAATTTGGAACCATTTTAAATTCGAAACCATTTTTTAATTTGGAACCATTTTAAATTCGGAACTATTTTCAAAATGGAACCATTTTTAAATTCGGAACCATTTTTAAATTTGGAACCATTTTCAAAAATGGAACCGTTTAAAAAAAGAACAATTTGGAACCATTTTTAATTTGGAACTATTTTTAAATTCAGAACCATTTTCAAAATTGGAACCATTTTTAAATCGGAACCATTTTCAAATGGAACCATTTTTAAATTTGGAACCATTTTTTAATTTGGAACCATTTTCAAAAATGGAACCTTTTTAAAAAATGAACAATTTGGAACCATTTTTAAATTCGGAACCATTTTCAAAATCTAAACCAATTTTAAAACTGGAACCAATTTTAAATTCATAACCATTTTTAAATTGTTCCGAATTTGCCGCTTGCAGAAGCTCTTTCGTCCAGTGGACTATGCCGCTTGTAGAAGCTCTTTCGTCCAGTGCGTGATCATGACTAACTAGGGTTTGAGTGGGCACAAAGTAAGTGATTGGCGTAGCCGCTGAATCAGTTTGAAATTGCAAAAGTATTTACATGCGCAGATTAGTTTCATCTATCTTGGTTGGTCACGATGTGAAGCAAAAGTACTCTAAAACACAGTGAGGTGTCCCTATGAAAAAAAGGAGGAAAATGGAACTACGTCGATCTCCAGAACTAGTTTCGCCAAAAATAGTATACTTCTACATTTATATGAACAAGCAGCAATCCGCGCTATATAAAGAAACACATAGCAGGAACTACATCCTCTTCTTCTTCTTCTTCTTTAGAGCATCTAGTTTCGCCTCGTCAACCATATTGTGAGCTGAATGAAACATCGTGTATGACATTAGCATTCTGTACTTCAGAATAATGATCTGAACAAATCAAAGCAAAAAAAAGGTTAGGACTCATATAAGATGCATGATGAAATGGGCTGTGTAAAATTAGTGACAATAAATATAAAATAAGAACACATTACATTGCTGAAATCTTTCATAGTCTTGCCATTCCGCAGTTGTACCTATTGTTAAGAAAAATTGACAATTCAACAAAGCACATTTGTTATAAAAAAGACATCCTTATATATATCAGAGAAAAGATAGAGAAAACTAACATGAAAAACATTTTTGTGTCTCGTGAGAAAACTAACCCATTCGGTTGGTGAGGATAATCTGGTGGGTTATAGTTTTTGAACTTCACAAAGTCCTTGCATTGTATACCCCACTGATTGAAAACAGTGCTCAGGTTTGTGGCCTAAAAAAAGGAAACTGAGTGTTATTACAGATGAATTAAAAAACATACATGGTTTGACAAAAAAACACAAAGAGACTAAAAACTGCAAAGTTGGTGTAGATGTAGAAGATTGAAGGTTGATTGAGCCTTAATAATGCAAAAAAGGAAGAATTTGTTAAAGAAAAGCAACAACACAGGGGTGGAATGAGCTTCTAAAAAAGATCATTTAGGGGCAAAGAAAGAAGATAAAATTATTACATTATATAACATCTGGTTTAGCGTGGGAATGATGAGGAGGATATTGATAGCAAGAATGAACTCCAGAAAAATTTGGGCCTTTAGTACCTTGACTACCTTGAGCAGTTGCAGTTGAAGAATGCATTTGTTCATCAACATGGGGTGATATGGGATCCAGAGCATCGCAAACAGGGACTGGATAAATGAAACGCAAAAGTTCACATCACTATAAAATTATGAAAAAAGCATAATATTCGTCATAATATAAAAAGGACATCAAAAGAGTTAAAAGAATTACCTTGTGAAAGAGTAGGGTCGAACTTATCCTGCACTGTCAGATGGTATGGTAAGCTAGTGATTGAGATGGCCCAACGTCTGAATAGGATTGAACTGTCTAACAACTTTATTATAACGAAGGGTGGAAATCCTGGACCTTATGGTTGCTTTGCAACGAACAACATCGGGCATATTGACCCCTATAACATAGAAAAGAAGAAGGATAAGTAAAAATCAGAGGACTAAAATCTACAAAAACATCAAATGATTAACATGCATAACTATTCCTGTAAAACTGAAAAGGCAATATACAGGCTAACTAACAGCTAGCTACTAAACGATATACGCTTGCCTCCTAAAAATACACTTACAGGGGTTCCATCAAATCGAAGCATGTAGTAGTAATTACACTAGTGTTGAGAGCACATAACATATACTACCTCCATCTCAAGGCTTAAGGCCTATATTTTTTTTGAAAAGTCAAACCAAGTAAAGTTTGACCAAACTTTTAGAATAATCTATCAACAAATATTATATTTTGTAGACACCATATGAAAATATATTTCATTGTCTATCTAATGTTATTGATTTTGTAGTTTGCATGTTAATGATTTTTGATAAAAACTTGGTCAAACTTGACATAGTTTGACTTTCTTAAAAAAATATAAGCCTTAATCCTTGGGATGGAGGTAGTAGTAGTAGTAATTACACCATAAAAAAAGCCATCACAAACAAACAAAGCATATGGAATCCCCCAAAAATTCGGGGCAAAATGGTTGAAATACAAGTGAATTAAGGCCAGCACATTCACGGTCTTCCCCCAGTATTTGCGATTGGGGTTCCATCAAATCGAAGCATGTATACACTATTGTTGAGAGCACATAACAGATGAAGCCAACACTAGGGTTGAGAGCATGTATACACTATGGGATGAGACGAAATCTACACACATGACATCAGCCGCCATGAAAATACGCAAGCAGAGGACATGGAAAGGTAGGATCGGGGATCGAGCTACAACGAACCAAGCAAAATCAAGCCGGATCGAGCTAGTAGAAGAAGTACCAAGCAGAGGTCGCGGGGTAAAAAAAAACACGAACCTGGATCCGCCATGGACGGCGGCGGGCGCAGTGCGACACCTAGTGAAGCATGATACGTCTCCAACGTATCCATAATTTCTGCTGTTCCATGCTTATATTATACCATTTGCTACATGTTTTATATACACTTCATATCACTTTTATGCATTTTCTGGGACTAACCTATTAACAAGATGCCACAGTGCCAGTTCCCTGTTTTCTGCTGTTTTTGGTTTCAGAAAGTTACTTCTGAAATATTCTCGGAATTGCACGAAACAAAAGGCCAAGTCCCTATTTTTCCAACACGTACACGGAGTCCGAAGGAGAGACGAAGGAGAGCCACGAGGTGGCCAAACCACAGGCCGGCGCGGCAGGGGCCCACCGCGCCGCCTGTGGTTTGGGCCCCTCGGGGGTCCGCCGACATCGCCCCTTCGCCTATTTATTCCCCGAGACGTGAAAACCCTAAAACACCGAGCCTTTCATCCAGAACATATTCGCTGCCGCCGCCGTCGTCAACCCTAACTCGGGGGGTTCTGAAGCTCTTCCCGGCACCCTGCCGGAGAGGGGAATCATCACCGGAGGGCTCTACATCGCCATGCCCGCCTCCGGAGTGATGCGTGAGTAGTTCATCCTTGGACTATGGGTCCATAGCAGTAGCTAGATGGTTGTCTTCTCCACTTGTGCCATCATGTTTAGATCTTGTGAGCTGCCTATCATGATCAAGATCATCTTATTGTAATGCTACATGTTGTGTTTGCTGGGATCTGACTTATATTGATACCTATGTGGAGCTGAATATTATATTATCATGTCTATGTCATTTGTGATCTTGCATGCTCTCCGTTACTTGTTGAAGCCTTGGCCAAGTGAATACTTGTGACTCCAAGAGGGGGTATTTATGCATGATAGTTGGGTTCAACCTCTATTTAACCTGGGATAGTGACAGCAAGTTCTAAGGTTGTAGATGTGTTGTTGCCACTAGGGGTAAAACAGCAATGCTTTATTCAAGGATGAATGTATTGTTTACATTACGCACATTACTTAATGCAATTGTCTGTTGCTTGCAACTTAATACTGGAAGGGGTACGGATGTTAACCGGAAAGTGGACTATTTAGGCATAGATGCATGCTGGATAGCGGTCTATGTACTTTGTCGTAATGCCCAAATGAATCTCATAGTAGACACCACAGCTCACACATGCATGTTATATGCACTTATCAATTGTCAATTGCCCAGCTGTAATTTGTTTACCCAGCATGTTAGTTATCTTATTGGAGAGACACCACTAGTGAACTGTGGACCCCGGTCCATTCTTTTACATCTGAAATACAATCTACTGCAATCATTGTTCTCTACTGTTTTATGCAAACAAACATCATTTTCCATCGATACGTTTAACCCTTTGTTTTCAGCAAGCCGGTGAGATTGACAACCTCACTGTTAAGTTGGGGCAAAGTAATTTGATTGTGTTGTGCAGGTTCCACGTTGGCACCGGAATCCCTGGTGTTGCGCCGCACTACACTCCTTCACCAACACTTTCGAAGCAACCTCGTTTTCCTACTGGTTCGATTAAACCTTGGTTTCATACTGAGGGAAAACTTGCTGCTGCACTCATCATACCTTCCTCTTGGGGTTCCCAACTGACGTGTGACGTACAAGCAGTTTCTGGTGCTGTTGCCGGGGAGATATTCCCTCGTCAACTTAGCGCTAGCAACACGTTTTCTGGCGCCGTTGCCGGGGAAAACCGAATTGCTTCTGCAAGGGGAGTCTCTCACACCCAATCTCTTTACTTTGTTATTTGTCTTGCTTAGTTTATTTTTATTTAGTCTTGTTTGCTCTCTTTATCAAAAACACAAAAAAATTAGTTACTTGTTTAATTCGGTTTGATTTTGTTTTTCAAAATGAGTACTCCTGAGAACACTAAGTTGTGTGACTTCACTAGCACAAACAACAATGATTTCATATGCACTCCTATTGCTCCACCTGCTTCTACAGCAGAATTTTATGAAATTAAACCTGCTCTATTAAATCTTGTTATGAAAGAGCAATTTTCTGGTGTTAGTACTGATGATGCTGCTGCCCATCTTAATAACTTTGTTGAACTTTGTGAAATTCAAAAGTATAAGGATATGGATGGGGATATTATAAAACTGAAACTTTTTTCCTTTCTCCTTGAGAGGAAGAGCTAAAGAATGGTTGCTTTCTTTGCCTAGAAATAGTATTGATTCTTGGACAAAATGCAAAGATGCTTTCATTGGGAAATATTATCCTCCTGCTAAGATTATATCCTTGAGAAGTAGCATTATGAATTTTAAACAACTTGATAATGAACATGTTGCTCAGCTTGGGAAAGAATGAAATCTTTGGTGAAGAAGTCCCACTCATGGACTGACTACTTGGATGATCATCCAAACCTTTTATGCAGGATTAAATTTTTCCTCAAGGAACTTATTGGATTCGGCCTCTGGAGGAACCTTTATGTCCATCACTTTAGGTGCAGCAACAAAGCTACTTGATGACATGATGATCAACTATTCCGAATGGCACACCGAAAGAGCTCCTCAAGGAAGTTTTCAAGGATCAAGCGAGAAGGGTGATATTATGTGATCAAGAAGAGTGAAAAGCCTAAGCTTGGGGATGCCCCCGTGGTTCATCCCAACCATATTCAGAGAGACTCAAGCGTCTAAGCTTGGGGATGCCCAAGGCATCCCCTTCTTCATCAACAAACTTATCAGGTCATCTCTAGTGAAACTATATTTTAATTCTTTCACATCTTATGCGCTTTACTTGGAGCGTCTGTGTGTTTTTATTTTTGTTTTTGTTTGAATAAATTCGGATCCTAGCAATCCTTGTGTGGGAGAGAGACACGCTCCGCTTTTTCATGTGAATACTCATGTTCTTCACTTATATTTGTTGAGTATTCTTAACTAGCTACTGCAGTGCTTTTAGCTCCTGTTTTTCATGCATCTCTTCGAGCTGTTAGCACTTGTTTATAAATACTCTCTTGCTGCATTATATTATCATTTGGAGAGTTTATGTTTAAATAAATTGATTGGTGTTTGTTTGGAAGAAAGAAAATGCTACATGTAGTAGTTGGTATTGGAAAAGACATATGCATTCTTGTAGATCATTGTCTTGTTTCGATTTGATGCTTTGCAATTGTTTTGAGCTCTCAAGTAGATCATGTTTAAGCTCTTGCATCATGTAGTTAAAGCCTAGTAGTGGAGAACTACCGTAGAGCTTGTTGAGACTTGGGATGCATATTTGTTCTCTCTAAGGTCTAGATATTTTCTGGTAAAATGTTTGAGCAACAAGGAAGACAGTGTAGAGTCTTATAATACTTGCAATATGTTTTTATGTGATTCTTGCTGTACCGGTTTATACTTGTGTTTGCTTCAAACAACCTTGCTAGCCTAAACTCTGTACTGAGAGGGAATGCTTCTCGTGCATCCAAAACTTGAGCCAAAACCCATGCCATTTGTGTCCACCATACCTACCTACTATGTGGTATTTCCTGCCATTCCAAGTAAATATTTCATGTGCTACCTTTAAACTATTCAAAACTTTATTACTCCTTATTTGTGTCAATGTTTTATAGCTCATGAGGAAGTATGTGGTGTTTTATCTTTCAATCTTGTCATTTACTTCTGACAGACTTTCACCAATGGACTAGTGGCATATACATCCGCTTATCCAATAATTTGCAAAAAGAGCTGGCAACGGGGTGCCCAGCCCCAATTAATTACAACTTTCATTAATAATTCTCTTCACATGTTTTGCCCTGATTTATCAGTAAGCAACTTAATTTGCAAATAGACACTCCTCCATGGTATGTGAATGTTGGAAGGCACCCGAGGATTCGGTTAGCCATGGCTTGTGTAAGCAAAAGGTTGGGAGGAGTGTCATCTATAAAGAAACTAAAATACATGTGTAAACAAAAGAGAAGAGGGATGATCTACCTTGCTGGTAGAGATAACGTCCTTCATGGGAGCCGCTCTTGAAAGTCTGGTTGACAAGGGGGTTAGAGTGCCCACTACCATTCGTTGACAACAACAAACACCTCTCAAATACTTATTTTGTGCTCTCTATATGCTTTCGAAAACTTAAAAAGCTCTAGCACATGATTTAATCCCTGCTTCCCTCTG
The DNA here is from genome assembly GCA_947311845.1 of Poa pratensis. Taxonomy (NCBI): domain Eukaryota; kingdom Viridiplantae; phylum Streptophyta; class Magnoliopsida; order Poales; family Poaceae; genus Poa; species Poa pratensis. The sequence continues at coordinate 46,002,476 of CAMZMU010000096.1, forward strand.
CGAAGGGCCTATCTTTTACTTTATGTTGAGTCAGTTTACCTACTCCTTTCTATCTTAGAAGCAAACACTTGTGTCAACTTTGTGTGCATTGATTCTTACATGTTTACTTATTGCACTTGTTATATTGCTTTATGTTGACAACTATCCATGAGATATACATGTTACAAGTTGAAAGCAAATGCTGAAACTTAATCATCCTTTGTGTTGCTTCAATGCCTTTTACTTTGAATCTATTGCTTTATGAGTTACCTCTTATGCAAAACTTTTTGATGCTTGTCTTGAAAGTACTATTCATGAAAAGTTTTTGCTTATATGATTCATTGTTTACTCTTTATCTATTTGTTAGCAAACTATAGATCATTGCTTTGAGTCACTTCATTCATGACATGAGCCTTGCAATATATTGATCAAGATTGTGTGAAAGCATGTCTCCTCAGAAATTATTTGTTGTTATCGTTTTACCTACTCGAGGACGAGTAGAACTAAGCTTGGGGATGCTTGATACGTCTCCAACGTATCCATAATTTCTGCTGTTCCATGCTTATATTATACCATTTGCTACATGTTTTATATACACTTCATATCACTTTTATGCATTTTCTGGGACTAACCTATTAACAAGATGCCACAGTGCCAGTTCCCTGTTTTCTGCTGTTTTTGGTTTCAGAAAGTTACTTCTGGAAATATTCTCGGAATTGCACGAAACAAAAGGCCAAGTCCCTATTTTTCCAGCACGTACACGGAGTCCGAAGGAGAGACGAAGGGAGCCACGAGGTGGCCAAACCACAGGCGGCGCGGCAGGGGCCCACCGCGCCGCCTGGTGGTTTGGGCCCCTCGGGGGTCCGCCGACATCGCCCCTTCGCCTATTTATTCCCCGAGACGTGAAAACCCTAAAACACCGAGCCTTTCATCCAGAACATATTCGCTGCCGCCGCCGTCGTCAACCCTAACTCGGGGGGTTCTGAAGCTCTTCCCGGCACCCTGCCGGAGAGGGGAATCATCACCGGAGGGCTCTACATCGCCATGCCCGCCTCCGGAGTGATGCGTGAGTAGTTCATCCTTGGACTATGGGTCCATAGCAGTAGCTAGATGGTTGTCTTCTCCACTTGTGCCATCATGTTTAGATCTTGTGAGCTGCCTATCATGATCAAGATCATCTTATTGTAATGCTACATGTTGTGTTTGCTGGGATCTGACTTATATTGATACCTATGTGGAGCTGAATATTATATTATCATGTCTATGTCATTTGTGATCTTGCATGCTCTCCGTTACTTGTTGAAGCCTTGGCCAAGTGAATACTTGACTCCAAGAGGGGGTATTTATGCATGATAGTTGGGTTCAACCTCTATTTAACCTGGGATAGTGACAGCAAGTTCTAAGGTTGTAGATGTGTTGTTGCCACTAGGGGTAAAACAGCAATGCTTTATTCAAGGATGAATGTATTGTTTACATTACGCACATTACTTAATGCAATTGTCTGTTGCTTGCAACTTAATACTGGAAGGGGTACGGATGTTAACCGGAAAGTGGACTATTTAGGCATAGATGCATGCTGGATAGCGGTCTATGTACTTTGTCGTAATGCCCAAATGAATCTCATAGTAGACACCACAGCTCACACATGCATGTTATATGCACTTATCAATTGTCAATTGCCCAGCTGTAATTTGTTTACCCAGCATGTTAGTTATCTTATTGGAGAGACACCACTAGTGAACTGTGGACCCCGGTCCATTCTTTTACATCTGAAATACAATCTACTGCAATCATTGTTCTCTACTGTTTTATGCAAACAAACATCATTTCCATTCGATACGTTTAACCCTTTGTTTTCAGCAAGCCGGTGAGATTGACAACCTCACTGTTAAGTTGGGGCAAAGTAATTTGATTGTGTTGTGCAGGTTCCACGTTGGCACCGGAATCCCTGGTGTTGCGCCGCACTACACTCCTTCACCAACACCTTCGAAGCAACCTCGTTTTCCTACTGGTTCGATAAACCTTGGTTTCATACTGAGGGAAAACTTACTGCTGCACTCATCATACCTTCCTCTTGGGGTTCCCAACTGACGTGTAACGTTACACGCATCAAGCAGAGTTTCTGGTGCTGTTGCCGGGGAGATATTCCCTCATCAACTTAGCGCTAGCAAAGCATACGGGAACCACCGGTCGCAGAAGATCTGGAGCGCACGCGAACCAGGTAATCCACTCCGGGGGAAGAAAAATCTGGGAGCACACGCGAAGCACGGGAAGAAGAAAGAAGAGAAGCAGACAGGACGCCGTGAACTGCTCGACGGACGCGCACAGGCAGGGCTGCTGAAGAAAGAAGCGAACTTTGCAGTCAGTTTGGGATTTGGGGTTGGGGCAGAGTGCAAGCACATACCTTGAGGGCGTCCGCCTCTGTTGATGGCCGCGACTCGCTGCTAGGGACGGCGAGGGGAGCGGCAGAATCGGGGCGGGTCCTCTTGCAGAGAAGGGGCGCGAATCGGTGGTTCCACCGGGTGGAACCGGGAGAGAGGGAGGAGGAGGTGCCGGGAGTGTGATCTGCAGAAAGACGACTCGCCGGAGATGGTCAGCGAGGAAGACGGCGAAAAAGGAGATGGGGACAGGAGGCGCAGATCCCCACGGTGGAACCGGGGGAGAGGGAGGAGGAGGTGTCGGGGGTGCGATCTGCAGCGCGAGGACTCACCGGAGATGGCCTACGACGAAGACGGCGGAAAAGGAGATGGGGAGAGGAGGGAGGTATCGGTGGGGAATGATACGTCCAAAACGTATCTACTTTCCCGAACACTTTTGTTGTTGTTTTACCTCTAATTTGTGTGTTTTGAATGCAACTAACACGGACTAACACTGTTTTCAGCAGAATTGCCCTGGTGTCTTGTTTTTGTGCAGAAAGTCAAGTTTCGGGAAAATTCCCGAAAAATATCCTGGAGTTCCTATTTTTCCAGAAGACACACGGAGCCAGAAGACGAGACGGAGGTGGGCCACGAGGGCCCCACACCATGGGCCCGCGCGGCCAAGCCTGCCGCGCCGGGGGGTGGTGTGGCCGCCTCGGCACCACCTCGCGTCCCCCTTTCGACTACTTAGTCCCCTTGACCTAAAAACCCGAGGGGATCGACGCTTTTTCCAAAACACTCCAGAGCTCCGCCGCCACCGAAAACCCTATTTCGGGGACCAGAAACTCCGTTCTGGCACCCTGCCGGGACGGGGAATTGGAGGAGATCATCGCCATCATCATCACCGACGCCTCTCCATCAACCATCCATGATTCCCCCATCCATGTGTGAGTAATCCCCGCTGTAGGCTGAAGGGGATGGTAGGGATTGGATGAGATCATTCATGTAATAATATCAGATTGTTAGGGCATGGTGCCTAGTATCCGTTGTTAGTACTTTATGTCATTGTTGCAACTTGTTATGCTTAATGCTTGACACTAGGGCCCGAGTGCCATGATTTCAGATCTGAACATGTTATTGAATCATGAGGATAATTATTGTTTTAGATCATATCTGCAAGTTGTTTACACATATAATTGTCCGGAACCCGAGGCCCCAAAGTGACAACAATTGGGATAACTGGAGGGGATGGCTGTAATGTGAGGATCACATGTGTTCACGGAGTGTTAATGCTTTGCTCCGGTGCTTTATTAAAAGGAGCACCTTAATTACCAGTAGTTTCCCTTGAGGCCCCGCTGCAAACGGGCTGGTAGGACAGAAGATGTTGTGCAAGTTTCTCATTGCGAGCACGTACGACTAAATACGGAACACATGCCTATGATTGATTATTACCTGGATACTTTATTATTATCTATCTGCAAATGCCCTACGCTTGACTATTATATGAATTATCTTATCCATGCAACGCCCGTTCATCCATCCCTATGCCTACAGTATTTTAATCCTGCTGTCTACTTCAATTATTACTGCTGCTTTTATTTTACTGCTGCTATTATTTCACTACTGCTACTGCTATAAAACTGTTGCTACTGATAAACTGTGTCGAGCAAGTCTATTTCCAGGTGCAGCTGAACTGACAATTCATCTGTTAAGGCTTATAAATATTCTTTGGCTCCCCTTGTGTCGAATCAATAAATTTGGGTTTTACTTCCCTCGAAGACTGTTGCGATCCCCTATACTTGTGGGTCATCAAGACTATTTTCTGGCGCCGTTGCCGGGGAGCATAGCTCTATTTATAAGCTCACCTGAGAGTGATATTGTTCGCTGCAATTATTCATCATGGGTAAACCTCGTGATGAAGGTTCGCATACTGCCATCCACTACAAGGAGAGGTACAACTCTGAGTACTTCTGCTGCTCTTGATTCACCGTCTGTTATAAGTCAACTTGTCACACCACCACATACACATACTTCACATGCTGCTACTTCTGCTGAATCTGAAAATACTTCTGAAATTTTGATGATGCTTCTACTGTGCTTGATGAGAGTGGTTCATTAGGTCCTTTTCTAGATGCTACAATTGCTAAGTCAAAACAAACTGAAAATGCTGAAACACCTAATGAAAGTCCCATTACACCTGTTAGTTCACCTGAATTAAGAGATCATACTAGTGATGATTTCGAGGAATCTTATGTTGAACTTGATGATGAATTTATTGAAGAATGCAATGCTTCTAAAGATGCTAGTGCTATTAAAAATCTTCTTGCAAGACGTGCTGTTAATTACAAACTGTCTCCTGATGCTAAGTTTGCTACATCTCCCATTGATATAAAAGATAAAGATTATGATTTCTCTATGGACTTGTCACATATATCTATTGTTGAGAAAGAACCTTTTCGAGGAACTGAAAATGAAAGTGTTGTAGAACATATGAACACTCTTTCTACTTTAAGTAGTGTGTTTTCTGATGACTAAGAAACGCAGTTACTTCGTTACTAAAATATTTCCTTTCTCATTAAAAGATGAAGCTAAAACTTGGTTTAATAGTTTATCTCCTGGATCCATTAAAAGTCCTATGGATTTGGTTAATGCTTTCTTCCAGAAATATTTTCCTGCTAGTGCTCAACATGCTGCTTTACAGAGAATCTTTAATTTCAAACAATTGGAAGCCGAGAAATTGCCTAAATCTTGGGCAAGGTTTTGTTCTTTACTCAGAGCTCGGCCTGGACATCAATTAGCTAAAAATGAACTTCTTGATATATTCTATAATGGACTAACTGTTGAATCTAGGACATACCTAGATAGTTGTGCTGGTTGTGTTTTCAGGAAAAGAACTCCAGATGAAGCTGAGGAATTAATGGATAAAATAAGCCAAAATCATGATGATTGGACTATACCTGAGCCGACCCCGATACCCACACCAAAGAAGAGAGGAATTCTTGAACTAAGTGATGAAGAAATGAGAGAAGCCAAGAAATCTCTTAAAGAGAAGGGTATTAAATCTGAAGATGTGAAGAATCTACCACCAATAGAAGAATTATGTAAGCCAATTCCTCACCCATCAGTAGTTGAGGTACACTCTCTCCAACATTTTGATGATAGGGATATTCCTTATTCTAAAACTCCTGATCAATGCTTAGATGAATTTGATAATTATATTGTTAAGCAGGATAACTTTAATATGAGAGTGCAGAATCATCTGATGGAAAATTCTAGAGCTATGAGTAAATTGCATGATATTGTGGAAAGAACTTCTAATGATGTTAAAATGCTTATTAAACATTTCCATATGGTTCAAACTCAAATAGATCAACTCACTAAGGTACAAAAAGATCTGCTAGTTAATGCTTCTAGAGAAAATGAAAAACATGCTTATGGAGTAGGAACTAGAGGTGGTGCTTCTACTCAGGATCCCTTGTATCCTGAAGGACATCCTAAAAGAATTGAGCAAGATTCTCAACTAGCTAATGAAACTAGTACCCTTCTAAGAAAAAGAAGAAGAAGAAACATAAACATGTTGAAGAATCTCCTGAATCAATTAAAGAAAATGAGCATGTTAATGATCCAAATAGTATATCTATCTCTGATGCTGAAACTGAAAGTGGTAATGAACATAACAATGATAAGGATAAAAATGATGCTTCTGATAAAGAGGAGAGTGAAGATGAACCTGAAAAGCATACTAAGAATAAAAAGTATACTAAAGAAGATTTCATTGCTAAAAGCATGGTAATGAGAGAGAACCTTGGGTGCAAAAGCAAATGCCTTTTCCTAATAAGAAACATAAATCAAAGGAAGAGGAACACTATAATAAATTTTGTGAATGGATGAAACCCTTGTTTTTGCAAATTCCTTTGACTGATGCTATTAAATTGCCTCCTTATTCAAAATATATGAAAGATATTGTCTCTAACAAAAGGAAAATTCCTAATGAGGAAATTTCTACTATGCTTGCTAATTACTCTTTCAATGGTAAGGTTCCAAAGAAACTTGGAGATCCAGGTATACCAACTATCCCATGCTCTATTAAGAATAATTATGTTAGAACTGCTCTATGTGATTTAGGAGCAGGAGTTAGTGTTATGCCTTTCTCTCTTTATAAGAGACTCTATTTAGAAAAATTGATACCAACTGATATATCTTTGCAAATGGCTGATAAATCTACTGCTGTTCCTGTTGGCATATGTGAGGATGTTCCTGTTCAAGTGGCTAATAATTGTTTAATATTAACTGACTTTGTTGTGTTGGAAATGCCTGAAGATGATAATATGTCTATTATTCTTGGGAGACCTTTTCTTAACACTGCAGGGGCTGTTATTGATTGCAACAAAGGAAAAGTAACCTTCAATGTTAATGACAAAGAGCATACTGTTTATTTTCCCAAAAAGCGGACAAGATATATGGAGTAAATACAATAGCCAATCTTAGAACTATCAAAGTGGGAAGTATTGATTGCCCTATTTATGAACCTCAAGAAGGATTTCAAAGTATTATGATTGGATCTATTGCTATACAATTTAAGGTAACATGATTGTCTCATGTGGTTTAATTCTTTTATGTCATATAAAATTTATTTGGTGACAAGACTTGATCAACCTTGTTAACAAATATGTTTTAAATGCATAGAAGCACTAAACAACATTTTATTTCTCAACCTTGTTTTACCTACTGTTGTGTTACTGAACTTGCAAAGTTTTAGTTGAAATTGGTCTTTATAAAATTTTATTTCTGCCTTAAAGTTTATTATTTAAATACCAGAAAATGTGCAAAATGAAAGTTTTCAAAAATTTCTGAAAATTATACCATAAATCTTAGTTTTTAAAGAGGAATGGGAGTGCCTGGGCTGACCAGGGGGACCCACCATGCCACCACACCACCCCACCGCGCGGCAGGGTGTGGGCCGCGCCGTGGCATGGTGTGGGTCCCACCTGGCCCTCCACTCACCATCTTCCTCTCATTTCTTTCTCTCTCTCACCAAACACCCACCATTGTTCAAACCCGTGTTCTTGCTGCTCTTGCTCGAGATTTTCGATCTCCTTGCTCAGCCCATCTTTGTTGCTGAGATTTGGACCATTTGCTCTCCGGTATGTGACTCCTCCTTTATCCAAGTAGAATTTTGTTTAGTTGTGTATTTCTTGAGCATTTTAGTACTGTAGGTGACATGTTAGATGTGTTTGCATGCTTGTTCTATGCTTAGATTAATTAGTTTTGATGCATGTAGCCCTCTTGCAAGTTCTATAGTAGTTTCTTTGATTTAGTTGCTCCAAAATCATGTTTTATGAGGTTTGTTAAAATTTCAGAAAAGAAGGATGAATGAATATCAACTTGATTACAATGAATTGGAGGTGCATGAAGTCATGGGGGTCAACCGCGAAGATGCCGTGTTCCCCTCAATCTATCCATGCTCTAACTTCATGACTGCTGCAGGAATCTTGCAAGATTTCAACACTCTAATCTCTAATGCAGGGTTGGAAGATTTTGTTGTTGATGAACCATATCAATATGCAAAACTGACTATGTCGGTAGTGCAAAACTTTAGATTCAGTTGGTCTTCACCTAACCCCATGGTTCACTATAACATCTACAATATAGCTGTGGATTTGCCCTTTGATGATTTTTGCACAGCTATTAAGGTACCGCATTGGGGATCGCGTGAGAAGATTAGAGGGCAACCAAACCTCTAATGGACCTGTATAAGGAAATCTGCCAAGGGAGAAGTTTAGAAGAGGAGAGTGGTAAAATTCGAAGCATTCAACTCCCATCTATTCGATATTTTGCCTATTACATTGGCAAGTGTGTTCTAGCTAGGAAAACTGCAAGCAAATTATCTGTTTATGATTTGGCTTTCATTTCAGCTGCTTTGAGGTGTGATAGGACTTATAATCTAGGTGCTTTGATAGCTTTCCGTCTTTCAGCTAACCGCGAGAAAGGGGGAATCTGTGGAGGTCTTATTGCTTCTCGTTTATTAGCTATGCATGGTGTAGGGCCGCATCATTTAGACATTCAGTTTCCTATAGAAAGGCTTGATATTAATTCCATGATAAGTCATAAATTTGTTTCTAACTGGGCTACCTTGAATAACTTAGTCTACGAAATAACCTTTTTCCAGAAACGCAGGTGGAGATTAATTAAGTCCGAACGATTAGTTTGTTTGCCTGCACCTCTTTTGTTTAACCTTGATGCCAGGGAAAGGTGGTCATTATCTGAGGATGATCTTGAGGCATACTTAGAGGAGCATGGCCCTCGCCCAGAGGATGATGGAGAGGGCCCGATGAGGGTTTCACTCAGCCTTCCGACATCGCGGGCTTCCCGTACCAGCACTTTGATTATGGGACTTCTGCCCCTTCTTCTTCACGGGAGCCTGATTACGATCATGCTTGGGATGATTCACCGGGGTGGAGCGACACCCACGCCGATGATTGATCTCCACTTAGGCCAAAAGCCTAAGCTTGGGGGGAGGTACACCGACATCTCACTCACTTTCATATCATATTCGGTCGGTACTTTGTATATCCATGTTTCGTTTCTTTCTTTTTCGTTGTTGTTTCTTGTTTTGATTTTATTTTCCAAAACCCAAAAAGACCAAAAATATTTCTGTTATTTCTCTTTGTTTACCTCTTGCGTACTTTTAGTACTGGTTTGCTTTATCTTTTAGCTTCGGTTTAGTATTCAAAAATCCAAAAAGATTTTGCTTTATTTGTTTGTTCCTTTTTTTGTTCGTTTCAAATCGAAAACCCAAAAATATTTGTTGTTCTTCTTCGGTTTTGTATAGTTGTTGCAGAGTTCAACAGTCTTCCGTGACTCCATTGGAGCTTGGTTATCATTTCATATCATTCAAGCCACAAGTGAAAAGCAATAATGACGATTTATGACAACTCGAGTTGTGGTGAGAGGCTGGTATGAACTCTATTTGTTTTCATTTTTGTACATATACTCGCTCATGTGGACATGCTTAGCTGATTCGTATGAGGGGCAATGTTATTTAATGGATGCTTAGTAGTTCATGTTTTCATATGATCAGTTCCAATTCACTAATAGTATATAACATGTCATATAGATATTTGCTTGCATTGTTCTATTCATAAAAGGGTATGACATGTCCGGCTGCGCGTTCGGTTAATATGGTTAATTCGGTTCGGTTTATACGGTTATACGGTAAATACGGTTTTGATACTTCGGTAAATTCGGTTTTGTATGAAAATACGGTTCGGTTTCGGTTATAACCATTTAATTTCGGTTCGGTTTCGGTAATAACCAAACTAACCAAAGTTGACGCGATTTTTTAAATAACACATATTTTTTATGCCTATATATTTCAGTTTTATCTATTTTATGCAAGACTGCATGTGTTTAACGAGTGAGAAACAAAAGTAGATTGAAAAATCATCCAAAATGAAAAACTGGGCACTTGAACTCACGACCTACACGTTCTAAAAAGTGGAAATGAGGTTCAGACCAGTGGGCTGCAGCACGTTTCCTGTACAGAGTACATCCCACGCGCTATATAAAACATATCGGTTAGATGGGCTGGGCCTTAAACGCATTTTTTTTACTGGACTGTGCTGTTCGGTTTCTTTCGGTTAAAACCGAAATATTTCGGTTAAAAACCGAACTAACCGAGGGCTGTTTGGTTAGCTATTTTACTAACTGAAACCTAACCACTAACCACAAAAACCGGACATTCGGTTGCGGTTAGGTTTTTTTTCGGTTCGGTTTTCGGTTTCGGTTCGGTTATGCACAGCCGGAATGACATGGTGGTATCCTCCTCTGAATGATTCACTTGAATTGACTTGGAACATGCTCACGCATGCTCATGACTGAAAAACAAAAAGTCAATTAAGCCTTGATGATTTATTTTGCCTCAGAGTTCTAGTATCACTTTTATGCCACCGTTAATTTTATTTTGTCGCAAGCATGATTATGACGGTTATTGCTCTCTTGATTGTCGCTTCCCAGTCTATTGCTAGCCTTCACTTGTACTGAGCGGGAATGCTGCTCGTGCTTCCAAATCCTTAAAAACCAAGTTATCTCAAAGAGTCCACCAAAAATTCCTATGCATGGTATTTCGAACCATTCCAAGTAAATTTTCATGTGCTACCTTTAAAACCTTCAAAACACTTCTTATTTTGTGACACTGTTTTTAACTCATGAGGACGGGTGGATGTCTTTATGTCACTTGTCAAACAGACTTTACCACCGGACTAGCGGCATATACATCCGCTTATCCATTAATTTTGCAAAAAAAAGAGCTGGCAAATGGGGTGCACAGTCCCGATTAATTACAACTTTAACCGCTTAATTCTCTTCACATTTTTGCCCTGATTTATCAGACAAGCAATGACACCAGTGAAATATCTGCATGTGTAAACAAAAGAGAAAAGAGGGATGATCTGCCTTTCTGGTAGAAATAACGTCCTTCATGGGAGCGGCTCTTAAAAGTCTGGTTGGCAGGGGTCATATTGTACTTTCCATTTTCTGATTTGTTGACAGGAACAACCACCTCCCAAAACAATCTTTACCTCTGTTTTATAAATAAAAAGCTCTAGCACATGTTAAATCCCTGCTTCCCTCTGCGAAGGGTCAATCTTTTATTTTTATGTTGAGTCACCATCCTTTCTTTGAGCACCTTCTCGAGAGCATAACTGTCATTCTTAGTGTAATGTGCTTGTCCTAGAATACGGTTAACTGTGGTATAACTTTGATGCTCTTATCTTTAATATTTTTACCTCTAGTCCTCACTTGAAATTCAGAGGTGCCTTAGCATTTATGTTTTGCTCTACAAATAAAGGCAAGAGAGATACCACTTTATCATATCTTATTATGAACATTGCAGTCCTGCAAATGGATTTATTTCATGGTATTTATTCTTAGTGTGTTGCTATCTTTTCATAGTTCACATAGCTACAAGGTAGCATTATCTACATTCCTTTATTATGAATTGCCTAAGTACTTGATCATATAGTGAGAATATTTACATCATATGAAGCAAATGTGTTCGTAAAATTTTCTTTTATCGCACTCAGTTGTTAACTGAATTGCTTGAGGACAAGCAATAAGCTAAGCTTGGGGGGAGTTGATACGTCCAAAACGTATCTACTTTCCGAACACTTTTACTGTTGTTTTACCTCTAAGTTGTGTGTTTTGAATGCAACTAACACGGACTAACGTTGTTTTCAGCAGAATTGCCCTGGTGTCTTGTTTTTGTGCAGAAAGTCAAGTTTCGGGAAAATTCCCGAAAAATATCCTGGAGTTCCTATTTTCCAGAAGACACACGAAGCCAGAAGACGAGACGGAGGTTGGCCACGAGGGCCCCACACCATGGGCCCGCGCGGCCAGGCCTGAACCGCGCCGGGGGTGGTGTGGCCGCCTCGGGCACCACCTCGCGTCCCCCTTTCGACTACTTAGTCCCCTTGACGTAAAACCCGAGGGGGGTCGGCGTTTTTTCCAAAAACACTCCAGAGCTCCGCCGCCGTCAAAAACCCTATTTCGGGGACCAGAAACTCCGTTCTGGCACCCTGCCGGGACGGGGAATTGGAGGAGATCATCGCCATCATCATCACCGACACCTCTCCATCAACCATCCATGATTCCCCCATCCGTGTGTGAGTAATCCCCGCTGTAGGCTGAAGGGGATGGTAGGGATTGGATGAGATCATTCATGTAATAAATATCAGATTGTTAGGGCATGGTGCCTAGTATCCATTGTTAGTACTTTATGTCATTGTTGCAACTTGTTATGCTTAATGCTTGACACTAGGGCCCGAGTGTCATGATTTCAGATCTGAACATGTTATTGAATCATGAGGATAATTATTGTTTTAGATCATATCTGCAAGTTGTTTACACATATAATTGTCCGAAACCCGAGGCCCCAAAGTGACAACAATTGGGATAACTGGAGGGAATGGCTGTAATGTGAGGATCACATGTGTTCACGGAGTGTTAATGCTTTGCTCTGGTGCTTTATTAAAAGGAGCACCTTAATTACTAGTAGTTTCCCTTGAGGCCCCGCTGCAAACGGGCTGGTAGGACAGAATATGTTGTGCAAGTTTCTCATTGCGAGCACGTACGACTAAATACGGAACACATGCCTATGATTGATTATTACCTGGATACTTTATTATTATCTATCTGAAAATGCCCTACGGTTGATTATTATATGAATTATCTTATCCATGCAACGCCCGTTCATCCAGCCCTATGCCTACAGTATTTTAATCCTGCTGTCTACTTCAATTATTACTGCTGCTTTTATTTTACTGCTGCTATTATTTCACTACTGCTACTGCTATAAAACTGTTGCTACTGATAAACTGTGTCGGGCAAGTCTATTTCCAGGTGCAGCTGAACTGACAATTCATCTGTTAAGGCTTATAAATATTCTTTGTCTCCCCTTGTGTCGAATCAATAAATTTAGGTTTTACTTCCCTCGAAGACTGTTGCGATCCCCTATACTTGTGGGTCATCAGGGAATGGGAGAGAAGAAGAAGGAGGTCGACGCAGAGCAGTCGAAGGAAGTCGATGAAAAAGTGGGACGGCCCAGAAAACGCTTGGCGAAGGAAGTCTTCAGGAGGCGCTAGCGTTGAGGGGCGCTAACGAGCGGCATATAGGGTTCGCCGTGTATTCTTTGATGTAGGAGGGAGACTCTGGGCCGACATAGATTTATGATGGCCCGTAGATGACGGCTAGAATTCTCCGTTGGTTAAACTGAGCACCAAGCAGAAGTGTCCGCCTTCTGTTCGCGAAGCCGAACTAGTCCCACCTCTTTTTTTTCATGGTAATACGATTCTCATTGATAAATAAAAGACGAGATACAAAGTACGTATACACCGATCTTACAGATCTGGAAAGATATGATAAACCTATGTGACAAACCAACGGCTATCCATCTTGTTCGGCACCACCGTAGCAGCCACCAAAGAAAAAATAGACAGATCACATCTTAAGCCGAGCTCGACGCGGCTCCATCGCTGATCATCAGCTTTTCGGACCTCCAAATTAGTTTGCCATAGGACAAACCATTGCCGTTGAAAGAATCGGACCGGGGCAGCACGACCCCGGACACGCCATCGAACTTCAGCACTGGCACCCCCGCACGACGACGTCGGAGTAGGGAACCAGAACCGTCAGCCTCCAACCACGAACCCAGCACAAGGTGCACCATCTTCCAGCTGCCACCAGTGCAGACCACTGTCTGCACGTACTCCTGGACGAATCCTGTCTGATCCACCATGGCGCCGGAGACAACGCCGCAGCAACAGGGACAAAACATGAGGAAAAACCCATCTGATGGAGTCACCGCCGCCGCCTCACCGACACCATCCATGAACCCTACAGCCACCGATCTGAAAGATCGGCAAGCACACAGTGCCACCAACTCCGAGACGCCGCCATGAAGGACAACGCCGGGGTGGGAATAGAGTTGAGACAGATTTATTTGCCCGGGCGCCGCTCCCACCACCCTAATGACACACCGTGCCAGAACCTTCCTAACCCTAACTACCATGCAAAAACGGGGGCCCCCCTCCCTCCTGCTGCCGGAGCGGCAAGCGAAAGCAGAGGGGCCCAGCTTTTCCGCCGGTGGAGTTTGGTGGAAGAAGGCGTCACCTCCTAATCGCCTTGCGGCGGCTATGTTAGGGACGGGCGAAAGAAACTCGCGTAACCAAAAGCCCTTCCTTCCTGAACTAGTCCCACCTCGCTAGCTTAGCGATGTATCGACCAGCTTACATACGCCGTTGTCGACATCGCCGAGGACGCACGTGGGCCGGTGACCGCTCTGTCGAGGCAAGTGTTCGCTACGTACTCCTGGTTGGACATGTCCGACTGTGTAACCCTATGTCACTCTAGTAGTGCTGCGGGAAGCACATCCTGTGCAGTGCGATGTAAATCTTTTGTCCCTTATTCTAGTTATTTTTCTTTAATATTATTCTATCTCTTATATTTATTCATAAAAGAGCATGTTTCTCTAAAACTTTCGCTTGCCTTCATGCAATTATTTTACCTTAGTATTATTTTCTTTCTCTTATATTTATTCATAAACGAGCATCTTTCTTTAAAAACTTTCGCTTGACACTAAATTTATTAGACTTAACGCGGCAGATGTATGGGTTCCCACGTGTCTGGAGGTTGAGCAATTTTCGCGCGGTGGTGGATTCCATGCGTCTGGAGGTTGAGCAATTTTCGCGCGGTGGTGGATTCCATGCGTCTGGAGGTTGAGCAATTTCCTCGCGGTGGTGGATTCCCTAGCCGGATTTAAGTACGAGGATCGGGGTGCTTTGAGCGTGATAATTTTTGGGTTTGGATTATGGCTAGGCGGGCGACATAGCTTTCAGGTGGTCGCATTGGATGGCATGGCAGCAAAATGGAGGGTTGCGATTCGAAGTTGGGGCCGTCACGCGGATTATGCTCCAGAGCATGCTGCGGCCGCACATGTCTTAGAAAAATCCCATGGCCAACGTACGCACCAAAACAACGGCCGCAGTCGTCCCCGCTGGGGCCAATGAGGCGATTAAGTCAAAGAAAGAGCTTTACATGTTAGAAAGCAGATGAATTATCATTACCTATGCTTGCATAACATTAACATGTCTATAAATATATAAATTATTACTTGGTAAGTGTGTATAATTTGGGTGATTAGCGTTTATACTAGCATGGTAGTCATAGTCTCCTAATCGGGTGACCAATGGCGTTAAAAGAAAAGTTCATCAAAACATAATAAGATGAGATCTTATTCGAAAGCTCTCACCAAGACGAACTCAGCGGTGAAAAACTCATTTGATTAACTGTTTAAATCATTTTGAATATGCATACCTTATTATTAAAATCGGTGATGTGGGTCATGAGGTGAAAATAATATTTACAACATACATGCACTTAGTAATTCCGACCGTCCTTATAGGAACCAACACGGTAAAATAGACACCGTATGGGAGCACTTGGGTGGACACATATCCTAATTAGCATAATCAGTAATATTTGGTATAGATTTGGGTTGTTTGAAGGGCCAACCCATAGGTCGGGCAAAGGGGCGACCGCCCTGGGACCTAGAAGAAAAGGGCCCCTCGGAAGCATATTAGAAACATTGAAATATTTTCCATTACTTTGTAAAATATTAATTTGCAGGTTCAAGTTGCCATAATGGTCAAATACTGTGTAACACATAGAAACAAACCAATCTGATCAACGACGACATGTTTTAGTTAGACTATTAGTCTCTCTTATGTGATTATTTAAACTCAAATATGTGTTGATGGGATTCTCATGTTTAATTTTGTGTCTGATCTTTTACTTGAGAAATAATTATGATTTCTTGCATACACCAAATGATACAAAGTGCTTTGCAGACGAGCATATCAGATTGAAATCATAATGATATTTCACTAGTACAGAACATGTGTATAATTTCTACTTATCACCATACCAAATTTGGAATACTATTGTTGATATTTCAATTTATACTCAAAAAGTTTATTTAAATGTGATTACCTAATCATACACGAGAAACTACTATTTATTTATTTGATGGTATACTTTAGAGGTCTCTACCATAATATTAAGGATATTAAAATGAGTTGAACACACATGCGTGTATACACACATAAAAATAAACACCCTATAAGTTATAGAAATATGAAAATAATTCATGGTATTGTTTTATAAAAAAGGTTTAAATTATCATGACATAGTTTTTATTGATACACATCGGAATAATATAATAAAAATGATATAATTAATATTAGGAACATTCAAATGTGGTTTACTATGAAAACTGATTGATAGAAAACTATATGACTTCCCCTTTCTCCTCCCCCTCTTCACCTTGTAAAAACGGTTCCTTGTGATATGATATGAAAAAAATCTGTCTGCTTTGGCCCGCCGTTGTTATAGTAAAAAAATTAGAAAACTATATGTGCTAAGATTATAGTTTGATAAAAGAATTCACATATAAGTATAAAATTTTAGTATAAACATATTTATTCGCCCTGGGTCCAAAATTTGTTGGGCTAGATGAGTTTGGGCCGAGAATTCTACGTTGGCTAAACTGAGCACCGAGCAGAGACGCGCCCGCCTTATGTTCGTGATGCGGGAATAGTCCCACCTCGCTAGCATCCATCGCCGAGGACGCACATAGGCCGGTGCACCGCTCTATCGAGGCAAGAGTGTTCGCTACGTATCCTGTCTGGACCTGTCCCGACTGTTTGTAACCCTAGGTCACTCTAGTAGCGTTGCGGGGAGCATAGGAGTGCGGTGCGATGTAAATATTTTGTTCCTTCTTCCAGTTATTTTCTATCTATTATATTATTTCTCTTTTATATTTTGTTCCTTCTTCCACTAAATTTTCTGCTCATAAATTCACTAGCAATGCATGGATTTCATGCATCTATGAGAATTTTCAGAATCAATTTTCTGCTCATAACTTCACTAGCAATGCATGGATTCCGGGTCCCTGGCTCCGTGGTGTGGTATTTGGTCATTGTACAGAAGCTGAAATCACTTCATCTATTCATATTAACCTTGTTTTTTTTCTTTTTTTGCAATGTCTGCCATGGTGGCGTGACTTGTTATTTTTTATTTTTTTAGAACAAGCAAGGGCGCCAACGGCGCCAAATTTATTCAGCTCATCTGCACCAGGCAGCTGTAATTACAAAGTCCTGAAAATTTACATTTTGTATAGTTGACACTACAGGACAGGAATCTTGAGGATGAGCCGAATTCAAGCATCTGTAGATAGGTTGATTTAGGCTACGCCTAAGAACCTGTGCTGCGCAATTGTGAGCCACTATGTTGAGCTTCCTGGATACATGAAAAACCTGTGATGCCAAGTTCGAAGTGGCTTCAAAGTAATCTGCTAGATATGCTCTTGCATTCCAATGTAGGAGAGGATGATCAAGTTTCCTTGCTGCTGCCGTCTTGGCGAGTACCTGGTTGTCTGTTATGAAGATCGGCGCCTCAATCTGAAGAAGCTGAGCAAATTTCGCTGCTAAAAGAAGAGCCTTTGCTTCTGACTGAAATACCGTTGACACTTGTTCCGTGGAAGCTTGTATCATGATGCACCATTTACTTGGAGCGGCGTTATCTCTGATGTATATTCTGATCCATGTCGCCTCTGTTCCTTCTGCTCCCGGGATATTCCTGCATTTCCAAGAAGCATCTGAAAAAATAACCATTCCCTGAAGTGATGCAATAGAGCTAATTGTGGATCCCTGTACTGGCAATGCCAGTCTGGTCGTGGGTACCTGCAACTGACTATTCTTATTTTCCTGCATCAAAGGAGAGGTAACAGCACAACATTCAAGATTACTAGTTAGGGCTTGAGCATTTATATTGATTTGATACGGTTCCCCTTTTTTTCTTTGGAAAAGCATGTCGTTTCTTGACTTCCAAATGCACCACATGAATGTAAGTATGCTTGATAAGGAAGCATGAGGGTGGTTCATATTCAGCAAAGTTAGAATAATTTGCGTTAAGTTGGTGTTATTTTGAGTAATAAGTTCAGTTCTTATGTACCAGGGTGCCATGAACCATGCCGCCTTAACAAAAGGGCAAGTAAAGAAGAGGTGAACTTCATCTTCTTGCAGTCCACACCTACAGCAAAATTTATCAATACGCTTTGAGTAGCGTCCTGCTCGAGCTCCTGTTGGAAGAGCTTTCCTAAGAAATCGCCAAGCAAAAGTCTGAACCCTAGGAATAATCTGCTTGCTCTTCCAAACCTGCTTAAGCAATTGAACTGTATCTGGGGTAGGTGTCACTGGACGCTCTTCTTGCCTTTGTTCATAGAGTACCTGTAAGCAAGCATGATAAGCAGATTTTGCATTGCATTTGCCATCCTGTGTCAGCCTCCAACAGAGGAGGTCCTGGTCATCAGCATTTATAATGGGGGTTTGTTTAATAGTATTGGCTGTTGAGGGCATGAATAACTTGGTAATTAACTCGTTATTCCAAGTCTTTTGGTTTGGAAGCCAGAGATCTTTGACAAGCGCCGGATAATTAAAACCAGGAGGTTGGATGATCAGGTCTTCATATATGGAATTCCAAGAAGCATACCATGGCGTACTACAGATGGAGATGTCACCTTTGGTTACTTGGTAGGACACATGGGTTTTTAGGATGGGAAGGACCTTAAGAATGGAGGACCAGAAAGCAGATTTTGGTGCATTCAAGTTGGGCCGCCAAATCGAAGAGCCTGGGAAGTATTTAGCTTTTAAAATAAGATGCAGATGATCACTTGGGTTTTGGGCAATTCGCCAAGCAGACATGAGGATCAGGCTTTGATTAACAGCTTGCAAGTTCCTTATTCCCAGGCCGCCTTCTTTTTGGGAGCACAAAGATCTTTCCAAGCTTTTAGGCAAAGGCTGCGCGTGTTAGGATCTTCTCTCACCCCTGTCCACCAAAAAGTCCTGATAATGGTTGTGAGTTTAGCGATGAACTTTTTGGAGAAAAGGATATTCGACATATAATACACTGGAATGGAAGAAAAAACAGATCTTATGAGTTCCAGACGCGCTACATGAGAGAGTTTGTCTGCTTTGTAGGTGCTCAGCTTAGATCTGAATTTGTCAAAGATGAAATTGTAAGCTGAAGCTCTATTTTTAGCTGGCAGGATAAGAGGGTGACCAAGGTGAATAAAGGAGGTATCCATCTCTGGGACAGGAAAGATATTCTTGATGGCATTTGCATTGCTAGGCTGGACATGTTTGCTAAACAGGATTCCTGATTTAGACCAATTAGGAGTTTGACCAGAGATTGAGCAGAAAGCGCCAAGAATTTGCTTCATGGTTATTGCTTCTTGAGTCGTGGCCTCTCCACATATGAGAAGATCGTCCGCAAAGAGAAGAGAGTGTATCCTAGGGCAATTCGTTCCAAGGGTCACACCTTTTAGAGAGTTATTGGACATGGCTTCTTGCAGAGACAATGACAGCTCATTTATGGCGCAGACAAAAAGGTACGGCGAGAGGGGACAGCCTTGTCGTATACCTCTTTCACTGTGGAATCTCGCAAAAGGCTGACCATTAATAACGACCGAAAAGGTAGGCGAGGAGATACATGTGAAGATCAGATTGATGAAATGATCATGCAAACCTTTACGTGAAAGGGCTGCGACAATGAAGTTCCATTCAAGGCGGTCAAAAGCTTTAGCAAGATCAATTTTGAGCATAAAAGATTGATATTTCCAAGATGAAAGAGCAAAAGAGTGTGTTATCTCTTGTGCAATGATTATGTTGTTACTAATACGACGCCCTTCGATGAAAGCTTGTTGGGAGGAATCAATATAGTCAGGGAGGTGTGGTTTGAGTCTATTAGCAAGAGATTTGGCAATGAGTTTGTAGACTACATTACACAGGCTTATCGGCCTATAATCAGCCGGAACAAGAGCAGCGAGTTTTTTTTGGGATAAGCACAATATGAGTATCATTAATATGCTGAGGCATGACTCCTGAGTGATAGAAAGATGTTACCAGGTTTGTTACATCCTCTCCTATCCAGCTCCAAGTTGCAAGATAAAATTCGACGTTGAAGCCATCTGGTCCGGGTGATGCATTCTTCTTCATGTCCTGCAGAATATTCCAAAGTTCCTGCTTGTTTGGGACTGTGTAAGTGTAATCCAGGCTATTTTCTGGTAGCTGCGTCTGGAGATAAGGTCTGCCAATGTTAGTATTAGTAGAAGCAAAGATATGTCTAAAGTAGTTCACAAAGGTATTACTGATTTCTTTTGGCATGTGTTGGATAATGTTATTTTCATCTTTTATTGAGGCAATCATATTTCTTCTTCTTCTCTTGAGAATGGCTCTATGGAAGTAGGTTATGTTTCTATCGCCGTCTTTGATCCAATTCTTCTTCGCTCTCTGCATATAGGAATCTGTAAGTTTTGTTAGGTTTTCCTCATACCTTGACACAAGGGAGGCTTCTAGTGCTTGATCTCGAGCTGCCAGTGGTTTCTCTTGGATTTTCTTTATTTGATCTTCGAGTTCCCCGAGCTCCCGTTGCAGCGGTTTCTTTTTCCTGCACATATTTCTGCTAGCTGCTAAGTATTAAGTTACATCAACGGCCGTAATTATGAAGAAACAGAAGGGTGTATACGCAAAAACCGATTCACCGCATCCGCTCACTGACAGGTGGGACAACCCTCGAGATCCAACTCCTCAGCCGTCACCGAAGATGCACGGCCAGCCTCGCCGCCCCAAGAAGCCGGAGGACGGCGCGGCGGCGGCGTCGAAGGCCGCCAAGCTCCGGGACCTCCAGGCCCAGGTCCTCCACAACCACCGCACCTGCACGTAAGCCTACTCCTCCTCCTCCTTCTGTTCCTCGCTCTAGGGCCCCGCCTCGCTCTCGTCAGACCAGTCGCTTACTCCGTCGTGGAGAGGGACGATTAGGTCCTCTTGTCCGCTGTTGTAGATTTGATCGGATCCCCGTGTTAGCTTTGATGCTGAGGCTTTGCCCTTGATCAATTCTTTATCAACACGGGGAGCAAATGTAGCAAAATATACTAAATTCAGGTTTCGGACAGTCGTCCTTACTGACGCAATGGATCTGTTTGGATGGCTGGGGTCTGTAGATACACCGAGGAGGCGCTCGGGCTAAGCTTCAAGCTTCTCGAGATCAACCCGGAGGCCTACATGGCGTGGAACTACCGGAAGCTCGCGCTGCAGCACAACCTGAAAGAGCGTTCAGAACCAGAGGCTGTCAAGTCTGTTGTCGATGACGAGCTCAGAGTGGTAAGTTCTTGCTGGATCATGCATCCAATTGTTATATGCTCTCCGGTAGCACGCTTTTGCATCGAATTGCCTGATGATACTCAGTTGTGGAATTTTCTAGGTGGAGGCTGCTTTGAGGGCAAACCCAAAGTCCTACGGAGCGTGGTATCACCGTAAGTGGTTGCTGAATCAAAAGATTACCCCTGTGGATTCCAAGCGTGAATTTGGCCTCTTGGATAAACTACTTAAGGTGGACGCCAGGAACTTTCACGATTGGAATTATCGCAGGTACATTTATTCTTATTGGAAACTTTAAGATCAAGATGATGTTTGGACTGATTTCTACCCTCCACAGGTTCCTTGCAGAATTTACGGGGGTGCCAGAAGAGGATATGGATAAGATCTGTGAAAACTTCAGCAATTACTCAGCATGGCATAATTGTAGGTATGCAATTGTTAATGTACGTCAGGTCTAAATGCTGTTCCCACATGTCCAGTTACTGACTCAATGGAAGCTACTCCTAATGGGGTTTTGCCTGTAGTGAAAGATGCACAAGTTTAGTTGATCCCAAATTTGCTGCATGTGCCATGTAAAATAGCAAACAAACTTGATGATTTATATTTTATGATTCAGACTGAATATTGGTATCCTGAAGTTGCTTACTCTCTTTATTTGGTGCGACATGTTTTAAGTACGTTGTATTATCTTGGTAGTTTTTTTCCATATAAAGTATTACTTTTACCCACTGATTTTGGTGATTAATGTTTATGATATTTTCTTGTGTTACATGCTGCAATGTCTCACTCTGTTTGCAGTATACTTCTGTCCAATCTGCTACTCCGACAGACCAGAGGTTTTGAGTCAAAGCAGAAGATTTTCTCGGAAGAGTTTGGATTTGTGACCAATGCACTTTTTACAGACCCAAGTGATCAGAGCGGATGGTTTTATCATCTCTGGCTTTTATCTCAGACATCCAGTCCAGAGAACCCGCAGCTGATTGCATCTTGGCCCTGCAATGATGCAAAGCTCAGTTTATTGCCAATCAGGAAAAGTGACGACCTAAACATGGTGTCTTCCTCGAGCTCCATTTGTTGTTACTCATTGAAGGACAGGACTCTACCCATTGTTCTCTATTTCGATGAGCCCGTCAAAGGATTAAATCCATCAAATGTGAAGTTGAATTCTGATTTGGTGATTGGGAATGATATTCAGTGGAGGCCCCTCTCGGTAACAGGCTTTGGGCATTCTAATTGTTGGGTTGCGTATCTTGAAATTATCAACAAAGAATGTAGCAGTTCACAACAATTTTCTGTTGAAGTAAGCATACCCTGCTCGGATGACATCGTGTCTAGAAGTGGCTCCCACAGCAATTGTCCTGTGCATTTTGCATTTAACATTGAACTAAGCAACAATGATGATAAAGCACAGGATATTGATTTGTTTCATGAACCAATTTCCTGGAGTTGCTCAGAATCATTCCGATCTGATGGAAACCCCAGTTGTGTGGCTTTTGATCAGCTAAATATCACGACTACTGTGGTTCAAGAGAACTCAAAATGGCATTTGGAAGGACTATCTGATCAAATCGACCTCTTCAGAGAATTACCTGATGAGAATAGGTTAGGCTCTACATTACTTTTGCAAAAGCTGCTAAGTCAATTTGACCTCCGTTTTCACATCATAATCTCTTTTGCAGCAAGTTCGCCAAGTTGACATTAGCACGCCTACTACTTGCTTGTGCTGCAATAAAGTCCCGTGGAAATTCTCTGATAGAAAGGAAGGGGTACTGTGAAGAGGCACTAGGGTTCTTCAGTGACTTGATTAAGTTGGATCCATCACATAAAAGGTATTATGAAGACGAGCGAAGCTTAGTCCTAATGGATCAGGTAACATGGACAATATTTGAACACCTTTTTAATGTAATAAGACCTAAATAATTTAGCATTGTTTGGATTACTTGGTTGTTATGAAAATGTTGCAGAACCGCAAACCTAAGAACATGTATTCCAGCATTTCGGCATTTTAAATTTGCTGATGTTTACACGAAATTTCTCCTATCTCACATATAGCATTGAGTGGGCCTTATTTTGTAGCACAGAATGTGCTGCTATCTAACTTGTCGTTTTCCTGCAGTTAACATGCAATATGGAGACTTTCATGAAGTACTGTTCAGTCCAAGTGAAATCGAATTCAGCTCCATTAAACCATGTGCAACTCTGCAGATTGTCCTTAACACGCATTGAATTTACTGAACGCATGTTGTGGGTTCAAATGCTGGACCTAAGCCATAACAGTCTCAGATCAGTTGAAGGTTAGATCTTAAAATCTTGTAACTCTTGTCTATACTTTAGGAGAGGTTCGATATTTATCAGTTTAATGAGAGTATGGTACCTGCAAAGGAAATGAAATTGACAGTCAGCTAAAATTAATATTGCTATCTGCATAGATTAAGTGCTCAAGTTGTAGGTTAGTACCTGATGGATAAGCTCCATGGTGCTATGCCTACAAGAAACTAAAACTAAATTCTTGGTGTTTTTAGGTTTGGAGGCTTTGCAGCAGCTTGTGTGCCTGAACATCAGCAACAACCAGATCAGTGAATTCACAACACTTGAACCCCTCACCAAGATAATATCTCTGAAAGTACTGGATCTGTCTTTTAATGACATTGGAGCTCGCTCGATCAACACGACGCGGTACATCTGCTCGTCTCCGTTTTCACACAAAGTCGAACCATGTGAAGCCTTTGAAGCGTGCCGAAAGAAGAACATTCACGTGGAGGAATTCTGGGATGCCATACTATTCTTCAAATCTCTGAATTTGGCGCAGCTTGACATCAAAGGAAATGCAGTTGCTGACAAGGATGACTTCAGGACTGTCGTGACCACACTCAGTCCTTCTCTGAAATGGCTTGATGCCTTGATGGCGCATCTGTTCATTAGCTGAATTGTTTTGTCGGAGAAAATACTAACTTGAATAGGATGCCAAAGCAAACGTTGTATACCTTTTAGAGCTAGCAGCCATTGATTTGCGTCATATGTATTAGAGATATATGCACGGTTAGTCACTGAACTTGGCCGAGATGAGCACTTTGGTCACTAAACTTGCAAAATGTTGCCCGCGGGTCACTCAACTTGGCAGAGATGAGCAAACTGGCCACAAACCATTGACTGAGCAGTTGACCATTGACTCTGACCATTTTTTTGTTGCAAAAACACCCCCGTAGAATCACAAAATCACATTAATATCTCTCTACAGGGGTGTTTTTGCAAAAAAAATGATGTGATTTTGTGATTCTACAGGGTGTTTTTGAAGAAAAAAATGGTCAGAGTCAATGGTCAACTGCTCAGTCAGCGTGCCACGTTAGGTTTGTGACCAGTTTGCTCATCTCTGCCAAGTTGAGTGACCCGCGGGCAACATTTTGCAAGTTTAGTGACCAAAGTGCTCATCTCGGCCAAGTTCAGTGACTAACCGTGCATATATCTCTATGTATTACAACATTTTTATGCAAATCTTAGAACAAGATATTGCAATGATATATTGCCAAGATTATTTTTTGTTTGCCATGATATTTTTGTTACTATTACTCCCCCATGTACTACTGTACAACTACTTCCACACTTGTAGTTACATACAGGGCATTTTGCAGTTGCCGTGAACTTTCGCAGCAGAAGTTCAGGACTGAAAAATCAACCGAAGTAAATTAACACCGTCATCATGTATGCCTCCACCAGGGTTTAAAATTCATCTGATGATTTCGTAGATACGACATCAGTTACAAACCCTCACCAAACGTAATGTACAAAGTCTTGCTGATCAAAGATCTCACAGCCAGTGACAAGTAGCAGTACATCACTATATGGAACTGATATATGACTAGCAGCGTACCTAAGGGATTTCAGCTAAAATAAGAAAAATAAGAAGGGAGTCTCCATTATGACAGAATCAATTACAAATTAAGTCACAGCAAGAAGGTTTCCAGGCACAGATTCATCTAAGCTATATATAGCTTGAGAAAACAGAAGAAACACCAGAGGCGTCATTCGCTTGTCTATATATAGCTTGAGAAAACAGAAGAAACACCAGAGGCGTCATTCACTTGTCCAAGGACAGCAGGGACATCTGCTCTTCAATAAAGCAATCAACATGGCACGATGAACGGCAAGCCGCTGGAATCAGGATGAGCCCGAGGCCCCGCTGTTCCATTGGAGACGAAGAAGAATGGCGCGCACTTCGGTACTCCACTGCGTCCTGAAGGATTATGTTCCCTTGCTTGTCGATACAGTGAAACAACCCAAGGAAATAGCGGCCATCGTTCACCCCGATGAGCATCCTGCGATAAAGCAGCCTCTGCAGCTTTGCAACATGCTGTGAGCCGCGGCTAGTGGTATCCGCAGATGCAGTTGAGCTGTTGATGTAAGTATCTCCATGGCCCAAAATAACTTGGCCATCAGATGGCCCTTCCATTATGCCAACGACGACTCCCTCTGCTAGAGATGCATTCCAGAATCAATATCAGGCAACAGAGAATAAAACAATCTATTGTCTACATCAACGGGACCTAAAGATTTTGAACAGGAGGTACACTACAAATACTAAAACAGATGTTGTCGTAGATTCACCGCAACCATTTTGACCGATACACATACAGGAAACAATCAAGCATGGAGAAACATGTCATGAAGAAGAACTAGATGTACCATGTATGCATACAGAGTTCACAATCACACTGGCTTAAACAGTTAAAATAAAAGCAAACCTGAAGTCCAATGCAGAGATGAAAACTAACTGAAAAGAACCATGGCAACAGGTTGACGTGAGATTACACTGTCATGTAAATGCATGATTCAGTATACTTTGCCAGCCTCTTCAGATGCTACTTGAACAGTTCCGCAATTTTTTTTTGCTACAATGAACAAACTACCCATGCTGATATGGAATTTCAAAGCACGGTTCATGAAACCTGCAACTGCAGAATTGGACTCCCTGGCTTCCCCAAAACTTTCACAGGGTATCTGAGCATAGCTCTTTGAAGAAGTTAGAATGCACTTATAGCCTCACAGGTCAGCATATCATAGTATCGCAAACAAACACAATCAAACAGCCATAAATCAACACCAACCAGAGGCAACAGAACTAGATTTTGCTAAACTACACTTGCTTAGGATCCCAGAAGCATTCTCGAGAATATTACAAAGCGATAATATCTAGTTATCTACAAATTGGTGTGTACCAAAAATTCAGTTAGACTGATGGATCGAAGTCATACGTCTGAATATTCCTTACATTCCCACTGTTGAAATGCCTAAAACCTAGTCTAGCATCCGAACGCGTCCTCCATAATTTACTGCGCGGCAGGATCCCTCGCTCGGATCGTCTCACTGGCCGCCGCGCCGTAGCCGCTAGGGTTCGGCGAGAAGGGAGGGAGAGAGCGAGAGTAACGCTGTTTACGCGCGGAACCTTGGGCTGGGAGGTGCGAAGCGAAGGCCTGACCTGAGCAGCGGGACGATGGACGATGAAGGCCGAAGGCGGCGGCGCGACCCGCCCGGAAAGGACGCCGGAGTCGAGCGAGCGGCGGCGTGGGCAGGCGGATTGAAGAAACGCGGCGGTGGACGGAGATCGGAGGAGGATCGGAAGGGGGTACGGGCCTGGGCCTTGTGGGCTATTCTGCCGGACCATGCGAGGGCCTTCTTATTTTGGGGAAAGAAAAAATCTCAAAATGAAAAAGAGTGGAGAATTTCTGGCTCCCGATCATATTTCTTTTCCAAAATTTTAGAAATAGTAGTATTTACTTTTTTTAATCATAAAAATTCTGCATTTACTAATGATGTTTCCCATAGACGTGTAAAATCTCAGTTTTAAAATATTTCTGCTCTAGACAAAACAAAAATAACAAATACATATTTGAGGGAAAAAAATAGTGCTACTGTTAAACTAAACTTAGAGTTAATGATTCTCCTAGATGGAAAACCATTTTGAAAGTTAGGGATGTGTACATGAATGGAAGGAAAGTTTCTTGAAGAGTGGTAACATTGTCGCTTCTGGAAAGATTCTATTGAAGGTAGAGCTCCAATATGTGAGCAAATTCATGAGGTTTTCAGCCTTTGCCAGAATCAGGACTTGAATATAAACTTCGTGTTGCCGTTTAGGAGACATTTGACTGGTGATTTGTTAAGACAATGGAATGATATTGTTGGTTGGGTAAATTCGGTTCAGTTATCCGAGGAGAGTGACTCCATCTCCTGGCTATGCAATAAGAATGGAAAATTCATGATTTCCTGGAAAAAGCCCTGGCTAGAGTTAATTACAAATGGTCTGGGCAGCTAAGATTCGCTGGAAAATTAAAATTTTATGTAGAAATTGTTTCAAACTGTTGTTCTTACCATAGATAACATGAAAAAAAAATGGCAGGGGTCTCCTCTTTGCTCCTTTTGTACTCAAAATGAATCTGATGACCATTTATTCTTTCGGTGTCCCGTTGGCAAGGTGGTTTGGGGGTGTGTGTGTGTGTGGGGGGGGGGGGGGGGGGGGGTATAGGGCACATTTTGGGTACTAAACTTTATCCCAGTAACCTGTGCCAAGCTATGGCGTGGTTCCATGCTTTTTTCACCCCTTTGGTGACAGATTTTATGTGACTGGAATTTTTGCGGCGTGTTGGGCTCTGTGGAATACCAGCAATAAACTAACCTTTCAGGATTATAAGTTGAGAACTCCATGTGAAGTAATTTTTCGGGTGTCTTCCTTGTTGAAATATTGGACAGGTCTACAAAAGGAGTGCGACAAGGAGATGTTGCAGATGGGAGCTGACAAGCTGATGGAGGCAGCGACGAACCCGCTACATGCTCAAGGGTCAAGGGACAACTCACATGCTGCTCATTCTGGGAATCTGGGGTCGCGGCTAGAAACTGACTGATGGTGGATATTGTGTCGACGTTGGGTGATGTGGTGATTTTCTGGTGCTATGAAGCTTAGCTTGGTGAGAGTTGTTTGGCCGTGGGAAGATCTGCTAGTTTGGTGTTCTAGCTTCTATGGAGTTGTGGTTTCCTGTAGTGTTTGTTTCTGCTTGGTTGCTTATAGTTGGATTCCTGGTAATTTGTATCGGATATTTGAATCGCGGTGTAAGGTGGTATCAGGTTTTCGCCCCATAGTGGGCACTTCGATAGCGAAGTGTTCGCAACACTGCCAAACCCGCTTCCCTTTTCTCCTACCCCTTTTCTCTGGTTGTAAAAGACCGATTCTTCCATTTTGAATGAAATGGAATGGGGTGAAAGCCCGGTTGGAGAAAAATATTTGATTAAGTGAACAATACACAATTTTAAATCTTCAAAATTTATAATATTATTTTATTTTTGTATAGCTCATAATATAAAAAAACCGTACGGTGATTTTGCATCCTTATAGGTTTAACTACATCCAAATTCTCTATATTTTTCTGAAATTTTAAATATATTTTTAAAATTTTACAATTGAGAAAGGAAAACACTATTCTACAACCGACTGACGCATCAGTCGGTTTGTCTCCGCGGAGCGTTCCCCTATCTTCTTCCTCCATCCAGAAAAACCAGGTACCGATGGCTACCGACGCCGGCACAGTCCCGCTGCTCGCCGAGGAGCCGCCGCGGCGCTCGCCCCTCCGCCGCCTTCTCCCCTAGCTCCGGCCGCAACTGCCCCGCAACGGCCATGGCCGCATCCCGCCAAGCTCCGGCCGGCGAGGTTGGTGCTCGTTCCCGACTCTCCTTATCCGCGAAGTAGCGTCGTCGAGCGCAGCAGTAGCCCCACCGACCCGTGTGTGCCGCTCCTCCTGCCGGTCCATGCTGAGCCGCCGCTCCTCCCTCGCCGGTTGCCTTGCCATAGCAGATCTCGCCATGGATGGTTCGCCATGGACGCCATGTCAGCACCTCCACACACAAGGCCGGCAGCCGGATGTATGAAAGAGGACGACCACAAGCTAATTTGGTCGAGATGGTTTTGAGACGAGCCTCTGGCATGAGGAAATTGTGGCCGGCGAGCTCAAATCGGCCATGGCGGTGCCTCCATGGCCAACAGTGGAGGTTAGTTTTGGGGATTTTTTGATGTTGCATGCAGTCTCCTTTTTGTTACATGACTGTATCGTTTTTGTTGTGTTAGCACGAGCAAAGTGCTACATTGATTTTTGCGAAAATAACGCTTTATTAATGTTTTGCTACAACAGATGGAGATTTGTTGCATAGCTTGTTGGTTTTTGCTACATGACATTGTTCAAAGTGCTACACCATTTTTTACTACACCATCGTAAATTTTACACATCTGAATTTTTTTGCTACACACGGTGCTACATGCGATAAAAAAATGTTGTGTTTGACTTTTTTTGCTACATTTATCAAACGCAACATTTTCTAAATTTTCTTTGCTACATGTAATGTTACATACACAGACACAAAGTGCTACACGCGAAACGTTTTTGCTACATAGATCAGACGTCCGAGATCGTTTCACTTAAGTGAATTTGACAGCTCCAAAAGCGGCTGTAGGGAAACCTCCCTACACCCGACTGATTCCTAGCGCTGGCCATTGAGAAATCACTGGAGTTCGGGAGCCGAGGTGTCTTTTAGAAAAAAATTGGGAACGAAAATTAGTGCTGCTCGTTAAGTCAAATCGATCGCTGCAGGCGAGTCCAGGTTCGGCTTGTCCTCCTTCCTCTGCGACGATGGCGACTGCCGCCAGGCCCGACGACGCCGTGCTCTTCGCCGGAGTGTCCCTCGTGCTGGGCGCCGCCTGCCGCCACCTCCTCCGCGGCACCCGCGTCCCCTACACCATCGCCCTCCTCATCCTCGGCGTCGCCCTAGGATCGCTAGGTTTGTCTCTGTCCCCACTCTTCCGCTTCACTCCTACTCCCTCAATTTGGGGTTCCTTCGCCGGTTTGCCCCCCACGATGGAGCCAGTCGTTGAGTATTATTTTCCTCCCAACATCCAGAATACGGGACAAAAGGCGGTCTAGGCAAACTTGGAGCTGGCATTCGCATATGTGAGTTCATTCACCCTGGATATATATTTCAGCAGTGAAACTCATGCCACAAGTGTTCGAGAATTGATTATATGTGTTTCTGAATTAAGCACTTGCTAATTGTGCTTCCAAAATTGCAGGGGCTAACATAAACCCTGACCTTCTCCTGGCTGCTTTCCTTCCGGCCCTTTTGTTTGAAAGCGCCTTTTCGATGGAAGCACACCAAAAAAGGTAGAATTTTCAAGTCTGTCTATCAATATGATGAAATATGAGCTCCTTCCCCGTTTAATCGTTTGAACGAATTCTTCATTTTGTTAAGGTACTTGTGGTTACTCTTTGTCCTGTATCCGGTTGTGCTTATGTTGATCTTCCACCTGCCAATTTTCTGCCATGATATAGCGCTGCATTTGCATATATGTCTGTTTGATGGGTATTGAAATTGGAAAGTTTCTATTTTGTAGAAATGCATGGTACAAATGCTCTTACTTGCTGGACCTGGTGTGCTAATGTCAACATTCTTACTTGGCACTGCTCTCAAGGTCTGTACCTAAGTTTAAAATGGACAGATACCATTGACTTTAATGTTTTGATACTAGCTTGTTTACTGCTGCAGCTTACCTTTCCATATGGTTGGAACTGGGAAATTTCGTTGTTGCTCGGTGGCCTGCTTAGTGCCACCGATCCCGTTGCCGTGGTTGCGCATCTAAAAGAGCTCGGAACAAGTAAGAAGCTCAACACCATTATCGAGGGAGAATCCTTGATGAACGATGGGTATGCCTTTCATTTCTAAACATGCTTTTATGTTTCATGTCAGTTCTTTTGGAGCAACACTGATAATGCGAACCAAAACACAACCTGTGACTCAAATAGAGAAATTGCAAATTTTGCTTCAAAATCCAACTGATTTAGTAACCGGTTGAAAAAAATGCTCACTAGAATTTGTTCTTCAAACTTAAATTTAAAGTATTCTGTGAAAAAAATCGCCCTTGGGGGAATAAACCTGAAGGCATTGTTGTTTAGATCGAGGAAAACCCCGAACACCGGCTCCACCCACTGTGGTGGCGCAGTCGGTGACCTGACATGCGAGGGGAACATACTCAGGGGCCTCTTCCCTGGTTGGCACCCCAAGACCTGTGGATTTTACCACCGTGATATCAGCACATAAGTAGTACTGTGAGACTCTCGGATCACGTTTTGAACTTCAAATAAGTGGTTGAGCCACCTTTACTGAAGGCTCTGGATAACCTATGCTGTACAGTTAATGTGTGCCTCCTTCAATTAGGGAAGATTCCTCTCATAGCAATACTAAAATCCATTACTATTTTTCTTTTCCAACCTAAGACACTATAACAGAAGCATAACAAATATGTGATAAGGCTTGGCCATCTGCCAACGAAATTTTCTTAGTTTATCCTTGAAAGAAAAATCGGGACTTAGTTAACTTAATATGACCTGTTTTAAAATCTCAAAAAACTATGACCTGAATATCTGACCTCTGTATCTAAGCATACTGTTGTTGATGTACTATGGGTTTGACATAGTTATTGTGTTTGTCAACTACATTGTGGGATATCTAAGGTGTTAGAAAGTCAAGTAAAATGAACTTTTGGATGTTGTAAAATTACATTATGCTCATTATAAGATTTCCCCTTTTTAGCTGCAATTCATGCTAAATGACCACACATTATTCTACAGGGTTTCTGTTGTTGTCTATCAGTTATTCTATCGAATGGTGCTCGGAAGAAGCTTCAATGCAGGGTCAATAATCGTGTTCTTATCAGAAGTTTCACTTGGAGCGTATGTAGAAAGTGATTTTAACGCTAAATTACCCTGTATCCGTACCATGCTTATAATGCTAACTGGTATCTTCTTTGACCAGTGTTGCTCTGGGAGTTTCGTTTGGAATCATATCATTACTATGGCTGGGATTTATTTTCAATGATACAATCTTAGAGATGACGCTTACTCTTGCTGTCAGCTACCTTGCTTTCTATACTGTAAGATAAAAACATATCCAAGCTCACGTACTCCTGGCTTCTGTTTTTGAAGGGTATGATTGGTTCAGTTTCTTGAAATAGTTCACAAGAAATGGAAGGTGTCTTCGTGTCAGTCCTAGATCATGTTTCTTGGTACCTCCTTTTGCAATATTGCTTGTGATGCTGTTTTACTGGTAACATTAGTTTACTTTTGTATATGCATATAGGAAGTAACTACCTGATTTAGACATCGAGGATTTAAAGAGCTTCACAGTTTTCATCTTAAATATAAAGACCATATTCAAGCTCTTATACTTCTGCTTTTTTTTCAAGGCTATGGTTGCTTCCGTTTTTCGAAATAGTTCACAGCAAATCAAAAGAGTCTTAGTATCAGTCCTAGTGTTTCAGGGTACATCCTTTTGCAATATTGCTCGTGATGCTGTTTTACCGATAATCTAGCGTAACTTCTAGATATACATATACGGAAGTGCCTACCTGATTTAGATGCCGAGGAATTGAACAGAGCTTGACAGTTTCCATCTGGTCTGATTTGTTTTGCTATGATGTGTGTTTTTATAACCTTCTCGGTATTAAGTATTTAAGTGTTTATCAGAGGGCTTGCGTTGTTGCTGTTAATGCTGTTATTTCTGATGCAACTTGAATAACCTGGGGGATGTTTGGTGAAGATTTGGATTTCCGTCGTGAAAGAAGACTATTGTTGTTATTACTGTAAAAATCACGAGGAACATGAATTTATTCTGTTATGCTGAGAAATGATCAAATCGACAATTTTTTGCATGGTAGCATCAATTATTCAATTTACTTCCGTTGCAGCTTTCCAAGCTATTGAGTACGTATCATTGAACTGAAGATTATCATGCTTCATTCCATATCAGCTATCAATTTGTGTTTCTTGATACATGGTTGCTTTTAAAGTTCTCTTGGAGGCTTATTTTCTTTGCTAATATTGTTCATATCGGGCACAAGATGCACTGGAGTTCTCTGGTATTTTGACCGTCATGACCTTGGGAATGTTCGTAAAACTTGTCTCCACATCTTATTGGCATATCCTTTAATATTGTTTCTCTAGACTTAGTGCTAATTTAGCCATGTCTGGCAGGTTCTATGCAGCTTTTGCAAAAACTGCTTTTAAGGGAGACAGTCAGCGAAGTTTGCATGATTTCTGGTATTGTTTTCGCAACATATATCATTTTATATTATCAGAAAATATCAAGATTCTCAAAAGATGATCGTATTCCTAGTCATATAGCGAATGTTTCACTTCTTGTGCATTCCATCAGTGCCGTAATGCTGTTGATGCTCCTTTTCTTTTTGTGTTATCTGGACTTCAATAGATTTTCTTTTAAATTTATGCCGTCGCATAAAATATACGAGTTGACAAGTTTGCTGGTGCTCATATGCAGTTACTCGTCTACCGCTGTGTTTTTCCTTGCAAAACACACACCTCGTTTGAAAATTTCTGCTAATAGCCATGTATTATCATCGTCCTGAAGTAGCCTTACCAGGATTCTAGAGTCTGTAACTGGCAAAAAGAGTGAGAGTAAAAAGCACACGTCCAATCTTTATTGCTAACTAGTAATTGTCCACTTACAAGCATGTTTTCTAGTATATATAACATATAAATGCAATCAATGTTGATATTCAATCTCCTATTCTTATCTTGTGAGACCAAAATGAGAAAGTAAAACAGCAAGGGAGGTGCATCCAATCAAATGGGATCAAATGTTTGTTTTCCTCTTTTCTTATCTTCCATCCGCTCCCTTCCCTCGCACAATCGGCATGGCCATCTTGCCCATCCCCTCATAGTGCTCTCCCTTGTTCCTCTCTCCCCTCCAGACAGATCTCAGAAAGGAAGCCGCACCTGTGTCAGGCTCAAGGCCTTATGACTGCCGTGGAAGCAGGAAGCCACCCGGGCCCGACATTTTTGGAATGAAAACAACATATACAACTACAGAAAATTACAAACACATCACCCCATTATTCTTGTAGATCATCCACAAGAGCTGCTAGTCATCGTTCTTTTTATCCTTTTGTTTTTCCGAGGAATAATGTGGTTATTTGGTTACAAATATTGTGTTGATATCTCTTCAGTCAACACTAACTTAACATTATGAACTTTCATTTTTCTGAGGAACACCTATTTTACTCTGACTGCTGTTTTACTTATATCCAGGGAAATAGTTGCCTACATTGCGAACACGCTAATTTTCATCCTGAGGTATCATCATTTTTCTAACTTCTTCTATACTCCTGGCTTGCCTGGTTAAGCCAGACTATGCTTCCTTTTCTTTGGTTAATTGGTTTAATGGTTCGCTTCATATCGACACCATTATAATGTTTCTTACATGCTTACTTCCCTCAGTGGGGTTGTTATTGCAGATGGTGTGCTACAAGATAATGTCCATTTTGAGAGGAATGGTATTCATCTTTATTTATCTTTATCTAATTTTTGTTTTCACACAAAAAGGAAGCATATCTACTTTGTCATCAAACCTTCTCCGTGGTTTATTATAAAAGTTTTTTGTTCGTAGTTATCATCATATGGCATTATTTCAGACCTGTGCTGCTGCGATGTGTGCTTTTTGTACGCATCATGGTAAGAAGTTGCCGACATAGTCATTGTACTTATAACTCACTCCTTTGTCATGCTTATCGATTTTACTGCCAGTAGGGCTCATCTGCTGAACTATGAATGCGGTTAGTCTGGAATTGCAGATAAACACTTGACATCTTAGTTAGGCAATAGTTCTGCTGAGACGCGTTGTTTTAAGCTGCACATCTTGAGGCAGCACAATTGGTGTTTGCTTGCATTTTTCTTTTCCTGAGCGTGGAAAACAATCATATTAGTCAGTAGAATATCAGTTTGATCGTAGTTTACAACTGCTTAAAAACAACTTATATGTACTATAATTTGTTCTAATTCATTTTCTTGGAGCGTGTATAAATTCTTTTTATTTCTTGCTCTTCCAGGAACTTCATGGGGGTTCTTCTTCTGCTCTATGTCTTTGTTCAAATGACACGGGCTGTAGTTGTCGGTGTTTGTTATCCGTTGTTGCGCTACTTTGGGTATGGTTTGGATTTCAAAGAAGCCACAGTTCTTATTTGGTCAGGGCTGCGAGGCGCTGTTTCTCTATCACTAGCACTGTCTGTTAAAGTAAGTTATTTTTTCTTGCACCAATTGATCACCTCATTTGTCTCTCATTATCACTATATTTGTCTTCAAAATAGTAATCCACCATTATAATTTGAGTTATTACTGAGTTACTTCTTACCAGCGTGCTAGTGATGCAGCTCAACCTCTTCTGAAACCAGAAGTCGGAACCTTGGTAGGTTCTTATAATATTTCCTGACAAAATCTGAGATGCTTAATTGAGCAATGCTTATTTTATTACATTTTTTGCAGTTTGTGTTCTTCACTGGTGGCATCGTGTTTCTGACATTGATATTGAATGGTTCTACGACACAATTTTTGTTGCACGCACTTGCTATGGACAAACTGTCAGCAACAAAGGTTAGCTTTACAAAATTTTATCTTCTTTTAGCCTTAGAATTGAAAGAGTTGCTTGCCTGTGTGCTCATATGAGTTACAATTCTTTTGAATATGGTATATACATTTTATTCACGTGCCTATGGATTAAAGGTTGATGGAATCTACCATCTTACATAGCAATGAAAGAAAAATAATTAATTTCTCTTTTGGTTGAACCCACTTATAAGTTCAATTTTTTGAACTGAGTCTTGGTTGCTATTTCTAATTAAGCCTCTTTATTCATCAACTCCAACGTGAGTAGGTGTAGGTTTTCTCTGACTGCTACCTTGCTTCCAGAATCAGCAGTTTTTTTTTTTGGTTTCACACGTGATTGATGAATATTTATTTAGTATAGTAATGTTCTGTTCAGGTTTCCATATTACACTTCTAATTTGATTACTGCTGCAGCTTCGTATTTTGAATTATACCAGACATGAAATGGTAAACAAGGCATTGGAGGCTTTTGGTGATCTCAGGGATGATGAGGAACTTGGACTTGCTGACTGGGTTATAGTGAAGAAATATATCACATGCTTTAGTCACTTGGAGAATGAACGTGTGCATCCTCATGCTGACATGCATGATCAGATACATACCATGAACCTAGGGGATATTCGAGTGCGTCTTCTAAATGGTATTCAATCTTGTTACATGACTCTCTCTCTCTCTCTCAAAATAAAAGGCTCCAAGAGCCCAGCTTTAAATTAATAGTGCTGAAAAACAGCTTACAAGCAACTCACACAACAAGCACAGAAGAATAAAAAAAAGATGAAGTACAACTTGAGTGTTGAGGCTCTTGTCCGCCTTGTGATCCGACTCGAGAAGAAGCGAAGTTGGTGAAGAAGCACGCATAGGAAGCTCACGCCGTCATAAACCATCAGGGGCCAAGCCATGTCGCAATGCCATCCGTTTCCACCTCCGAAGAAAGCACTCTGCCTTCTCGCCCCCGATTCGAAGGGCGCCGCACCTGTCAGGAGGTGGAGCAGCTCACCCTGAGCACGCATGGACATTGACAAGCATGCTGCATGGGAGGGACTCCGAGCACTACCGCCACCACGCCGCCAACCACAAACATCACCGCCACCCGCAGCACCAACCACAACGCACGAGACACAAGCTGCAGGGATCAGACGCCAAAGAAGATGCGGTGGAAGAAATGTGCCGATGACAACCTTCCCAAGAGGGCTCCCGCCGGCGAGCAGACATCTCCGGAGAAGAAGAGCACCACGGACATCAGCACCGCAGCACCACAAAGAGCAACCGCTACCAGCTACCAACCATCCCCTGCCATGCTCGTCCACCTACCCCGCTGTCTCCAGGCGGTGCCTCCATGGAGGAAACGACGCAGGAGCGCCGCCGCCGCCCAAAACCGAAGCTTTTGGATTTTCACCCGAGACAGGCAGGTCAGGGAGGAGAGATATACCTCGATGTCGCCTTGAAGAAGGAGAACGACGCCATAGGCACCGTCGACGTCGTGGCCACTCTCTCTCTCTCTCTCTCTCTCTCTCTCTCTCTCTCTCTCCTGAGTTACTTGGGTTAGGGAGGCTCTCTCCCCTGGGGTAAGGTATAAGAATTTTTGTTCTATTTCTTCCTTGCTTTGTTCCTCATAGTCACATCTTGTGTTAAATAATTGACTTCATAGTTCGTCCATGATTCTATCCTTTCTCTATATGTTTATGGAAATATTTACTAAATGCAAATAATTTACACAAGAAGATTTTTTCCTTTTTGTATTCAGGTGTGCAAGCCACTTACTGGGTAATGCTTGAGGAGGGTCGGATAACCCAAGCTACAGAAATATTTTGATGCGATCAGTTGATGAAGCTATGGATCTTGTTTCTAGCCGACCATTATGCGATTGGAACGGTTTGCAGTCCAGTGTCCATTTCCGAAGTTACTCTTGGCTCTTTTCTGAGAGCAGTTTGCCACAAAGGCTTATCACATACTTCACAGCACAAAGGTTGGAGTCAGGATGTTACATCTGTGCTGCATTTCTTCGTGCTCATAGAATTGCGAGGAGACAACTACATGATTTTCTTGGTAAAATCTTGGAAAACTTCTTAAATTTTTATCTGTGCTTGTTCTTTACCATTTCTTTTGGCTAGAAATTCCAGAACTTAGGGCCTGTTTGTTTCAGCTTATAGATTATATAATCTGGACTTTTGGAATAAGCTGGAATAAGCATCTCTTGGCCAGCTTATTGGATTATCATAATCTGGCCTCCAGATTATATAATCTGGACCTATAAGCTGGACCTGTTTGGCAACCATCCAGATTATATAATCCAGATTATATAATCTGCTGGATTATAAGCTGAAACAAACAGGCCCTTAGTACATGAAGTTCTGTTACAATATGTTGTGCATATGACTGACGTTATGTGTGAAACATATTCTTAGTGTAGGTACCACATTGTTGTAGTTCATAATTTGGGACAGAAAGTAGTATTTGTTACTTGGCAGAGAGTCTATTTTCCTGTAGAATCAGTGAGCTATGTCATGGTACGGATGTGCAGATGGTTTAGCTTATTAAGGTTGAACCAGAAACGGTTTACTTTGTTTGTAGTTACCAGGTAAAGCCTTCTGAAGTAATCTTTCTCAGCAATTTTAAATCCTTCTCTTTTCTCTACTGAACCTTTTTTCTAGATATGTGGAGTCAACTTGCATGTATGAGTCTAATCTGCCTGACCAGGTTTCAGTAAATATTTTATTACTTCTTTCATCAGGTGATAATGAGATTGCGAGAATTGTTATTGATGAAAGTAATTCTATGGGAGAGGAAGCTAGAAAGTTTCTGGAAGAAGTTCGCTGTACATTCCCTCAGGTTTGTATTTACAATGTGCTTTTATTAAGTAACTCAGTTATTATGTCTCCTTCAGGCCCCAACACAATATCTTGACAATTCATTCAACTAGCAGTTATCTTTTGCAATACTAGAGAAAGCACACCATCTCAACTGAAATAGTTTGGTTTTTAGAGACTTTCCCTGTGCTTGAATGGCACCGCAAGGTTGAATAGTCGCAAATGGTTAGCTTGGGAGTTTGAAACGGAGGATGCTTTAGGAATTTTGTGGATTATTGTTTTGTTTCATGAAAAATTCTTGTGGAATCCCCCTCGACCCAAACAAGCCCTAGGTTTATAGAACTTTACGATACTTCATACCATATTTGTGGACTAATGAAGAAAAAACTCACTATATGAATAAATGGAAGGAACCCCATTAATTGGTGAAAATGCCTGGATTCTGAAACCGTTTCACATTTTTTTCAGCTGCTTTCTGTGCTGAAGACTCGACAAGTAACATATTCGGTATTGACGCACATGAGTGAGTATGTTCAGAACCTACGGAAGACTGGGTTGCTGGAAGAAAAGGAAATGATACATCTGGATGATGCTTTGCAGGTAGTGAGAGTGTTTGACTTGTCTTTCGTTGTTCCTAAGTAAAGATTAATGACTTTGTGGTTTCTTCAGAAATCAAAACAAATATGCTAATTCTTCACTTCTCAGACAGACTTGAAGAAGCTTAAGAGGAATCCACCATTAGTGAAAATGCCAAGTGTTAGCGACCTCTTAGACACTCACCCTTTAGTCGGCGTGCTGCCTGTTGTTGTGCGTGCTCCTTTGTTACACAATACAAGAGAAACAGTAAAAGAACATGGCACAACTCTTTATATGGAAGGCTCAAGGGCAACTGGTGTATGGATTATTTCGACTGGACTAGTAAAGGTATGTTTCTGCTTCAAGACCACTATATTATATTTTGTTTGAGTTTATTACTTTACTGCATTGGTTTGTTATGTAATGAACGTATCACTTAAGTTGCCCCCTTTTTATGACAGTGGACGAGTCAGAGGCTAAGCAGCATGTATTCAATGGATCCAATTCTATCACATGGAAGCTCTTTGGGTCTATACGAGGTGCTAACTGGAAAGTCTTATATCTGTGACATGATTTCAGATTCGCTTGTGCGTTGTTTCTTTATTGAAGCTGAAAAGATGGAGCAATTGCGTCGGTCAGATCCTTCTGTTGAGGCTTTACTGTGGCGGGTACGCTTTAATAGTACTGTCTACTTGTGTGTTTATTGAATTCAGTGATTCTTATACATCTCCTGCAACTGCATTTTTGCTGCTTCCTTCTGAACTCTATTAATGGACAGAAGCAAATGTTTTTATTTTCTCGAACACACACCGAAGTGTGTGTCATTATAGAGAAGAAAGCATCAAGATGCAAACTGTAACGGGCTCAAAACAAAAGAAAGGAAATGAAGAAGAATACAAAAGAACTGTACAAGAGCTAGCATTTGCTACCTCGCCCGCTCTCTCATTCAAAAGACAGAAGCAAATGTCTTTTGAATTTTATTTAGTATCTCTACGGTTCACAAAACTACCGCCGCCAACCGAGAAACCTGAACCTGGCACATGAGTGACGTTTTTTCCTTTTTCTATTTTGGCTTAGTCTTGGTAGAATCGCTTCTTGTTTCAACCCAACCCCAAATTTGAAAGAGTTTAAAGTTTTGAAAAAATATAAAAAGAGGAACCAGTTGGTTTGCTCTACATGTAACACCTAGAGAATACTCAGAATGACAAGACACTATGTTATCAGCAATTGTCTGTTTGTGAAGTGGCAGTCTAACTCACTCACTCACCCTGCCAGTCTGCCACCATTTGTTAGCATTACCACACCGAGAAATAGTTTAACTTATTATTAATAAGAGAGCCTGGTAGTGGTTTTCACTATGACATGCCATATTTGAATTTCTGGAGATTCTATCATTTGATCACAATTTGTATTAATGGTGAAACTTCTAGTTTCCTTGAATATTAAAGGCAAAATAGGACATGTACACAAACTAACTGAAAGCCCATATCTGCACAATCCTACTAGCATCACGTAGTAATTTGATTTTTCTAGTTGCCCTTGATTATTAGGTTAAAGGGAAAATAGCCCCTAGCCACCTTGTTATCCGCCCTTGTCTCAAATGGCTTATGTATTATTCTGACACTCTTGCGGGCAGAATTTGCATAAAGCACAGTCCACCAGTTCGGTACGAGCCTACACAAGAATTGTAGCTTGGTTGTTGGGGTTTCATCCTCTCTTCACCTAAATCAGTTACTGTGTTTACATCTGGCCACATGACATGGTCCTTCTCGAGCGTTGGCATGGCAATGTTTCTTGTGTAAAATAATGTATATGTTGTCTTAGAGAACATGGTGAAAGAGCCTAGATACGTTAGTCCCTAATCATTCACACATGAAAATTGCAGGAAAGTGCTCTTGTTGTTGCTAAGCTTTTGATCCCACGTATATTTGAGAGAATAACAACGCACGAGACGAGGATTCTCATTGCCAAAGGATCTACTATGAACACCTACTCGGATGGAGAAGACATTGTACTCGAGCATAATCAAATTGGCATCTTACTAGAAGGACAACTGAAGGCAGAGAACCAAAATAACATCATATCTCCAGGAGTGCTGCTGCCGTCAAACATGGACTTGGAGCTACTTGGTCTACAGTCTTCAGGTTCTGTACATTTTCATCAACTGAGCATTGGTTAAAAAATATATATATGTCAACTCAAACGTTTCTTAGTTATTTTGTGATTGATGACACAAGTGTGTTCTTGCTTGTTTACAGCCATGAACCATATGGACCATTGTTATGCAGCCAACAGCTATCAGGTGGAAGCACGAGCTAGGGTTATTATCTTTGAAGCAGGGAGGCTGTTAGCGGAGGCCAATCTGCAGAGAAGCTCACCGTTGCTGTCTCTGACCCTGCAGCTACCGGGGACAGTGAGCGGAGATCACAGTGGTTTGCTCAGTTGGCCGGAAAGCTCCCAGGGATCCACCAGCTTGGCTGCAACCAGAAACCAGCAGGGTGACCTATCTGCTAAAGCCCTAGATCTCAGCATGGAAGAAGCCACCGAAGAAGATGTCGTCGTCAACATCGACTCCCCAAGCAAGCGTCCTTGGGTAATTCACCGGGCGCGCCGTGAGGGAGCGACTGACCGATGCATATGGTGGATGCTGCTCATGCGGCAACTCTCAGCTTGTATTAGCGTCGGTTGTTTGGGAGGACAGTACAGCTCCAGTTCGCGGATTCACTAGTTGGAGCTGTCTCAAACACCTCAACTCTACATTTTTAACGGAGCAGAGTTGTGTTTTGTCTCTAGTTCATTTTGGCAAAGCTGAAAAGCCGGTAGCGGATCTAGCGAGCTATGCAGGATTTGGGCATTGGCAGATTAGAATCATGAAATGGAGCCGACGATAGAGGGTAGAGGCGATAGTTGTATCGAAACTGGATATGTTACTTGGGCTCAATGTTTTTTTTTTGTTATAACCCAGATATTGCTTTCCATCTGTAATTGCCATCATGGTTCATCTCATGTGTATCGCTTCCTCATCTCATGGTTGAGTTGTAAATTTGAAAATTGAAATTGTGTTTTTCTGATTGCTCGCTGTATGCACCATGTGTTGGTTGAGTTGTAAATCCTTTATGCTCCGTTCGGATGTTCGCATTGGGAGCCTCGACATTATATTGGGTTGAAAATATCATGGGTTGATATTGAGTATGAATGTCAATATTTTTGTTCGGATGTTTAGATATTTAGAACCTAAACTTAATATTGAGATTGAATGCCAAAAGCTGTTTGGATGGTAAAACTTGATATTGAGATTGAATCCGTCTCCCACCTTCAGAGGAAAGAGAGAGGGAGATGAGACTTGAGATAGGAGGCAGAGACGGCGGGAGGAGAGGGACCAGGGCAAGGAGGCGGCGGGGAGGCCGTCCTCGGCCGTGCGAGCAACGCCGGAATCAGGTGTGCCGGCCGCCGGAGCTCCCCAATCCGTCCCTGCAATCGACGAGAGAGGATGAGAGGGGAACGAGGAAGGACGGGAGAAGAGGGCGGCGTTGGGGAGGAGGCGAGGGGGCGGCCGGATCGGCGCCGGGAAGGAGGAGGCGGGGCAGGAGCGGCCTACCTGGGTGCGCCACCGCCGCTGCTGGTCGAGCACGGGAAGGAGCGAGGTAGGAGACGAGGTTCGCGAGGGGTCGGGACAGAGAGACGTGAGGAGCGATGCGAATATCGACCCAATGTCGAGCTGTTGGGCTCGACATTCGCCGGGCTATTTTTTCTACTACGGACCTCTCCCTCAATATTGCACGCGAATGTCTCGGTCCAATATCCAATACATCCGAACAGGTCAAAACTAGATATTCGGGTTAGAAGGGGTCCGAATATCCAATATCGAGCTCGAATATGAACATCCGAACGCAGCATTACTACATGGCCTGCTTGGTTACCTGCACGCGGGACCAGGCCTTGTTGATGCATGTACGAGGGTTATCACTTATCACATGCACTTCACGGTGATTAGAGCATCTCCAGTCGAATCCCTCAAATCCGCCCCCCAAGCTGTCCGCGGACGCGTCCGCGGACAGTGACCGGGCACCCCCTAAAAACATGTTGCTACAACCACACACCTCTAATTTAAGATACCAAATTACTACAAAAGCATGCAACATGCATACGAGTTGCTACTTAATCCTACGTGCAGTTCATGCGACCGGATAGCCACCTAGCCTAGTCTACTCATCGTCGGACATGACGATGACCGTTGCCGCGCCGGCGCCGGAGTCGGAGCCGCCCTGTGCCGCAGCTGAGGAGGGTTCGGAGAATACCCCTGCTCGTCGGAGTCGGTGTAGAAGGAGCCAGATCCGGAAGATTCTGGCACGTAGATGCAGCCTTCACGGAACGCCTCCTCCGCCTGCTTCTGCTTCTCTACGAAGCCGACCCTGTTCTTCATCTGCCCGATGAAGATGCGGTCCGTGGCCTCGGCCTTGAGCTGCCCCTCGGCCAAACGGTGCTCCGCCTCCACCTTGCGCGCTCCTCCGCCCGAACCCGCGTGGCCTCGTCCTCCGCCCGCATCCTTGCCAGCTCCGCCTCTGCCTGCTCTTTCCACTCCTCGCCATCGCGTC
Source organism: Poa pratensis (assembly GCA_947311845.1). Taxonomy (NCBI): domain Eukaryota; kingdom Viridiplantae; phylum Streptophyta; class Magnoliopsida; order Poales; family Poaceae; genus Poa; species Poa pratensis. The sequence continues at coordinate 46,046,043 of CAMZMU010000096.1, forward strand.
CGACTGCGCCCGATTCGATTCGTGCATCTGCCGGAGATACTCCGAACCCGTCATTTCGACGATGTGGAGCCCTCGCGGAGGATGCCGTAGCCGACGTATGTCCCCTCCGCCGCCAACACTTCTGCGACACACGCGATTCCGCCGTCAGCTTGGCGCATGTGGTGGGTAGGCGGCGAGGCATGGTGGATGAGGTGGAGGAGGAAACTCGGCACCGGTGGATGTGGAGGAGGAGAAGAGAGCGGCGGCGGAAGTGCGGTGCGGAGTTTAGGGTTTGCTCTGGCCCCTCCACTTATAGTCGGAGGTGGCCGGTACGCCATGAATGCCGGCCGGTGCGCCATGAATGCCGACGCCGGTCAAGCTAGCTTATCCGCTCCGCCAGGCGGTCAAAGCGTGGGACCGCCCTGGCAGCGACTACGGGGCGGACGCGTCCGGGCCGCCCCAAACCCGCCCCAGATGGGTGTGACGGACCGCCCGGTCGTTTCGGGAGGCTATGGGGGCCTCCGTTGGGTGGCAGTTTTCGGCCCAAACCCTGTCCGGGCGGACCGCCCGGGCGTTTGGGGCCGATTTGGGGGAGCCGGTTGGAGATGCTCTTAATGTATCTCTTTGCCAAGCCCGCTAGGAGTCTGCCGAAGTATGGGCCTAGCGGGAATGCGGGGTTCGGCGGGATCCTAAGGCCTCGTTTGGTGTGGAGGGTTTTTCAGCCCTAAATGATTGGGGAAATTTGGGGATCGGGTTAACCCCTTTTTTCACCGATTCCCTAATATTCTCTGTCGTTCTAATCGTCGCTTCATTCCCGTTCGATCCACCAGCTCTTGCTGGAGGCGTCAAATCCACGTGGATCAAGAGGGTTTGGGGTGGTTTGACCGGGTTGGCCCAACCCAACCGTGTGCACCAAACGGGCCTTGTGAAATTTTGGGGGTTTTGAATCCCTATAGGATTTTCCTTTCAAAACCCGGCTCATTCCTGTGTACCAAACGAAGCCTAAATGAGATCGCGTGCTCGTACACGGCAAAGATCACCTCCCTCTAGTCCTACCTCCAACCTGCGAAGTAGGAAAAAAATCCTCCGTCTTCTCCTCTTTAGGCAACCACAATGGTGTGCTGACCTTGCTCGCCGGCATAGGCTCGGCTCTTCTTCGGGTACGTTTGGATCCTAAGCAAGGAAAGCCTCTAGCCTTGCTACGAAAGGATAATCAATCCATAGGGAAAGTAAAGCTATAGCTTTTAACCTAGCCTGCAACTACACAGAGAAACGTGTTCCCGTGCCGGTAAAGAGAAAAGCAACCGACGCAGTTAACGCTTTTAGCGACTCAAGTTACAATTGGCTAAGCTAGGTGAGCTAGCTATCCAAATGTACCCTTTGACTCTCGTAGCGGTGCACCTTCCTCTTTGTCGCACCTCTCCTTTTTCTTCGGGTGCGTCATACCTACGTCCTCTCTGGCGGCAGCGGTAAGCACCACATAACCCGTCGTGTGAGGGCTAATGATCACTCTGCCCCGTGATAAGATTTGGACCACTATCACATAGAGATGTGGAGAGAATGGCAAGAATAAATCCACAACTGCACTTATGTAGAGTTTCATGTTTGAGATGAGAAGAGCCCCCTTCTTCTTTCTTTTCAAAATGTTTCAGGGTAGGGGTTTACTGCATTATAGCATCCACACGATTGTGGGTGCGCAAGAGGCAATGTTCCTTCAGTTTGTTGGTCATAACCATACGTTTAGAGTGATAAATGATGATGAAGATGTCACCTCGAAAACATTATTCCGGAGACTCAAGTCTCTTGTTGTGAAGATGACGGGCTTTGGATGCAAAGACATAGATGGTGTGGTTCAAGAACAAGTTTCTTCTTTTTCTATTCCTTATGACAAGACGATGGTGACGATGGTCCAATAAACTGAACTATCTTCTCTCCAAGTGATATGTTGGCCCATTTTGTCACCATGGACCTAATGGACAAGACTTCGGAGAATTCACTTGCTCATGCCCGAGGAGTCAATAAAATCTACCTTGCCTTGAAGGTAAAGAAGATTCAAGTGAAAGAAGAGAAAAAGAAGAAGGCAAAGATGTGGAGGAACCAAGTGGGCGTCAAAGATTTAAAGTATGCTTTCAATGAACACATGGCCCTTACTTCGAGAAGCTTTCAGGGCCAAAGGAAATTTGATCCTAGAAACTCAAGAGATAATGCAAGAATCTCAAAGCCCTTTAATTGTGTGAGGTAGTTCTACGATTGTGGAGATAACTCATATTTCGTCACGGAGTGTCGTTTGAGAATACGAAAGAGAATGGAGGCGAGTTTGTTTAAAAGAACAAATCTGTTTATTTTCCTAAGAAGATCAACTTCATCCGACTATTCGAGTACATCGCATATTCACCTCCTCTAGTCGACCTCTTCGGTCTTTTCAAACATAGTGGATGTGGGGCGTGAAGACCACAGATACGTTGATCATCTATAATATGTGGAGAGAGGTGGACCCAGATGAGCTCTAACATATGGGGTACATACCCCTATGTTACACATCCACATAGACATTGACTAGCGCCCCGAGCATCGGTTTCTCGCCGAACCTTCCCAAACGGGCAATTTGGTTGGCATTGAAAAAAATCCGGAACTTGTGGTTGCCCGAAACCCTAGCCGCAAACGCGAAACCCTAGCCGCAAATCATGCGATTTTACGCAATTAACCTTCAAAATCTAGAGCAAACATCCGACGGCTAGAATTACAAGATCAAAATCTTCACATAGGCATTGATTAGCGGCCCAAGCATCGGTTTCTCCGCCAAAACTTTTCTAAAGGCATCGGTTTCTCCGCCAAAACTTTTCAAACGAGCATCGGTTTCTCCATCAAACCTTCCCAAACGGGCAGTTTGGTTGGCATGGAAAAAAATTCCGAAACTTGTGGTTGCCGGAAACCATAGCCGCAAACGCGAAACCCTAGCCGCAAATCGTGCGATTTTACGCAATTAAGCTTCAAAATCAGACGGCTAGAATCACAAGATCAAAATCTAGAGCCAAGATCAGTTGGCTTAGAAATGACAAGATCAAATACCCAACAGTCTTAAAACACTTCTGAAACCCTTCTCTCTACCTGAGAAAAAAAACCTCAAACCCTAACCTCTCCTCAATGGACGACGGCGACGGCGGCCTGAGCTTCGACTTCGAGGGCGGCCTCGACCCGGGCCCGGCGGCGGGCGGGCTAGCGCCCTCCTCGGCCGACCCCGGCGCGAGCGGCGGCGGTGCGGACGGGGGCGGGCACGGGCGGGGCCGCGGGCGCGGCAGCTACAGGCAGACGGTGTGCCGGCACTGGCTGCGGGGGCTGTGCATGAAGGGCGACGCGTGCGGGTTCCTGCACCAGTTCGACAAGGCGCGCATGCCGGTGTGCCGCTTCTTCCGCGACTTCGGCGAGTGCCGCGAGCCCGACTGCGCCTACAAGCACTCCTACGACGACGTCAAGGAGTGCAACATGTGAGATCCCCGATCCCCACAAGCTAAATTTTGCATTTGGTCGGGAAGTAGTTGATTTTTGTCAGTCTGATGGGTTGGTTCTAGCTCTTGGAGATGTATGGCCGATCAATTTGGTCCAATTAGCGATTTGGTAACTTGGGAAAATACTGACTTGGGTGCACTTTGCCTTCGGTGATTAGGGAATTTAGGCCTTGAGGTTGCTCTGTTCATAGCCCCCTGGATTAGTCTCAGCCTTTGATTGCTATCCTATAGTTCAGTATAGGTTCGGGAAATTTGGTGACTAGAATTTGATTTTGATTGCAACAATTGAACCTTTTGACATACTATTGTGGAATGCATTGTACATGACTGTTTGTTGCAATAGAAAATGACAGTATTGCCTGTAGAGCATGTTATGATGCAACATGCAAGGTGCTAATGCAGATGCACTCTGATGCTAATGAGCTGTTTTTTTGTGTAGTCATGTACTGTTGAAGTGCAAAAATGTCTAACTATGGGCATTCTTCCTATCTGACGTGTGTATCTCGTGGTGGTATGCAGGTACAAGATGGGATTTTGCCCTAATGGCCCAAACTGCCGGTACAAGCATGTCAAGCTACCTGGACCACCACCTCCTGTCGAGGAAGTTGTCGCAAAGATTTTGCAGATGCGCTCTTTCAACAATTTCAACAAGTTTAATCAGAACAGGAACAATAACTATAATCAGCAGGGGGAGAGGCCTCGACCTCCGCAAGGTTCAGGACCTAACCAAAATTCGACAGAAAATGCTACTGCTGCAACAATGCAACCAACTCCTGCACAACAACCTCCAACAATGAATCAACAGCCCCCACAGAAGCAGCAGCTTCTGCAGCAGAAGCCAAATACAAATGACCAGGTTCAAGGTGTTCCAAGTGGCACGTCCAATCAAACCACCAGACCTGCACCACCCCTTCCACAAGGGTCATCTAGGTGTGTGTGGAGTTTCTAGTTAATCTTGTAAAGCTTTAAGTATACTCTGTGAAAACATATACATAGTTTAGATACCATAGCATATATCATAAAACAGACATATTTTTGTTGTATGTTCTGACATTTGATAATAAGGTGTACTTGTTTGTCATATGGAATACATATGACAATTGACGTATGGAATGTACAGTTTACATATAACTTGTATTTTATTGTCAACAGCATTATTTGACCAAACATTAGCTATTAGTTAGTCTTTTTTACCTCTAGAGGATTTTATAATTTTTTAGGAGCCAACATTTCATGCAATTATGATATTATAATTACGAAGTCATGCATTCTTTTTATTTAATAAATATACCTAAAAATACATATGTTTTATGAACCTAACAAGAGTAAATCCAAATGTGCATCTCTGACTCAGTTTGGAGTTATTGTGCTCCGTGAATAACACTACTAATGAGTTGCCCTTATACCATTTGCTAATTTGGGTCATTGTCAATTTTCAATTGTTGGTACATATCTTGTTATGGTCAAGGGCTAACCTGTATTTCGCATCTCCATCATCCACAGCAGAATGCTTCTTCTGTTAGAAGTTATGTTTGTTGTTTCATATTATGAGGTGTCTTCTAATACTACAATGGTTGTCTAATCAGTCTTGGGTTGGTAATTTTGAGAAATCAGGTACTTCATTGTTAAGAGTTGCAATCGGGAGAACCTGGAAATATCAGTTCAGCAGGGCATCTGGGCTACTCAAAGGAGTAATGAGGCTAAACTAAATGAAGCTTTTGAATCCATGGAGAATGTTATATTAATATTCTCAATCAACAGAACCCGTAATTTCCAGGTAAGTCTTTGCAATTAATGCTGACTGTGGTATCTTTTCATCCCCCAACTTGCTTGGACAAAAAAGTTGTTGTTGTTGTTGTTGTATGGTATCTTTTCATCAGTGAACTCATCGTTGAGAATACTTCTTTGAATTCAGTCGATAAGAATTTAGCTCTAATTATGTTGTGCTTTTCAAGGGCTGTGCAAAGATGACTTCTAGGATTGGTGGCTATATTGGTGGTGGAAATTGGAAATCTGCTAATGGGACAGCACATTACGGTCGGAACTTCTCTTTACAGTGGCTGAAGGTACACACTTTCTTATCAATTCTGTGTTTGTTTTTGCTATCATCCATTTTTGTAGGTTGGTCCTCTTCAGGACCTTAGAGCTTACAAGTGCAGTATATAGTTATGAACTAACACCATGCCACATGGAAATATTTGATGCCTTTTAAAATTTTCCCAGTCTGTCTTGTACCATCTTGATATGTCTATTTACAACAGTTTTTGTACTGCAGCTTTGTGAACTGTCATTTCAGAAAACTCATCATCTTCGCAATCCATACAATGACAATCTTCCTGTTAAGGTACATCACATCACCTTTTCCCAAAATGTGTGTTTGCCTTGGCTGTTTCGAAGTATCCTATATCCCTCCCTGGTTAATTCATCTTTGAATGTTGCAGATCAGTCGAGATTGCCAAGAATTAGAACCTTCCATTGGTGAGCATTTGGCTTCTCTACTTTATCTGGAGCCAGACAGCGAACTTACGGTAGGCCATGCATTTCTTGCCTTTTAGTCATGTTGTTGGCATTGCCATTTGCTTGTTTCTTACTGGTGGGCATGTCAGCTAAAACAATCACAGGCACCAATGTTCGCTGTCGGATACAAATGCTTTGTTTTGAGCTAGGATTACTGCTCACTGAACGTGATTTAAACTGCAGAAGTACCATCCACCACTATGTATCACCAGTTGATCTAGTCAAATTTACGTGTATACCTTAAACATTTTTATTCAGCGCTTAGAGATACACTGTTGTTCTATTAATTACCAGTTAAATTCTTAAATCACAGAGGAACCGGTAACCACATATTAATATCTGCACAAGTGACCACATATAAGATTTTAGTTGACATGATGATTTTGAAAAGAGGTGGAATATACCACCATCATTTAGAATTTTTCTTTACAGCAAGGACTAGGAATGCATAATGTTAATGAAAGGTAATAAATTTGCAGTTTTGAAATAAACTTAAATTTAATATCAACATGTCGCAGTTTTTTTTCAGATTGCAGTGCACAACTCCACTATTTTGTGGTGATCACTACTATTTTTGCTTTTCTTTTACCAAGTGAATAGTTGTGTATGATATAATGAAAGCTGGCTGGCTCCTTTGCTAAAAGGCCTGACCCCACTTTTATATATGCGTGTTTCAACATTTTGGCACTCACATGTTGCATTTCCCTTTATTTTTCATTGTTTGAGGTGAGGTCATGTTGCACTGGCTGATATTTGAACATGGGTTTTCTAGGCTATGCTAGTTACAGCAGAGGCCAAGAGAGAAGAGGAGAAGGCAAAGGGAGTTAGTGCTGATGATGCAGCTGACAATCAAGATATTGTGCTGTATGATGAAAATGAAGAAGATGAAGAAGAGGAAAGCGAGGAGGAAGAAGAAAACAATGGCCAAGAATCTCAAGGAAGGGGAAGGGGGAGAGGAATGATGTGGCCGCCCCAGATGCCGATGCCGCGCGGACCAATGATGGAGCGCGTGGGTTCCCTCCCAACATGATGGGCGACGGTTTTGGCTTCGGCGGAGGCTTTGGCATGCCTGATCCTTTTGGCATGCCACGTGGTTTCCCACCGTTTGGCGGCCCAAGGTTCCCTGGCGACTTCCCAAGAGGCCCTATGCCTGGCATGGTCTTCCCTGGAAGGCCTCCCTTCCCCATGGGCCTTGATATGATGATGGGCCCCAGCCGTGGACCCCTCATGGGAGGCATGGGAATTGGCGGGCCTGGGCGGCCAAACCGTCCCATTGGCATGGCTCCCTTCATGCCGCCGCCACCTCCCCGTCCGGCGAAACGGGACCAGAGAAGGCCAGGCGGCGACAGGTATGAGACAGGGTCGGAGCAGGGAAGCAGGGGCCAAGACAACAATGCTGGGAACTCTGGTGCGGATGGATCCAGGTCCCAATCTGGGGACAGGTATGGCAGGAGCGCCTTCCGAGACGAGGACAGCGAGAGCGACGAGGAAGCGGCACCCAGGCGATCAAGGAAACGATAGAGCAAGCAATATACATGAGCGCCTTTCATCCATGGAGATTATTATGTCTCCTTTCTGCCTGAGACACCTATGAAAACTGAAAAGTGAGTTCGAACAGGCAACAATAGACACAATAGACGTTTATCTGTTATTTTTGTTTACTCAGATTAGAACCAGATGGTGTCATCAGACTCTGGTTGCTGGGTAGTCGTGTTGTGGTCATTAGAGTTATACTTATGCGGCAAGACATGTGCACATTTTGTGGCAGGTTGAGATTAGTCACTTGATCATGTGGTTTATACCGGTTAGGATTCATGTGATAACGCAGTGCTAAGAACATCCTGCTGCGTTATTGTCTGTGCTTTCGGGAATATATGACATGATTAAGTTTGAGCTATTATATGGTTTTGGCAGGCTGTGTGTGTGATCTATGATTTGATAGGAGATGGGCATAATAATTGATGCTCAATTCAAATTTCTGTCATAGAAAACCTACATTTTCCTTCAAATATTTGTCTTTTTTTGTGCAGATCACATATGAAAAGATATTTGGATGCAAATTTATTTGTATAACTAGATGCACTTGCGTATTTGTTTTCTCTCAGGGAGACTTAAAAATGAACTTTCCGATTTTTTTGATAAAACGAGATCACTGGAGAGGTACATGTGAATTTTGCTGTGGGAGTGTACTACCAGAATCTGGGATATCTTATAACATAGTAAATGCACGTCGCGATTTCGGTAGAGTTGTGCCGCAAAGTTAACATGGTTTCACACCCAAAGTCGCGCCTGTTTTGACGTTTCGTTAGTGCCGTATGACTTCTGGAACGTACGGTGTCGGAGTAGTAGCTAAACTGACGGTGTAGCAGGTGATTCAAATCGAAGGGTGTTTTCTCGGGAGCACGTGTCTTTCGGGTTAAAAAGAGACTGGACTCCTGGAGTAGAACAGTTTCATGTGGTGATTTTGTTAATCTGAAGACTCAGACCCGTCGGTTCAGTCTTTCTGAGATGATCATATGGATAGGGTGTACCTATGTGCGTTCATGGGATGAGTGTGTGCACATGTACATGAAGATATATGTTTGTACTGTGTTTTGTAAAAAAAAAATCCGTGTACAAGAATTTCACCGGGGAAAAATATTCTTAGTGTCACGTGTATACCATGTGAAAGAAAAACGAAGTGCATTGTTGGAAAGTCTATTTGGCTCCTAGGCAGCAGTTAAAAAAAAATAGAAAATTGTATTTCCGAGTTTCAAAAAATTCTATAAAAAAAGCTTGATGTAGGTAATGGTGTATCCCAAAAACGTGTAAAATATAAATTTCACATACTTTGTACTATGGGCTACATAAAAATGACAAAATTTAGACATTTTTTTTAGAAAAAGAGGGCCACGAAATTTAAACATATTTTGTTATTTTTGTGTAGGTCAAAATACAAAGTATTGGAAATTAATATTTCACACGTTTTTGGGATACACCATTACCTACATCCATTTTTTTCATAATTTGTAAAGCTTGGAAATACAATTTTCGAATTTTTTAACTGGCAGGAGCCTAGGAGCCAAAAATCTCCACTCATTGCATTGTTTGCTTTTATAGGACACAGAGGCAAGTCCAGCCCAGCACAACACAGAACAGAACAGTTGGGCCGCTGATCGTACTCTGCTCTGCGACAACCTCCGGAATCGGATCGTCCTTCGTGGCTGTGACTAAGGCCGGCAATCGGGTCGGGTTTGGTCGGGTCGACCTCTTCCAGACCCATGCCCGTTTAACAAATGGTTAAGCTTCTCTGCCCGCGACCCTGTCCATGGGTCAGATTTCATGCCCATGCCTGTACCCGTCAGGTCACCCGGCCCATCGGTCGCCCGTCGGGTCTGCATACAACAGCTTCTCATGTCAATTCTGGCACTCCAAAATGGCATATTTTATGTGTCACCTTCAGCCGGTAGGTAGTAGGGGACGGCAGGGAGAAGCTGCAGAGCGCGACGGGACGGCGGCGTCGAGGACAGCAGGGAGACGGGGACGGCGGGGAGAATCTGCTGCTTGGGGCGAAGAAGGAAGGCGGCGGCTCGGGGTCCTTGGGCGACGACAGGGAGTCGGGGACGGCGGCACGGGGTCCTTGGGGACGGCAGGGAGTCGGGGACGGCGGCGTCGGGGTCCTTGGGGACGGCGGCGTCGAGGCCGGCTGTGAGTTGGGGACGGCGGCGTCGTGGACGGCAGCGAGTGGCGGCGAAACGGAGCGGCGGCTCGGTGGAGTAACGGCGTGGCGGGTCAGCGCCGCCGTTTTGCTGCCGGGAAAGGGAGGGGAGCGGAGAGCACCGTGAGGCGTGAGCACTGAGCAGAGAGAGAGAGATTAGGGGAGAGGGATTGCGGCGGAGACGGGGAGAGACTAGGTACTGGGATGGTCGACTCACACGGCCACACACGCCTAGGGTTAGTGGCTTAGTGCGGTGCGTGTTGGATTTGGACTGTTGGGCCGGGCTGGGCTGGAAATTACATGGGCTCTGGTCATGTCTTACTATGAGACCCCACATGTCAGCTAATCGGGTTACCCATCGGGTCGCCCATGGGTACACATGTCTGCCCATACCCTACCCACGACTAATTGGGTCGCCCACGGGTGAGACCCATGGGCGAACATAGCGACCCATACCCTGCCCATTAGGGTCGGGTGCCCGTGGGCGGACGTGCCCATGGGCGGAATTGCCGGCTTGAGCTGTGACCCACAGAGCCATTGCGATATTCACACATGTCGTCCTCAATCAACAACCCGAGAGCTTTGTTCTTAAAAGTCCCCTCATCACTCGGAAAGTCAAAACAGAGGTCGAGCTACATGTAGCCCTTTATTTCGCAAAACTTGAAAATCATATTTTGAATTTTCAAAAAAAATCTCGGACGTAGACAATAGTCCATTCTAACAACATGCAAAATCTCAACTCAAAATAATTCATATTCCGGGCTATATAGAAATAATAAAATCTGACAGATTTTGGAGAGTTCAAATTTTGCATTATTCTTCAGATTTTACCATTTTTGCACAACCCAAAATACAATATATTTCTATTTGAGATTTTGCACGTTGGTAGAAGACAACATAATCAACATACATGATTTTTTTTTCAGATTTTCATGGAACTACAGAATATGATTTTGAAATTTTGCAAGAGAAAGAGCTATGTGTACCCCGAGCTACATATCGCCGCTCTCCCTCGTCCCTCTCCTTTTGCCGTCGCTCCAACTATGACTCGCCGGTGCTTACCGATGTGTGCTTATTTATAGTTCTTGTGTAGCAATTCTACTCTTTTTAGTAGCAATTCGTAAAACATGAGCTTTTGCATGAATCATCATTTCGGTGATTCATAGAGAACCAAGCATAACTTGAGAGGCACCCTTAGAGGCCAGAACCGTGACTGGCACGGATCAGACCCTTTGTTTTTATTAACACCGTCATTAACCGCAATTTTGATGTGACAATTCTTTTTATCTTTTATCTCGTGGGTGCTACAATGTTGGTCTCACATGCTGCATATACATGTCGTCTTAGGGATTTGGTGCCATGGATGGAATTTGCTTTGAGCGGTGGGGATTTATTGCATACAATTTTTTTTGTTGCATTGGTGCTTTCAAAGTGTTGTGATGTTTTTCTATGGTCTGGGTACCTTTCCTAGAAAATGTTGCGACAACATTACAATAATCGCAATAATACTACGCAGGTGTGGGTATGCCGCGATGGACGGACGACCTAGATCTCGCTTTTTATGTTGATCGGGTGGCGGATGGGGAAGGCGCCAGATGTTCCCCATATGGAGCAACCAACTTTTATTTCAAGATTTATGATTAGAGTTTCTACGATTAAACACTATACGAGCACACACCTCAAATACAATTAAAGGGATTGTGTGCTCATTCTTGATTTTTTCGATAAAAGGAGCCACCAGGCTCCCAATTTCATTAATGAAATTGAGTGGTTCAGTTTACAGAAGCGTACTAACGAGGTTGGGGTACACCCCACCCCCACCCCCCAGACCTCCACCATCAAAGGTACTAAAAGAAAAAACTTCAAACTGTAACCGGCAACATCCTTTTAACACCTTAAATAACACTACTGGAAACTATAATAGCTAGTTCAAAAACACACATGCTTCTCCACCACCCTTTTCACCCAACATGAACAACAACAACATAACAAGTTTTTGGTTTCTCCGAAGTGAATCATCTCCGCACATCGCAAAGCCTCAAGATGTCAGGGCCCCAACCGTGGCGACGACAATACACCTCATGTGCTATTTGGGCCATCGTACTGGATCCCCGTTGAAGCATCTTTCGCAGATTTCCTTTCTGCAATATCCCCCATTCATTTAGGAAATGGTACAAATACAAAAAAGGGTTAGTATGGTCTCCAGGCCTGATGCTTTGAGAACATGATATGTTACTTGTTTTCCATATAGTTCAAAACAAAGTTGTTGTTCCAACCATCAGTATCTTTCTATCCCTACCCGAGGATGCTGCAAACCATCCTTGATAGAGATCATCGAAAGATACCGGCTTGGCGGCAAAATTTAAAGAAACACTAGCTACATTCCGGACGTATTTAGCAAGAGGGCAGGAAAAGAACAATTGTTCAAGTGACTCCTTATCCCCACAGAATTAACACAATTCTGTTCCTTCCCAACCCTTTTTCATTAGGGTATCTCTAGTTAGGACCCTGTCTTAAAACCTGATTCTCAGGGGAATCTTCAAATCCCACATGAACTTGTAAGGGAAATCTACTTACTTCCATTAAATAAGTATACATTGATTCAACAGAAAATTCTTCGATCTTGTAAGAAGTCATTCGACTCTATCCTGGGAATCCGTCAATATGACATTGGCACACATATTTTTCAGATTCTCCCACATAGCTAGAGTTTCTTCACGAGAAAACGTCTAAATTTTAAACTGGACGAACCTTTAGAAAAGACTACATGAACCGTGATGTTCTGACTAAACGTTAAGTGGAAAAGTCTAGGAAATAGGAGGTACAATGGTTTATGACCAAGCCAAAGGTCCTCCCAGAACCTAGTCTTTTTCCCATCGCCAATAATTCTTTGGCAGCATGTAAAAAATAAATCCTTAACTTCTATGATGTCTGACAAAAAATGCGAATGTGCAGAAGATGGTTTAGATTGAGTTAAAGTCCTTTTTTTAGTTACTTAGCTCTTATCATCTCCTGCCACTTTCCATCTTCATTTTCAAACTTCCACAACCACTTACACAACAAGCTAGTGTTCTTAACCTGTATGTCCGTGACTCCCAACCCACCTTAATATCTAAGTCTACAGACTTTCTTCCAGCAAACTAAATGATATTTTTTTCCAATTTGCTTCTCTTGCCATGCTAGAGAAGCCTAGATCTAAAGAAATCAAATCTCTTACTGACACCTTTTGGAACTCGAAAAAGGACATCATGTAGCTAGGTACATTACTAAGACAAGTCTCTCCACTAAAATTAATCTACTGCCAATGGACACTATATTCCCTTGCCATGGTCCAGCTTTCTTTTCTACTTTTTCTTGAGCATTGTTCCAATCACTATTACGCAATCTCTTATAATGCATAGGGACACCTAGACATCGAAAAGGAAAGTTACCAATTTTGCAAGTAAAGATATGTGCAAACTCATTCTGTCTTTCAACAGCAGCACCAAAACAAGTTTGTGAAAATTAATTTTGAGACCAGTTAGCTGCACAAAAATACATAATATAAATTTCAGGTTTCTAGCACTTTCTAAACTATCTTCTAACAAGAAAATGGTATTGTCAGCATACTGTATTATGTCTACTCCATCATCCAGCAAATTCAAAGCTAAACCCTTAATTAAGCAACTATCTTGTGCAGTGGCGGAGCTTGACCAACATATTAGGAGGGGCCAAAACAGATAAGATAAGAGCTGAGGGGGCCAGATTTAAGTATTTTGTGTTTTATATGGTCAAAAGTGATAAATGTATAGTACTAATATGCAAATTTTAATTAAGTTGGGGGGGGGGGGGGGCCATGGCCCATGTTGGCCCCCATGAAGCTCCGCCTGTGATCTTGTGCTCTAGCAATCAAGGTCGACAACACATCGGCGGCTACATTAAAAAGCATGGGTGAAAAAGGGTCCCCTTGTGGGAGACCTTTCTTGGTTCTGAAATACGGCCCTAGTTTGTCGTTCACCATAATGCAAACACTACCATCTTCTACCACTGACTTGATCCAATTAATAACAATAACAATTACTACCATCTTGTGCTCATTCTTGATCAAACGAGAAGAAACTGAACTGCAAACTTAAAAAGGAAAGATATCCGATCAAATCAGATTCCTCGATACCAGCACATGCCAAGAAATATGCCCATTGTCAAGTTAGTCAAGTTGGCGATGAAAGCTGTCCATGGGCATATATGCGGATTTTTTTTAAAATAATATTTTTTTAAACATTAATTCAGAAAATAGCGCGCGTTTTCCAGAAATTTGAAAATAGCGCGGCGTCGGCAACGGCCGGGCCGAAACCAGAGTGTATTGGCACGGGCAACGCCGAAAGGAGTGTTTCGGCACGGGCCAAGCCGAAAGCTGTCCTTCGTCTGGGCCGCTGCCGACAGTGCATGGCGCAGGCCGCGTCGGCAGGCGTGGGCCACGCCTTTCGGTATGAGCGCTGCCGAAAGCAGCGTTTTGGCACGGGCGACGCCGAAACCTGCTGGATAAGCAGGCCGCGCCCGGCTCTCTTCTTCTTCCTCCGCTCGACTCCTCTCTCTTTGTTATTTCTCTCTGGTTCGAAAATACCACCGAATCCTACCCAGAAAAAATCCCCACAAGCTCGCAGATTCAAGAAATAGAGTAGAGAAGGGTTGGGGCATCCCCGATCTGTTGATGGGATAGCTGTTTGTGGAGGCGTTTGGGTGTGTGGAGGTGGAGCAATGGTGGTCAACAATGGTGGATAGTGGTGCTGCATGCTGTTGTTGGGTAAGGAGAGGCTTGATGCAGTGCTGGTGGTGCTAGATTGAAGCCGGGCAGCGGGAGCTAGACACGCGTCAAGGGTAAACCCTAATCCCTAAATTTTTTAGGTTAAATGTGAATATAGTTTGTGGGTAGATGTATAATATTTGTCTGCATTAGTGTAGATATATTTCGTTGGTTAGATATATCGTATAATTTTATTAGGATTAATATTAGCATTGTAGATATATTAAATGTGAATATAGTTTGCGGTTAAAAGTGAATATAGTTTGTGGTTAGATATATCGTAGAATTTTATTAGGATTAATATTAGCATTGTAGATATATTTTGTCGGTTAGATATATTGTATATTTTGATTCGGATTAATATTAGTGGTGGTTGTAATATTTAGATATATCCGGTGTGTAGTATTTGACGATGGAATTTTTTTGTCTAGGTAATGGAAGTGGTACATATTGTAGTGCACTACGGTGCCGGTACAGTCCGTGCAACTGATTCAGGGGTTGATCTTCGTGAATTTGATAATTTGGAGATTCAGTTGACAGAGCCAGAGAAAGTGGAAATTAGCGCTGTCCAGTGCTATTTCACGGTGAATTTTGGTTACGATCCTAATTTCTGGACGGTTAGGATTCAGTCGCTATGGACCAAATCCCGGACAAATATTTACTGGGAGTTGTTGCCGCTTGACCGGACAAAGCAGTGGGTTTCTTGGCTAGCGTCATGCAAACGCCGAGACACAAAACCAGAAGTCCTACAGTCGTTTGTTTTGAAGGGGGAGAGTAGTGAAGCAACTAGTTCGCATACTGCCCAAATTCCTGTGCATTATGAACCATCACCGACAGCAGGGAATGGTCAAACTCATGTTGAGTACCGTGAACCATCGGTGACAGAAATTCTTGTTCATTACGAACCAACATTGTCAGCAGGACCTACCCAAATTGGGCAGGCTGATGCGGATGAGAACACATGAATAGTACATGACGCGATGTTGGATGAAGACGAGGATGGCGTCGCCGAAGATCTTAATTCTGATGAAGGAGATTCTGATGATTCAGATGAAAATGATGGGGAAGATGTACCTATTCCTGGTTATTGGAACCAGGACAAGTCAAATGTCACGACTATGCACGATGGACATGAATCGTCCTGGGAGTACCACATGAATAACATTGAAATTGGGGCTCAGTACAGCACGAAGCAACAGTTAAGGGAAGCCGTGATTCAGTGGGCATTGTCCACACAGAGGGTTTTCCGCACTGATGTATCAAATAAGCAATATTTGACAATGAGCTGTACTGACATTGGTTGTCCTGCACGGGTGCATGGTCACTTACCGAAGTATCAGGTTGTGTGGGTGGTGACAGACGTCGTGCCACACACTTTTGAAATTGATTGTCAACTCGCAGATCACCCTAACCTAACGTCAACTCTCATTGCACGTCTTTTGTTCAGTGAGATAGTGGACAAGAAAGACATGGTAGCGAAGCACATCATAAGAACAGTGAAGGCAAGATGGAAAACCAACATTAAATATGGGAAGGCCTGGAGAGCTAAGCAGAGGGCTCTAGAGGAGAGGTTTGGGAGTTTTTATGACTCTTATGATAATGTTATCCGTCTTGTGCCGGCGGTGCTGACGTTGCTCGACACGGTCCAGCCCCGCGCCCCACGCGCCACTCGTCAGCAACTCAGGATGCACAGGTATCACCCTCCCGTCACTCTGTTGGTCGACAGGACCCGCGGCCACGTCTTACACGAGCACAGACTCCTCGCCCACAACCTACGTACGAGTCTGGTAGTTCGTCTCAGCAGCCAGATCCGTCTCAGCCACTGATGTACCAGCCGCCAGATGCATCTCAGCCTGGTAGTTCGACATGGCAGGCGCCACCTATGTACCAGCAGCCTATGTACCAGCAGCCACCCGTGTACCAGCAGCCACCTATGCACCATCTTGGGATGCCTGGTTACGGGATACAGCCACCTCCACATATGATGTGGAACCCGTCTCCTGTGCCGATGACTCAGTTTCAGAGCCACCTCGGTACGTACTTTTTAATACTCATACAAATTTACCTTATTCACCCACACATAATACTGACGTAACTTCAACAGGTGGGGGTGGCTCCTCCTCACACATGGATCCGGAGGACGAGACATTGTACCATACTCCACCGCCGCCCGATACACAGGAGACGCAGGAGGATGAGCCGTTGCGAGGCCGAGGGATGCGTGACCACCACGCTCCAGCACGCTTGTCACCTAGCGGGCCTCGACCGCGGAGGCAGCCGCGCACTCGTGCTCACAGAGATGACTGATACTACTATCTATGTATGAGACATGTTTCCATTCACAGGACCTTATTTATATGTATGAGACTTGTCTATCGAGGGAGGCGTTTTGGCTCCCGGGTGTAGATGCACCCGGTAGATTTCAAAAAAAATTCAAAATTTGAAAACTCATCAAAAAAATCTGAAAACAATCATGCACGTACATGACCCCGGTACGCACCACCGTATTTTTTTTCGCGACGAAATACCATCGTACGCGCCCTGTACAAAAATGACAAATTTCCTGTCAGACAAGTACAGTTCAAAATTTGAAAATCTGACAGGAAATTTGTCATTTTTGTACAGGCCACATACGATGGTATTTCGTCGCGAAAAAAAATACGGTGGTGCGTACCATGGTCATGTACGTGCATGATTTTTTTCAGATTTTTTTGATGAGTTTTCAAATTTTGAATTTTTTTTGAAATATCGGGAGCATCTACACCCGGGTGCCAATGCGAATTTCTAACATCTATCTATGTACTAGACTTATTTATAGCCTTTTTGGTACTACTCGGTTTCGATTAATGCTGATGATCGGTGACTACTATTCGCGTTGATATTAAACAAACCTCGCATATTACATTGACAACATAAATTTAAGATACAATGCAAATCAACATACATCGGTACTACCAACACTACACAAAGTCATCTCCCTTCGATGCAGCCTCCTGCGTCAGCCGCAGCACCCTTGTCCTTCGACGACGCAGCACTCTTCCCCTTCGACGATGCTTCACTCTTGACCTTCGACGACGCAGCACCCTTGCCCTTGGACGACGCAACACCCTTGCCCTTCGCCGCCGCCGCTGCTGCAGCTTTCTTGCTCGCTTCACTCGGCATGAAGATATCATCTTCATCCTCGCTCTCCTCGACCCATGAAGAAGGATTTCTTTCAGCCCACCTCAAAAGTGATTCACTCCTATATGTTGGCTTCTTCTTCTGCCACCTAGCATGCAACCTGAGAAGTTCTTCCCGTATTTCCCTCCAAGTCTTTGATGGCCGTCACCCATGCCTATATAGCATCGTTGATAGCTCACCGAGATGAGGTGGATAACTAATAATATCCTCGAATGGCACTACCTTATTGTCTACCTTGAAATCAGCCGCACACATCAAAAGGCGTACGGACATTTGTGGAGGAAAGCTCGACATGTTCCAGTGAGTGGACTAGAACGCTTACCAAGCTCACTGAGAAGGGGTTCTTATAGGCCGAGATGAGAAGAATTGGCGGGAGAAACAAGCGAGAGATACGGTGGCGGGAAAAAAGGGCGGGAAGCGGCGGTGGCGGGAAAAAAAGGGGGAGGACGGTGGCGGGGAAAAAGGGCGGGAGAAATAACGGCGGGAAGTGACGGTGGCGGGAGAAAAAAGGGTCTGATTCCGGAAAATAGCGGGAGTAGCGATGGCGGAAAAATAATGGCGGGAGTAGCGGTGGCCGGAAAATAATGGCGGGAGTAGCGGTGGCGGGAAATATGAGCGGGAAAATAATGGCAAGAGTAGCGGTGGCGGGAAATATGAGTGGGAATATATGGGCCAACACTCGGGAAAAACAAAAAAAAAATGTAAAATGGGACTTTCGGTACAGCCAGAGCCGAAACATGCATGTCGGCCCCGCCGTTACGCGAAAGTCAGAATCGCATGCAGATCAGCTGGGTTTCGGCGTTGGTCGTGCCGAAACTGTCTGGTTTCGGCTTGGCCCATGCCGAAAGCTGGTTTTGGCGTAGCCCATGCCGAAACAGGCTGCTTTTGGCCCGGCCGTTGCCGACGCCGCGCTATTTTCCGAATTTCAGTTTAAAAAAATATTATTTAAAAATAAATTTCCATATATGCGTGGATGGAGCTAGCTAGCCAGGGATATGCGCTTGTGCTATGTACTTTGACTGAGACAGGTCAAACACGTACTTACACACCTGAATCTGAACCTGATGGAAATCTTTGGCAACACCTGATGACCTGAAGTGACCAGCAGCTTAGCTCAACTGGGCTAGCCAGCTCCCACTGCTCCACTAGCTTGCACACGCATGGGCGCACACAACGCAACAAGCCACTGACTATCGGCATCACAACACAGTGATGCCGGAGATGGCCATACCCTGCCTGCATTCCGCTGCCATCTCTGGCTCTCTCTCTAGCCTTACCTGTCTACGAGTACACTACTGTATCTCTGAAAAAAGAGAGAATTGAGTGCATATGAACGTGGTATGATAATCATATATCTGTTCTTTACCGTTTATGTAGCAACAGTTGGATAAGCATATAGTAGTATATTTTTCCTTATGGTATGGAGCAACAGTTGCATCTGAAGTTCTGAACTGTTCGTTCACATGTGAGCTCTATTACACACTGCAGTTGGATCAGTGTTTCATGGCTCCTCCTCGGGCTCAGCTGACGAGATGAGGCCAAACATCTCTCCAGCTCCAGCCTGCGACGCAGATCAGCATGGGGGCACAATTACAGAAAAGATATCCCTGCCCTGCTGCAGTGCTGCTTCTGCCATGCTAAGCAGAATGAGAGGAGTAAAGCTTAGCCTTTTGTTTGTTAATGCTTTGTTGTTGCTGAGGTGTTGTGTTGTGGCTGCAAGGAACAGGGGGGCTGCCCCGGATTTGGTATGTGGCCCGATTCCTTTTTCAGTGCAGCGCGTACGTGATGCTTGGAGCCTTTGCTTTGAGAGATTTTGCTTGTTCTGTTCGCGTGTGCATGCTTCACCGGAGTACCGGACCCTGCCGACTGCCACCATGCATCCACGTCAGTACACCACCACCATGTCCATGCAGCGACACGGCCCGTCATGCACGGTGAGCAAGACACTGCACGAGCGTTGGAAGAAACCAACGCTTCTCGGTCGGTCGCGCGCATATGCTTGCACACTGTTATGCCAGAGTCCCAGAGATGGCTATATCCTGCATGCATTCCGCTGCCATCCCGGCTCTATCTCCTTACCTGTCTTGTGAAAATGGAACGGAAACTTTCCAGCTTTTTCACGGTAAAAAAGGAAATACGCAAAAAAGAGGAATTTTACCGAATGAAAACAGAAACTTTTATTCGGAAACGAAAACGGAAACGGAACGGCGTATTTTGGCGGAACGACCATGAAAACAGAAATTATGTTTCTGACCGTGCGGAACTTTCCCTTTTTTTTTGCTACTAGGTGCTTCCTGAAACCAACAAGTTCAAAAATTATAGTGGGAACGTTTAGGCATAACCCAGGATCTAAATAAAAATAAAATGATCTGAAGCGACCATGTTTAGGCCTATGTACTTGCATATCATCTCCCTCTCGAATCCATGTGGCAACAACTGGGACATTAACCACCGGTTATTGCCTAACCTCCCCGTGCAATAAAATTTTCTCCATCCCCATCGCATTAACAGCCACGGGACAACTATTCTCCCATCCCCATCCCCGTCGGGTTATCGGATAACCAGCGGATAACCATAACCAAGAACCTCCCGTGTAGCCGACAACATTGTCTACCAAAATTTGGACAACACCTCCCCAGTAACTCAAGTAAATAAATGACAACAATACAAATAGAGCAAAAAGGACACAACCACAAATAATATACAAACAAATGATCACACACAACAAAATAAGATGATCTAGGTTCAAATGGGCACATAGCCACACATAAAATTGGTTCAAATGCGGTGGCTGGGGAGTGGGGAGGGGAAAATTGCTAGGGATTTAGGGTTTTCTAGTGTATATATACATGTCTCTCACTCTCTCTAGTACTCTGGCCCCACATGTCATGTGCTCTAGCAGGTACCGGGTATGTCGGGTATAGATAGTGGTGTTCCATACCCGGCCCCGCATTAACCGCTGGGGAGTACTTTTACACTGATAAGAGCCCCACGGGGAGTAATATGTAACCAAAATCATCTTCTTCCTCCCTTTCTTCCTCCGTCGTTGCCTTCTTCCTCCGTTCTTATTCCTCGTCGCTCCCCCACCACTGCCGCCGGCCGCAACCGTCTGCCCTGGTAGCGCCGCCTCGCCGCCCCGCCCTGCTCGAGCCGCGGCCACCGCCGGTCCACCGCCGCCCCGACCTTCCCTCTAACCCCCCGTCCCCCGACCCTGCACCCTAACCCTAACTCCGACGAGCTCCAGCGACCACCCCACCCGCACCTGCACCCCCCCCCCCCTCATTAAGGTTCGTCTTCACCTCCGTCGGCGACGCCGCGGCCAGCCGCGTCGTCCCCGTCGTCGGAGAGGACGCTCCGGTCGGTCGTCGTCGTCGCTTAAGTGTCACCGTCGTCATCTGTGTCCACTTCTTCTTCCTCGCCACGAAGTTGGGCAAGACCCACGTTTCCGCGGGGGTGTGCGGCGTGTGGCTAGTTGATGACCTGGTCGTCAACTAGGGATTGCCGCCATCCTACGCCTTGCCATTTGTAAGACATAGATTTCGCGTTCGTTTTGTTTTCTTAATCAAGATTTATGATTACAGTTTCTACGGTTACAAACAATACAAGCGCACACCTCGAACGCTGTAATGATGAATTATGTGCTCGTTCTTGATCAAACCAGAAGAAAACTGAAGCGCAAACTTAAAAGGGAAGATCATTAATAGAAACTTGCCATGGGTTTGTATTTTGTTAGGGTTTTGTATCTTCAAGTACTTAAGTTGACGATGGAAACTTGGCATGGGCATTCGGAATTGTTCGATAATGTGATCTCACGTTCGCTGTTCAGCCAACAATTTAATCCAAAGGTGATTAACTGGTGCCGTACGTGCATCGGATGGAAAAGTGTCGGATGTGTAGCACTATTTATGCGTGGATGGAGTTAGCTAGGCCGGAGGGACATACACTTGTGCTGTTATGCTATGTACTTTGACAGATCCAAGTCAAAACACGCACATACCTGAATCTGAACCTGACGGAAATCTTTGGCCAATGACCTGAAAGTGAGCAGCGGCTTAGCTGAACTGGGTTAGCCATCTCCCACTAGCTTGCGCACGCAACGCAACATGCCACTGAGGCACTGACCATCGGCATCACACCACGCACACAGTGATGCCAGAGATGGCCATACCATGCCTGCATCCCGCTACCATCTGTGGCTCTCTCTCTCTTTAGCCTTACCTGTCTACGTGTACACTATGAACGTGGGTATGATAAGCACATCTATCTTCTCTTTACCGTTTATGTAGCAACAGTTGGATTAGTATATAGTATATTATTTTGACACATAGTATATAGTATATAGTATATTTTCCTTACGGTATGGAGCAACAGTTCCATTTAACTGTTGGTTCACATGTGAGCTCCATTGCACACTGCAGTTCGATCAGTGTTCCTCGGGCCAGCGATACCGCTCGTCTAGCTCTCCAACCTGCGACAGCAGGGACGCAGGACCCGCCGATCAACGCGTTCGTGCATTGCATGGGGGAAGAGGAAGATACACAAATTAAGATGCAGGGAGAGGAAAAATAAACAATATCCATATCCTGCCTAGCGGAAATCCATATCCTGCCTCCTGTCTGCATGCGTGGTCTCTCTTTGGGCAGAATGAGAGAAGAAGTAAAGCTACCCTTTTGTTTTTCAATGCATTGTTGTTGGTGAGGTGTTGTGTTTTCAGCGCGGGCCCTTGCCCCGGATTTGGCTGATTCCTTTTTCAGTTCAGTGCGTACGTGATGCTTGTGTTTTTGTAAGCCTCTGCTTGTCTGCAGCCTCGGTGGCCGCTGCGTGTCCGTGTTACCGGGCAATGAGCAGGCTGAATCGAGGAAAGCTATAGACACGTCACGGCTGTTACAAGTGAGCATGCAAGTGACAAGTGAGCAAGACCGGAAGAGAAACCACTAGCCCGGTTCTGGCCCTAGGCCACCGCACAAGGGCCCATGATTTCGGGGGCCCATCCCTACATATATCTGTCTATGTATATTGGGTATTAGTGGGCTGAAAAAATTTAAAAAGTATAAGACCCAAGCGCACTAGGGGAGAGGAAAAGGTTGTCAGCTCGCTAGCTATTCTCGCCTCGCCTCGCCTGTTCGTGTTCTCCGTTCATCTCCTGCCGCCTTTCGTTTCCGTCAGAGAAAATCAGACCGCCGAGCCAACCAAGCGCGGAAACGGAGCGCCCTGCCCCTGTTCCTGTCCTCCGTGCAGGTAGCCGGTACGTCCGTGCAATCTCTCCTCCGCTCTCGGTGTCGTATATATTGGATAGTACCGTTGATCTGATTCTAAATTGCAATTTTAGGTGTTACAATGCCCAAACATAAATCCGGTGCCGAGAAAAGGAAAGGGAGAAAACGAGAGAATCAACTTATTGAATCACTAAAAGGTGCTTTAAATAGGTATTTTCTGGCAGCTAGTACTAGTAATGTGGAAAACCAAAGGCAAGAATCTAAACCTTGACGACGAACTCATTGGAATTTCGTTCTTATTTGAGGTAATCAAATTAGAAGAGAATATTATTTGTTATAATTTACAACTCTTTTACACTTTTTGTCCTAATATGACATTGCTTAATCGCTTATATCAATTATTTATGAACATTTGTGGTTGGTTGTAAACTTTCAATATTTTACGTCATATGCGTAGATATATAGTACCTATAGAGGCCCATTTTTCAACCTTGCACTAGGGCCCCCAAAAATATAGAGCCGGCCCTGGAGACACGGGGACAGGCCAGGCAACGCCATGCCTGCATAGTAGTACTAGTATATTGCATTCTTTTTCTTATGGCTTTTCTCTTTAATGGCATGAGGTTCCATAATTAAAAGCCCAATAGGGAACATTGATTCCCTCCTAATCATCGTCAGTGCCCATCTCTTTGTTGTGCTTGTGCGCTCTGCTCTAGCCAGACCACTCAAATCCTATACTACTCCATCCGTATTTCATTTTCTTTGACTACTCCCTCTCTTCCTACTCCCTCCGTTCCAAATTAATTGACTTGGTTTTGTCCAAATATGGATGTATCTATACTTGTTTGATGTCTAGATACATCCATGTGTAACAAAATATGTGTCAATTAAATCCGAACGGAGGGAGTAGTAGCTAGTAGGAGTAGTATTCTCACCAAAGTAGCATGACGCGGTGTTTTGCCTCGTGGGTCTAGATTCATTCATTATGAAAATGCATTTTAAATATATTTCAGAATGACAAAAAATTATAAACACAAAATTTGGGTGTACATCCAGACATTCTATGTTCGCGAGAAAAAGTTTCGCGAAAATAATATATTTTTGTGGGTTGTGTAAAAAATATAAAAATAACTCGTGCAAAGTCATTTTAGAGCACCGGGATTTGTCTTTTTACACAACCCACAAAAATAAAAAAAATCGTAAAACTTTGTGTGTGAACATAGAATGCCCGGATGTATACACGAAATTTTTGGTTGGAATTTTTTCACATTCCAAAATGTTGTTTTGGGTAGTGAATCATATGCTCCTATGACCCAAAACTGATTTCCGATATTAGCATGGGAAATTGACGATGACTCCCAAGCTCACATGGTATGTCCGATTAAAAAATCGAAACAAAATAGTAAAACATTAAAAAAAACTGATTTTTTATAACAAACATACAAGTTTTCTTGATGAAATGACATTTGGGTTTTTGTATGTGAAAAAACAAAATCAGTGGACAAAATTGAATTTTAAAATATGTTCTTAGAGCACTTGAAAATTTACACACAGGTAGAATAAATTATCGAGTACATCCTGATATTTTTGTTTGAATTTTTTTAAACTTTAAATTTGTATTTTTTGGCAATTTTCGAAACGGGCTCCTTCGAGCCCGAGCTCCATATTGCCGCACTCCCGTCCCGTAGGCATAAAACTTTTGTTTAAAGTCAAAGCATGTGAAGTTTGACCATTTTTTAGAAAAATTATCAAAATTCATAATTTCAATTTTATCTTATTAGGTACATCATTAAATTTATTTTCATAATTTATCTATTGAATATTATAATAATTCATAATTTTTCTATTGACTTGCATTTTACATTATTTGACTTCAGAAATAATTTATACGTCTTGTTGTTTGGAAATGAGGTTGTGTGATGCACCTATGCCCTAGTGTTTAATTATCATTGACGATTGGGCCCACCTGATGCATGTATGTGTAAATATTAATCAGGCCACTGTCTCTGTCATTAATGCGTGTTCTATTATTTGCTGCTTGTTTTTGGTCCTTTCTTGTTGTTAATCTCTTAAATTCCTCCTGAGATACATAGAGTGGTCCAGTTTGAGGTTACACGTAACTTAAAAAAAAAAACAGTGTTCATGCATCATGCATGCATCAGTCAAAATACATCTTATATTTATATGTGATCAACTTGACTCGTGTGTTTATTGGAGTGATATTGGTGATGACTATCTATTTGTACAGTCATACAAACTGTGTGTGAATTGCCCTTACAAATGCTATATTAATATTTAAAAAATCTTGCTTTGCGGCTTCATTGTAGAATTAGGAACTTGCCATGCATTCTATGGAAGTACCAGTAGCTGATTAGGCGCAGGCATGGACCTGCTCTGCAGCGAATAAGTCACCTAATCTGAAATTAAGATGCAATCTACTGTATGTAGGGACAGATGAGTTCTAAAAAAAAAAAGCATGCATGCACATATTACCCTACATTTAATTTCCTGGAGTGATTATTCCTAACTAATTAATTGGGATATATTTGTAGAGCTTGCAATGATGGAGCCAGCTCTTTCAGAGAGAGAATTTGAGGTGTACGTTGGACTAGCTATCTGCATCTGCTGACCAGATCTGAACTTATTTCAGATTTCAGACAGGTGAAGCTTCCCATGCCGCAAGTGCGCTTCTGTATTCTGGAAAAATTCCAAACCAAGTGAGATAGAATCCTCTTTGGCATTTTACTGAGGAGGTGTATGATTGTTCTCATATAATATTTTTTTCTTTTCGAAAAGGGTCCCCCAGCCTCTACATCGATTGATGCATGCGGCTTTTATTTATTTTATTGAAAGTTAAGTCTTACAAAAAATACATCATGGATCACACATATCAACCATCTAAAAAACACGGACAACATGAAGTGACTATTCATCAACATGTAATCCTAAGATCTAAACGCCAGCTGCACTGGTTGTATATATCCCGCGCAACCAATTCCAGCCGGTTGCACCCAAAATCCAGAACACCTCGCTTTTCTGTTGACTGTAGGTAGGACCACGTACGGATCCAGTGAGCAGCCAATGGTATTACCTGCATGAAGGAAGATGATTTTGCATTGTTAAAGATATAATCATTGCGTATGTTCCAAATGGCCCAGAGTAAAGCACATACACCCACTCGGATTTGCACTTTCTATTTTTTATCAACGCCCCTTAGCCAGTTGCCAAAAAGATTATTTATACTAGTAGGAGGGTACAAATTGAAAGCCATAAAAACAATACGCCAAACCATCTTTGCTAATGGGCAGGAAATAAACAAATGTTGGACCGTCTCCTCTTGATCACAGAAACAACATTTCTTTGACCCATCCCAGTTCCGCTTAGCAAGATTATCTTTAGTTAAAATCTCCTTACGCATAAGAAACCACATGAAAATCTTGATTTTAAGTGGCACTTTCATTTTCCAAATATGTTTACGGAGAAACCTAGTATGATCACTTAAATAATCTAAATACATTGATTTGACCGTAAACTTTCCTGATGTAGTTAAACCCCATAAAAACGTATCAGGATCAGCAGTAAGCTGAATGACCATTAACCGGTTGACAAGATGCAACCATCTGTCCCATCTATCCCCAGTGAGCGCTCTCCTAAAACTTATATTAGGAGGAGGCACATTTCTTAAGACAGAAGCTACCGAAACTTCTTTTCGATGAACTATATTATATAGGGATGGATATTGACACGAAAGGGGCTTGTCCCCTAACCAAGTGTCTTCCCAAAACCGTATACTTTCCCGTTTCCGATATTAAACGAGCCCCGGACAAAAAAAAATCATCTTTGACTTTCATGAGTCCCTTCCAGAAGGGTGAGTCACTAGGTTGCACTTTAACCTGGGATAGAGATTTAGAGTGTAAATATTTATTGTGAATTAGCTCATGCCAAACACCATCTTCCGACATAAGTTTGAAAAGCCATTTGCATAACAAACTTTTGTTCTTGGATTTTAAGTCGATGCTGTAGTGTTTTGATTTAACTGTCCTATTTGACCAATGTATACAATTGATTATCTTGCTATTTGTCCGGAAACCCTCTCCAAATAAGGCCCATATGCATTAATTTTCCTATTAAACCGTGCCTAATTAATCTCCCACCGCACCCTCCTTTCTCTCTCCTTTATTTCTCTCCTTAATTCTCTCCCGTGTGAAATAGTTTCCATGCAAACTGACCTATGCATGCAATTTCGTTAAGGGAAAAAACTAGAGGGAGTAAAGAGAGGGACGGTTTCCATCCCAGGATTAATTGCAAAAAATAGAAACCTCCCTCTAATTGGACTAAACGTACGCGAACTGGAGAAGAACCGTGCCCAGTAGGATTCGACCTTGGTCGCACTGCAGATTGTTATGGGACTATAATACCTGGACGGAGGGAGTAGTTTCAGTAGAAAATACCTAGATAGTATGTCGTGATGGTATGCTTTTGTGTTACATACAGGATTAAAGTTTACATGCTGGTAATGATGACTGCAAGTGCCACTAAGGTCATCTAGCCCAATTAACAAATCTTCTAGTACCTAGTCTAGCCCTATTTCAGGACATTACTCATTAGTACTCAATTGCACTGGTGATATCTATACCTAATCACACGATCCTTTTTAGTATTCTGGTTCATCCAAAGTGGAAAGGTTGGCCCTAATTGTAGGGAAAAAACTAGGGCGGCCATCTTGGGATCATTGGATCCCTTTCTTGACTACCTTTAAACACTGTTGTTCCCCGGCACGTTTTCTAATTCTCATTCTTCATTGCAAGAAAATTGTCATGTCATACTTTTTGCCACCACATGCATGCAGTCCCCACAGCCAATTTAAGATTTGATCTGCCCTATCAGTGGGTCCCGCCAGCTTTGTTAGCTGGACCCACCCATGAATTAGGAGGAGGACTGGTGTGGGTGAGAGGTTCCTCGTTTCCACTGCATGTGTGTGGTTTGGTTTTTTTTTTTTTGAACACTGGAGCGGCCCCGAAGGACCTAGATGCCTCTTAATTCAGCGGTGCAGTTACAAATTACATAGGGACCCTCAGAAGAAACAGCAAATACAAACAAGCCCCTACATATTACAAATAAGTCCTTAGACATGATTTGGAAAAAGCAATCAACTCCTCTGCTACCGCCGGAGAACAACGAGCTGCAGCTCCGGCCATCTTCACCAACGCCGGGGACGGAACCACTTGGCCTTGGGAGGAAGGAGAACGCCGTCGCGAGCTCGGAACAGGGCCTCCACCTGGAGGTTGAAGAATCGCCAGCCTGCATCGCCGGCATCGAGGACCACCTGCTGGTCATCAGAGTCAACAGCCAAAACAAGGGCTGCCGAGAATGTTCATCACAGATTATCAACATCTTAACTCCAAGACAACTGAGATTCCGGTCACGCATCACTGCTTCAACTCCATCCCCAACGCCACCATGGTAAGTTGAATCAGTTGACTCAGCTTTGCTACCACCAGATCTCGAGCTGCTGATGGTCTCCAGCCGCCACACCATAGAAGCATATCCGCCGTCGAACTCCAGACTTCCGCCACAAGCCGGAGGAGGCAGAAAAGAAGAAAAATAGTAGCAGCAGAAGAACCGAAACCAGACCTTATTAAGGAAGCTGCCTCTGTTCATCGTCTTCACCGCCTTCGGCTCCCACCATGAGAGCTCCGCCGCAAGGAGAAAAACAGAGACACCGAGCTGGATCTGGCAAACCAACTCTAAGCTTCCAGCGCTAGCCTTATTCAGAGGGATGCATGGATCTATCCACCTCACATGCGCATCCACCTGCCACCAGCGGAGCATAGCTCGATGGAGAGAGGCCACGGCGCCCTGGATCTGGCCGCAGAGATCCAGAATCCTACCCTCAAGCAACGCCATAAGGGCAAACCTAGCACGGAGGCTAAAGCTAAAGCTAGACCTACTATATACAAGCCAAGCATCGGTACCATGTCCGCGCCGAGCGGCGACGCCGCCGGAGAGGAGCACGGCACGAGCCGGCGAAGTAGAGGAAAAAGAAAAGACGACTCTCAAAACACTGTTTGAGAGCTCGGCCTCTCACGGTCCCAAGCGCTTATCCTCATGTGTGGTTTGGTTCAGTACGCATCAGCACTAGCTTCCATGCACAACGTTTCTTGATCGGCCAGTCTCTTGATCTGATCGGCATTTTTGGATCCTCTCGTGCCGATCACACATATGATATCGTGGCTCAAAATTCACCTGAAATTCTACCAGCTCTGGTGTATGTACCTGAACCAGAGTTCAGTTGCTTTCCAACATCAGAGAACGACAGTGCCGTGAGTACTCCTAGGTTCATTTCTGCTAATAGTAACAGAATTCTTGGAAGTAAATTAATATTGTCAGCTTAGTCCACGGTAGTCAACTGTACCACTCACCTACTCAGTGTTCAGAGATCAAAATGTCCTGAAGCTAAATAGCAACATACCATCATATATAGAAAGATGGTAAATCTTATCCTGCCATTGTATTTAGAGCTGCAAGGCTGTGAAACATGATTGCATCCAAATACAGTTACGCCCGTCCGTGCGTCGGTAGAGGGAAGAGAGTGAGGACCCCGAAGCGTGTCCACGTGGCGCCTCCTGGACCTCTCCGTCCAGCTCGAGCTCGATCGGCGGTCACCTGACGGCCGCTGATGGATCCATCGAGGAGCATGCATGGAGCAACTGTAATGGACAAGCTTCGATCTCCAATTCCTTTCCCGGCACATGTTTGATGAAGCTTCAGTCGAGATAGATGCTCTGATGAGATATCAGGACAAGGGGGGCTTTCAAGGTCCTCGCAGTCTATTTGCTGCAACGATCCCTGTGTCCGATGATGATGAGAGAAAGCAGCCAGGGTACAGTTGCTGCTGCGAGTGGCATGAAAGCAGCAGGAAATGCTGCTGTTGCCGCATTGCTTGCACATCACATTTCTGAAGATTCCTAGGATGATCAAAGGAAGACCCTGCGTGAGGCGGCAACAGTGCCCAATCATAGACATGGCACAAGGAAGCTCTCTTTCTGTCCAGAAGAGTACACTTTATTTCTCTTTACACAATTGATTTGTTTTTTAAAATATGCACTTTTTCATGGGTCTCTAGGAAAAAGTTTCTTTGGCTCTGTATTGGTTGTTGGCTACTGAAATGTACTCCACCATGGTATAGCATGTACTCCTACTAGTATTGGTTGACACGACAAAGGATAGAAGGAGACAGGGACATCACACACACAGTAGATCGATGGGGGCGATGAGAGTGCGTTAAAGCTGGGAATGGTACCACAACAACTGAGCAAAGGGAAGACACTCCAATGAGAAAGCTCTAGGATCTAGCGTTGCAAAAGGACATGCTATGCATTGTCCTACACCTGACCCCCTAACACGGAACGGGATCCTCTGACGTAGGAGATAGTACTGCAGAGGGACATAAATGCACGATCGCCGTTCGTTTTGCATCCAACAGCAGGAGATGGAACCTGTAGAAACACGCATGACTCATCTCGCCGGCACGCATAGCTCGATGGTCAGAGCTCGCCGGCACGCCAAGCTCGATGGTTGTCGTTGGCTGCGCCGTCGAGGCTGCTCTCGACTAGTGATAATGTTCGCCGCCGCCGCCGTGCCACTCTCATGCTCTGCGCCGCGGCAATAGCGGACGCTGCCGGCCGCGTTCTCCGAGAGGAGAGGCATGAATCCGACTTCACCATGCTCATTCTCTGCGTCGCCGTCCGCCTAGCACACGCTGGCCGTGTCCCCAAGAAGGAGGAGCTCGAATCAGGCTTCTAGGCCTCATGGCAGACGTCCGTGCGTGTATGCTGCTCTTTGCACATCGGCAGCAGCGAGCAGGTGGAACCCATGGACACACAGCACTGGACATGATGCAGCTCAAGTCCAATACAGGGAAGATTGACGAATAGGACGACGACGATGGCGTCGTTGAATCGCTACAGCCTGCTCTTTCGCTACTACCACGTTCTCTCCTCGCGACACCACCTGTATATGGAGAAGGAGCCTCGGCTGGCAGCTGCATCCATGAAGAAGCCGAACTTGTGCTCCTCCTCCTGGAAGACGTGGCCGGCATGCGCTTTGCGGCGGCGCAGCGCTGACCATCGAGCTAAGCCTATGCGTGAGTCATGCGTGTAAACTCCAACTGTTGGATGCAAAACGAACGGCGATCGTGCATTTATGTCCCTCTGCAGTACTATCTCCTACGTCAGAGGATCCTGTTCCCCTAACACACGCTCCATTGGTTAATGGAACTAGTTGCCTTCCATGGAATTAAAGGCAACATAATTAGATGGAGTTTCTTGCACATGATGTTTTGACTCATAGGAGTACATGCACTCATTATGGAAATTGTATTTTAAAAGGTTAAAAATTTCAAACAAAACATTTCGTTATCTATCAGGACATAAATGCCCGTACAAAAAGTTTCGCGAAAAATGGCATTTTATTGTGAATAGCATAAAAACACAAAAAATGTCTCTGAAAATTTGTTTTGTAACACTGGAATTTTCTTTTTACACAGCCCACAAAAAAAATCGTGAATTTTTTGTTGCTAACATAAAATGTTCACATGTACATTTTGCCGCTGCACCCTGAGGTTCAACCAAATCACTCTGAAACGACCAATCTTGGGTCGGCGATGGCGAGCGCGAGAGGAGGGCAACTGGCTGTAATTGTGTCACGGGAGTGAAGGCCAGGGGAGCCAAGTGTAGGACACCACGGTCGTCCCCGCATGTTCGGAACGGGAGCAAATCCGGCTCAAATTTGGGTTAGAAATAGATCTACATGGACAGAATAACGGACAACGGTCTGTTTATGTCGCTGCGTTGGGCTATGTGTTTTTGTTCGGACGGATAAAAACGGACGCGGGCGAACCAAATATGTATGTGCGTTGGAGTTGCCCCGATAGCTAGTAGGAGAGCAGACATGCATCCTAGTTTTAAACAATCTAGTAGATACATAATGGTAAAATAAATCAATTGAGACGAAAACTGCATCCAGAAGCTTTATTGGCTTCGTCCTTAAGAAAGAATCTGCAGATATGTGAATTATAGATAAGCAAGAATCAGGAGGCTATAGCTTTTTTCCTTTGATGGACATGACGGGGAGCCATCAGTAGCAGCACTATGGCCGCTCTAGTGACCAGAACATAGGAAATTGCCATCATGATTCATGATCTCTCGCAAGAGGGAGGCCCACAGCACCTCCTCCTTACCCTGATAGTCGAACCGAAGGAAAAAATAATTCCCAATTGTTTTGAACGGTCGTAAGCTTCCAGAAAAAGACAGGCACAAAAGAGAAGGTTTTGGATGAATATACACACAGAAGGTACTGAACAGTACTGTACTGTTGAGCATAGAAAAGAAAAAGGGTGATAATTCAAACTTCAAAGCGATAGCTTGGGGACTAGGGATATAGAAGGAAAACTATGATAAAATAGCGCTTTGCTTCGGTACTTGGTACGTGTTCTTTTGGTATTTCTAGGCTTGGTTTTGCACCGCTTTCGATCGATCATATTTGTGGTTCTGGCTAACCCCACATCCCTCGCTTTGGCGTCCTCGCCTCACATGCACATGCATGCACGCTTTGGATTAGAATAAAGCCAAGGCGAGAGCTAACTTTTTAGAGTGGCTTCTTCCGGTTGCGTTCTAGACCACATTATGGTCGAGTAGAATGTGCATATGCACCTGTTTGAAGCGCATGAATGTCATGGACATAACAACAAGTTTATATAAAATTATCCAATCGGTCCTGGTAAGAAAGGCGGC
Organism: Poa pratensis; assembly: GCA_947311845.1. NCBI lineage: Eukaryota > Viridiplantae > Streptophyta > Magnoliopsida > Poales > Poaceae > Poa > Poa pratensis. Next base: position 46,078,715 of record CAMZMU010000096.1, read on the forward strand.
CTTAGTTGTACTAATACTAATACTAATACTAATAATAATAATAATAATAATAATAATAATAATAATAATAATAATAATAATAAGAAGAAGAAGAAGAAGAAGAAGAAGAAGAAGAAGAAGAAGAGCCTCTATAAAATGGGGCTACGCCAAATAGGCAAAATAGTTGTTACTCGATGAGAGAGAATTTTTGGCTCCCAAGTTCCACCGTGATCCTGATTTTTTTTTAAAAACAAATCGACAATGGTGTTCTGAAGTTTAAAATAAAATAAAAAACAGTTTAGGTGCACACACTCGCATGTCATCTACATTACTACATATATGCATATTTTTGCTCGATGACACGTTGTATTTAAGCTACATAAGAATCCCAAAATCACGACCTCAAAAATGGTAAAAAAAAAAACTCATTTATCCGCTACATTTGTGTGTTTTTGTGTGCACCACGTATGAAAAGATATTTTGCTGTAAATTTGGTCATATAATTCCTCTCAATGAGTGCCTAGTTGCCTCTTTCCAGCAAACACCAGATTTGCCAATTGAGACCTACAAAATGGGACTGAGGGAGTAGCATCGCTGGGGACAGTAACAACATACCAATGGCGTGGTCAAAATCCATGCTGCGTTTGCCGAATTACGGGCATGCAAAAAGATACCACTCGCCGGGGGAACCTAGGGTAGCTACCATGTCGAGACGTCGCCCCGCACGGCAGCATGCATGGCCCCAATCCCAAGGGCCTCGGCCACGCCCCACTCTAGTATGGAGTACTACTACTAGCTCTGCCCTTTCTAGCTAGCTACCCGCCACTCTCCAAAAGCCACTACCAAGTTTGGAACTCTCCTCACCATTGGAGAGGAAAAGAAGAGGCGTCGTGTTTTGACCCTCCCCACCACAAAGAGGCCGTCCTTTTTCTTTCCCTTCCTACCTCGTGGTACACGCTCCTAGAGGAGGTAGACAGAGATGGATCATCTGGCCCTCGCCGGCGAGGGGTCCAAGGAGGGGATGGTCCTTCTGCTCCTGTCTCGGCGCCGTAGTTCCCTGTGGGGGTCCCCACAGTACACACGCGCCTCCGGCCGGGCGGCCTCGGTCGTCGTCGTCATGGCCAAATTTTTATCTATCTACTGTCGCAGCTTTAGTGGTAGTAATCCTGAAGCTTTTGGCGGGGAATGCATCGTCTTGGTCATCATGAGACGCACCGGCCGCCGGCATGGACCGGGATGGCCGCGGGATTCACGCGAGCGGCGGCCTCTGGCAACCGGGGCCCGGGTAGAGGGTTTAATGAACGGTAGGTACTAGGGCAGTCTAGTACAATCACCGACAAACTATGCTAGTACCGACGACTGAGCTCGCCGCCGGTGGAAGCTCTACTGTAAGAAGATACAGGGGCGAGCGGCCGGTGGCTTCGCTGTACGTACGTGAAGTGGACGGGCTGGCTGGATGGTCACCATCGACCGGCACAGCATGTTACTTGGATCTGCCTATGTGAGTATGGCCGTGGCTAAGATCGGGCACGTACGACACGTCGGCAGTCTCGCCGGCAGTGGTACCACCACGTAGGCGCGGCGGACGGTCCCCCGGCGAAACGACCCAGAAGCTGCCCCTCGATCTCTGCATGCATCTTGCGGTTCTGCTTGAGCGGGTTCTGTACGTGCGGTGTGGGAGGATTTTATATTAGTCGTCGCCGTCGCCGCCGCGTGATTAGTTTTAATTTTTTTACAATCAATACCACGTATATTTATAGTAGTGAAATGTACATGGTAGAGATACATGGAGCTTACTACGACTATTTCAAAATAAAGTCTAAAAGAAACGAACAAATCTTCGAGATTTTCAAACTTTTTCTTACGTGACACAATCTTATAAGTACTTTTCTAAAAGCAGAGATAGAAACATGACATAATTCAAACCACGAACCTGTAACGAACTGAAACTGATCTCAGCCGGTACGTTGGATCCGTAGCATCCAAGGATGAGCAGGAGACAGGCGATTTTTGGACTCGCCCACCCGATCCACCGCGTCCGCGCCGCCGAGGCGTGGGATCCCCCTCCTCCGCCGGCCGCTTCGGCGGCGGGAGGGTGGGGAATCCCCGTCTCCGGCCTGTACATACGGTAGGATAGGGTGGGGTTTCGCGCCGGCGGCTTCTCGGAGGAGGTGGAGTTGGCGGCGGTGGTTTTGGTGTCGGCGGGCCTTCTCTGGCGGTGGTGCTCTCCGGAGCTCGCCGTCGCCGCGCTCGACTTGGCGGTGTTCGACGCCCGGCGCGGCGCTCGAGCGGTGCAGCTTCTCGTCAGATCCGGGCGGCGGATCTGGCGGCCAGATCTCGGGGTGCTCCGAGCTCTTCTTCTTCCTCCAGCGACGGATCCGGAGGCAGCGATGGCAAGGTGGCGTCGGCGGGCCAGGGGGGCGTCCGCCACGGTCGTTCAACGTCCAAGGTTTCGCCGCGGCGCGGCGGACACTCAAGGCGGCGTCTTTCAAGGGACTAATTCATCCCAGGCAGCGGTAAGCAGGCGGATGCTGCTCTTCTTCTTCGTCGCCGGCGGAAGCGTCGATCTCGGAACTGGTTCTGGCTCCTCCTCCTCGTGTAGGTGTTCGTTCTTGTGTTTGATCTATGTACTTTGTATGTGGATGTTCTTGGTGAATATATGAGGTTGTTGGATGTGTCAAAAAAAAAGCCTTGACGAACGCGAGTACAGACTGCGACGTACGGGATGGGCGCCGCATGGGGTACGTCGGCCGTGCAGTTTTCACCGTCGAATCGTGGATGCTGCTATAAAATCGATCGGCAGGACCATGTATGAGCTGATGGCACGGGCAGCCACGGCGCTTGGACGATCCGTCCACTATAGGAATGGCCACCTGTGCCGACGGCTGCGGCCGTCGGCAAAGAACCCAATGCCGTCGGCACACACCTATGCCGACGGCCATCGTCGGCACAGGGTGGTCGGCATAGGGCCCCGTAGGCACAGGCCACCTGGCCGTCGGCACAGAAGAAAACCGTCGGCACAGCTTTTCCCGACGGCCAGAGACGCACCGTCGGCACCTAGTTTGTCGGCACAGCGGCGGGTGGGGCCCACATTGGCCGGGCGAGGTGGAGGGCCTGTGCCGACGGCGGCCGTCGGCACAGCGTCGCCACGTGGAGCAGCTGGGCGCTCCAGGGAGGTGCCTGTGCCGACGGCAGTCCCGTCGGCAAAGGTGTGACCATTTGGTCACATTAAGGGGTCTGTGTCGGCACAGGATTGCCCAGAATTTTTGATCCAGCGGCTCGTTTTTTGCAGCAAAAATAGCAGAAAAAATAATCAAAAATCACGACAAATTCACAACAAACAAGATCACACAATGGCTCCATATATCATCAAGTAGATACACACATAGGACCATCATCAAGTAGATACATACATAGCTAGATGTCTAGACGTCCAAAGCCCTACATCTATTGCGCCGACGGCGACGGGGTGAACCCCATATCTCCCCGGCTGATAATAGGTGAGCGTCGGATCGGCGCAGCAGAAGCACCGGAAGAAGGCGAAGCACCAGGAGAAGCTGAAGCACCGGGAGAAGGACCACCAGAAGCGCTTTCCTTGCCCTGGCTCATATTGTTCAATCAACTGCATTGAGAAAGAGAAAACAAGTAAGCATCAAGACATAATAAAATGTAGACACTAAGCATAAAGACATATGCAATGAAGAAGCATGTCGAAAAATAAATACTAAAGAATAAAAGACATAATAACATGTAGATACCAAGCATAAAGACGTAATGCAATTAAGAAGCATGTTGGAAAATAATTACTAAAGCATAAAGACATTATAGACCGTCACCTATCGTCATCACTCTCCTCATCAGGGTGTTGGTTCTCATTCTCACTATCACTATCACTATCACTATCACGTGAGTAGTAGGGCGGAAGCTCATCGCCAGGCTCGTCATCGTCGTCATTTTCCGCATGAAACTTCGAGAGCACATCTATGTCCTTCAGATCCACCACTGACTCACCACGAGTGTGTGCATTGTTCTCGAGGTCCTCGAGACCACCTATTTGTAAGTCAAAGTGCCCGAAGTCCTCTTGCTCTTGATAGAAAATTCCCTCGTATGTTTTAGGGTCAATGTTGTTGTAATCGTCGTCGGAGGGCCTGGGTAGCTTACCATGTGGGGATACCCGGAACACGACTTCCCAGCCCTTGAGGTTCTCTTTCTGGCATGGGTAGGGCAAATAATAAACTTGCTTGGCTTGGTGAGCCACAATATAGACATCGGCTCCGGTATAGGTGGTTGAAGGCTTAACTTCAACTAACCCAATGGAAGGCTCACTTCTCTGTCCACCATGTGGTCCAGTGCATGGGTCGAACCAGTGGCACTTGAACACAACGAGCTTGAGTTCTATGTTCGTACGATTGAACGTCAGCTCGTATACGTTTTGTAACCTTCCGTAGTAATCTACGTAATTGGCTCCATCGGCTCCTCTGGATCCTTTGGTGAAGACCCCAGTATTTACAGTTTTTGCTCCAGGACGATTATTCTGGTGATACTCTGTATGGAAGCGGAACCCATTCACATCATACTTCTCATACTTAATGACGGTACGGTTAAATCCTTGGGAAACACATCTCAGCTCATTTGTCATCTCAACGTTGGGATCAGCTCCCTACAAGTACGGTTCAAATTGTTTTGTGCATTAGTTACGTGTAATAAGAGGGACAAGTCACATATTGCAAGGTAAGAGGGACACGTTAGAAATTACTTTTCCCATGAACCAAGACACAAATTTTTTTCCTCCGTGAGCACCCTCTTTCAGAAGAGTGTCCAGCTCCGCGGGATCGGGATCCACCGTTCCCAACCAGTATTCATCTTGGAATTGTCTAAAAGGAGAAAATACGTATTAGACCGAAACTGAGTTACTAGTTGCAAAGTAATTTGTTCACCATTTACCTCATGAAATCGAGTACTTCCGTCATGTTTATAAGCACATAGAGCATTATGCAATCCTTCTCTTCCTTGGTCAATTTACATTTTTCACCGGCACCGGCCTTGCCACCGGGACATTGGAAGAGGAGGAGCTTGGGGTCATTCTTGGGCTCGTCGACATTGTACCGAGTGACCGGGTTATGCATAGTGGCAACTTCATCGGGAAAGTACGTTGTCACGGCGTCTGCCATCTCCTTGAGTATTGTTGCCTCAGCTATGCATGCTTCAATCCTAGCTTTGTTTCCAGTTATGTTTCGAATGTACTTAAACTCTCTCTCAATACAAAACTGCCAACGAAACTGCACCGGTCCACCCAAGAGTGCCTCGTTCGCGAGATGCACAACGAGATGTGCCATCGGAACAAAGAAGCCTGGCGGAAAGATCATCTCTAACTTGCATAGCAACTCCGGCACAAGATCACGCAGCTTCGCAATAATCAGGGGACATATCTGTTTCGCACAGAGCGTGCGGAAGAAATGGCTCAACTCCGCAAGCACTCGCCAGATACTATCGGGGAGATACCCTCGAAGCATCACCGGCATCAACCGCTCAATCCATATGTGATAGTCGTGACTCTTGAGCCCAGTGACTTTTCCTGTAAGAAGATTGACTCCATTACTTATATTGGAACAGTAACCATCAGGGAACATCACGGCGATGTTTTTGAGCCACTTGAATGCCTCCTTCTTTTGGATATTATCAAGGCAGTAGTCGGCATTTGGCTTAAACCAATTTTTTTGACGAGGGTTAGGAGGCTTCATGTGTAATCTCTCCCTATCACAGAGCTTCTGAACATCAACTCTAGCCTTCACATTGTCCTTTGTCTTCTTAGGAATGTTCAGGACTGTGTGAAAGATCATCTCTCCAACATTCTTTTCGGTGTGCATCACATCGATGTTATGGGGAAGTTCGAGGTCCTTGTAATACTCTAGCTGCGTTAAGCCTGCCACATGAGTCCAGTTGTGCGTTACACCATACCCTCAAATTTTCGGATAGATCCCTCAGCAGGCACGAGAGCACTAGCTCGGCATCAACTTTTGCACCATCGAACTTCGGTATCGCTTTTTCTTCACGCACAACTATGCCCTTCGTGAAGTTTTTTTGGTCTTCTCGATAAGGATGCCTTCCTTCGAGGAACTGTCGATGCTTGTCAAACGCGACATACTTGCGACCTGACTTTAGCCAAAGGAACTCAAGTTGGTTCCTGCACACTGGGCATGGCCATTTACCAGCTGTACACCATCCGCAGAATAGGGCATACCCGGGTAGGTCGTGCATGGAATAGTGGAACCAAATTTTCATCGAGAAGTTTTTCTTTGATGCTCGGTCGTATGTCCACGTCCCATTGTGCCATGAGTGGTGCAAATCATCCACAAGCGGTTGCATGTAGACACTCAAATTCTTCCCCGGGTATTCGGGCCCTGGAATGATCAGCGACAGAAACATGTGCTTCCTTTGCATTAGTACCCCAGGAGGGAGATTGAGCGGAATAACAAACACGGGCCAGCAGCTGTACGACGCAGTCGACATCCCAAATGGATTGAACCCATCTGTTGCTATTGCAATTCTGACATTCCGAGCATCTGCTGAATTAAGGGGGTGTTTCAAGTCGAAGTTCTTCCATGCCTCACCATCAGATGGATGTCCCATCTTTTCCCGTCCTAACTCGTCGACGTATCTCTTCCCTTTCCTGTGCCAAGTCATTTGTTTGGCAGACTCCTCGGACATGAAAAGCCGCTGCATTCTTTTTATGAATGAGAGGTACCGAAGAACCTTCACAGGGATTTTTCCCTGCGTCTTCCGACCATCAGGCAGCGTTTTCTCCTCATACCTAGAGGCCCCACAAAGGCTACAGTACTTGTCATTCGCATATTGTTTCCGGAACAACAGGCATCCTTTTGGACAACAATGAATCTTTTCATAATCCATGCTGAGCGATCCCAATAGTTTCTTCGTCTCGTGCATGGATTTTGGCAGACAATGCCCTTTGGGCAACATGTTACCAGATGTTGTCAGATTAGCTTCAAAGCCTGCACGGGTGGTGGAGAACTGACACTTGTCACTTAGTAGTTGAGCTACGGCATCGAGCTGAGAAACGTTTGCACCCTCGTATAGAGGCTTCGTAGCCGAGGCCATCGTCTCATAGAAAGCCTTCGCGGTTGGCTCTGGTTCCTCCGGTTCATCCGGTGCCTCCGGTTCACCCGGTTCCTCCTGTTCCTCCTGTGGAGGTGGCGAATCCGGCATGTAAGCAGCATGGTGATCATCTAGCATGTTTCTCAACCCATCGTACTCATTGCCATCGATCCGCTGCCGCATCACCCCAACTCTGAGACGTTCGTACTGATCAAATTTGACATGCGTGACGTAGTTAGGCGTATACCCATACAACCAAAGATGTTTAGTCATATCTTCCTTTCCTTGACGGTCACGATTCTTGCAATGAGTGCAAGGGCACCTTCCACGAACTCCTTTTGCCTTTGAACCACGCCCTAACTCCTTCACTAATATATTGGTCTTCATCTCCCACTCCTCTGTTCTTTTAATCTTATCGACACGGCCACTGTACATCCACCCATTATCAGCCATCCTCTGCTTTATTGGGAGCGAAACAAGCACGCAGTCTTTTAATATGCACCAAGTAATAATAAAATGATTTAGTGTCACCAGATTAATTACGGTCAAATTTTAATCTTTACATCATGCAAGGGTTCACCTACACTTCTAATAGGAGGGCCTATCCCGCCCGAGTACGTGTAGATCGAGCCGTGTTCCATGTTCTACCCCGACCCGAGACGGAATTTCGGCAGCACCTCCCCGCTGTTCTTCAGAATACACGTCTCGAGCTTGTCAAGCCGAGAGGGTGTGCATCCGAAGAACAACAGGGAGGTGCTGCCGAAATTACGTCTCAGGAAGGGGTAGAACATGGAACACGACCCGATCTACACGTACTCGGACTGTCCAACAGGACAACCCGGAAGTGTTACGGTTATAAATATGCAAAGATGGACAATCCTGCATATTTATAAATTTGTAACCCTTCCGGATGGGATCTGACTCGGGTTACGCGACTGACTTGGTGATCTAGACCAAAATAAACCTATGCAGCAAGAGAGGCGAAAGATTTATACCCTCGAAGCGTGATCGGTGGCCGGAGAAGGTCGAGGACGTGCTCCGGAAGAGGGCGACAAAACAAAGGGCACCGAGGCGGCCCCTCCTCAGCTGGAGAAGCCGCGACGACGCGCGGGACCGACGGTGCTGGCTGGCGGGAAGCTACGTCATCTAAAAAGTACAAACAATCGAAATATATAAGCAAATTAAACATAAAACAGAATAAACCACAGAACGATGTAACCATATTAGCTAAACATAACACATATAGACAAGTAGCACAATAATACATAGGTAGCATGTATGATAAGTCTAGCAGTACAACAGGTAGCAAGATAAGTCTAGTAGTACGACAGGTAGGATGATAGACATCCTAAACTCGACTCGCGCCGGTGTCAGTGGCGTCGTCCAAGCGGTCCCAACAAGAGGACAGGCTGCTGCTAGAGTCCTCGCCCTGCTGCTGCGTGCCGGAGGGGCCGGCCTCGCCCTGCCCGCGCTGCTGCCGGCTCTCGCTGAAAACCTGGTACTGGACCGCCATCACCTGGGGATCAAGGAGGAGATCCTTGACCAAGGGGTCATCCTCCTCGCGCTGGTGGCGCGCCCTGAGCAGCCTCTCTGCCTGCCGGTGCTCCCTCTCCTCGGCCTTCGTCGCGATCCTCATGCCATCTGGCGCTAACATATGCGCCACGCTCCGCTCATCCTCAAAGTTGAGGATCGCTCTCGCCCCAAAGTGCTGGACCGCCGCGCAGTCGTAGGCGCGGGCCGCCTGCCACGGGCACCTGAAAGTACCAAGCTGGATCTTCCTGTGATCCACTGTGATCTGAGCTGCCCAAGTCGGGATCTTCGTGGGTCTCCGATGAACACCACGAAACTTTCGCTCCGGCTCCGACATGATACTTAGTTAAGTAAAAGCATTTGATACACGGGTTAGTCAGGGTTAGTCAAGGAAGCATAGATAAAAAAAAGCAGGCCTACGTGATTTCTTACCCTCGAAGCGTGATCGACGGCGAAGAAGATCTTCCGCCGACACCCTCCGTCGACAATCCCCACTCTCACGCTCCACACGGAATCGGATCAGCGAGGTGGTCACGACGGGGCCTAGTGTACAAAATGAACAAAGGTTAGCAATTATTGTTCTTACACAAATTCACAAGTTTGCCTAGTAGCTAAACAACCGAAAATTAATGCAAAACATGATTTTTTTTGTCCTAATCTAACTATATTGCTTAACTAACATGGTTTATAGCCATCCACTACCACTAACATCTACTAACAGTACCACTAACACTAAAACTACCACTAACATCTACTAACAGTACCACTAACACTAAATCTACTAAAATCTACTAACAGTACCACTAATTAACCCTAACTAACAGTATCACTAGAACTAACCTAACTAACAGTATCACTAGAACTAACCTAACTAACACTAATTAACACTAACCTGTTATAGCCGGAGACGGAGCAGGGAGGGCGCGCGAGGCGGTGATGGCCGGAGACAGAGCAGGGAGGGCGTGGAGGAGGTGCAGGGAGGGCGTGGAGGAGGTGCCGGCGTGGAGGAGGTGCGGGTGGGGGCGTGAGGCGCGGCGGCGGGCCGGCGTGGAGGAGGTGCAGAGGAGGAGGCGCGGCAGGGGACGCCGGCGTGGAGGAGGTGCGGCAGGGCGCGGAGGAGGCGGTGGCTGGCCCGGAGAGGAGAGGGAGGGGTGGGCCGGCCGGAGCGGAGCGCGGCGGCGGGTCGGAGGGGTCGGGCGGAGGGGGCGGAGGGTGGGAAGGCCGGAGAGGGCGGGACGGCCGAAGAGGGGCGGCCGGCGACCGGCGAGGGTCTCGCGGCCGGCGACCGGCGAGGGGCTGGCGACGGCGGACGCCCGACGGCGAGGGGCTGGCGGCGGCGGGAGAGGAACGGCGAGGTGGGTGTGTGGTGTGCGTGTGTGGTGTGCGTGTGTGGTGTGTGTGGTGTGCGGATGGATAAGGTAGGATACCTGTGCCGACGGCAAAGCCGTCGGCATAGGTGTAGTTTTTTTCCTCCTATTTTTTAAATTAATAAAATATATTACACTTAATTGTGTATTAAATAAATACATAAAAAGGAAGATTAAAAAAATATGGTAACTATTTGGGTGGTTTCCGGCGCTCCGGGGCCCCGCTCCGGCGAAACCCTAGATCCGCTGAAAAAAACCTAACGTTTCCGTCTACCGACTTGAACGACGTCGAAAGAGGGTAGCCCGGTGGACTTTTCTCCTTGGTTGTGTTAGGTTAGGACATGGGAACATGGGAAACCAACTTTTATCACAAGTTTTTACAAGATTGCCCCCGTTTCGTCCGAAGTGCGAGTTTTCACCTCTAAGTGCAGAAACTCACTAGAGAGAAAGTGAAGCCGGTGAAGCCGGTCACACCCCGGAGTAGGATATTGCACATTTACAACACACAACACACTTGTATACATATGGTATGGCACAACCTAGGTTTTGGTTGGGGTTCCGACGCTCCGGGGCCCCGCTTCGGCGAAACCCTAGATCCGCTGGAAAAAACCTAACGTTTCCGTCTACCGACTTGAACGACGTCGAAAGGGGGTAGCCCGGTGGACTTTTTTCCTTGGTTGTGTTAGGTTAGGACATGGGAACATGGGAAACCAACTTTTATCACAAGTTTTTACAAGATTGCCCCCGTTTCGTCCGAAGTGCGAGTTTTCACCTCTAAGTGCAGAAACTCACTAGAGAGAAAGTGAAGCCGGTCACACCCCGGAGTAGGATATTGCACATTTACAACACACAACACACTTGTATACATATGGTATGGCACAACCTAGGTTTTGGGTGGGGTTCCGACGCTCCGGGGCCCCGCTTCGGCGAAACCCTGAATCCGCCGGAAAAACCCTAACGTTTTCGTCTACCCCCATAGACGTGCGTCGAAAGGGGTAGGCCAGTGGACTTTTTTGCCTGGTTGTGTTAGGTTAGGCCATAGGAACATGGGAAACCAACTTTTATCACAAGTTTTTACAAGATTGCCCCCGTTTCGTCCGAAGTGCGAGTTTTCACCTCTAAGTGCAGAAACTCACTACAGAGAAAGTGAAGTCGGTGAAGCCGGTCACACCCCGGAGTAGGATATTGCACATTTACAACACACAACACACTTGTATACATATGGTATGGCACAACCTAGGTTTTGGTTGGGGTTCCGACGCTCCGGGGCCCCGCTTCGGCGAAACCCTAGATCCGCTGGAAAAAACCTAACGTTTCCGTCTACCGACTTGAACGACGACGAAAGGGGGTAGCCCGGTGGACTTTTTTCCTTGGTTGTGTTAGGTTAGGACATGGGAACATGGGAAACCAACTTTTATCACAAGTTTTTACAATATTGCCCCGTTTCGTCCGAAGTGCGAGTTTTCACCTCTAAGTGCAGAAACTCACTAGAGAGAGAAAGTGAAGCCGGTGAAGCCGGTCACACCCCGGTGTAGGATATTGCACATTTACAACACACAACACACTTGTATACATATGGTATGGCACAACCTAGGTTTTGGGTGGGGTTCCGACGCTCCGGGGCCCCGCTTCGGCGAAACCCTGAATCCGCCGGAAAAACCCTAACGTTTTCGTCTACCCCCATAGACGTGCGTCGAAAGGGGGTAGGCCAGTGGACTTTTTTGCCTGGTTGTGTTAGGTTAGGCCATAGGAACATGGGAAACCAACTTTATCACAAGTTTTTACAAGATTGCCCCCGTTTCGTCCGAGGTGCGAGTTTTCACCTCTAAGTGCAGAAACTCACTACAGAGAAAGTGAAGTCGGTGAAGCCGGTCACACCCCGGAGTAGGATATTGCACATTTACAACACACAACACACTTGTATACATATGGTATGGCACAACCTAGGTTTTGGTGGGGTTCCGACGCTCCGGGGCCCCGCTTCGGCGAAACCCTGAATCCGCCGGAAAAACCCTAACGTTTTCGTCTACCCCATAGACGTGCGTCGAAAGGGGGTAGGCCAGTGGACTTTTTTGCCTGGTTGTGTTAGGTTAGGCCATAGGAACATGGGAAACCAACTTTTATCACAAGTTTTTACAAGATTACCCCCGTTTCGTCCGAAGTGCGAGTTTTCACCTCTAAGTGCAGAAACTCATTAGAGAGAAAGTGAAGTCGGTGAAGCCGGTCACACCCCGGAGTAGGATATTGCACATTTACAACACACAACACACTTGTATACATATGGTATGGCACAACCTAGGTTTTGGTGGGGTTCCGACGCTCCGGGGCCCCGCTTCGGCGAAACCCTGAATCCGCCGAAAAAACCTAACGTTTTCGACTACCCCCATAGACGTGCGTCGAAAGGGGGTAGGCCAGTGGACTTTTTTGCCTGGTTGTGTTAGGTTAGGACATGGGAACATGGGAAACCAACTTTTATCACAAGTTTTTACAAGATTGCCCCCGTTCCGTCCGAAGTGCGAGTTTTCACCTCTAAGTGCAGAAACTCACTACAGAGAAAGTGAAGTCGGTGAAGTCGGTCACACCCCGGAGTAGGATATTGCACATTTACAACACACAACACACTTGTATACATATGGTATGGCACAACCTAGGTTTTGGTTTGAGTTCCGACGCTCCGGGGCCCCGCTTCGGCGAAACCCTGAATCCGCCGGAAAAACCCTAACATTTTCGTCTACCCCCATAGACGTGCGTCGAAAGGGGGTAGGCCAGTGGACTTTTTTGCCTGGTTGTGTTAGGTTAGGCCATAGGCACATGGGAAACCAACTTTTATCACAAGTTTTTACAAGATTGCCCCCGTTTCGTCCGAAGTGCGAGTTTTCACCTCAAAGTGCAGAAACTCACTAGAGAGAAAGTGAAGTCGGTGAAGCCGGTCACACCCTGGAGTAGGATATTGCACATTTACAACACACAACACACTTGTATACATATGGTATGGCACAACCTAGGTTTTGGTGGGGTTCCGACGCTCCGGGGCCCCGCTTCGGCGAAACCCTGAATCCGCCGGAAAAACCATAACGTTTTCGTCTACCCCCATAGACGTGCGTCGAAAGGGGGTAGGCCAGTGGACTTTTTTGCCTGGTTGTGTTAGGTTAGGCCATAGGCACATGGGAAACCAACTTTTATCACAAGTTTTTCAAGATTGCCCCCGTTCCGTCCGAAGTGCGAGTTTTCACCTCTAAGTCCACACACTTGGTAGAGAGAAAGTGAAGCCGGTCACACACCGGGATAGATTATTGGACATTTGAATCACCCAAAACACTTGTACACATATGGTATGCATCAACCTAGGTTTTGGTTGGGTTCCGACGCTCCGGCATATACAATTATTCGCGACTTTATTTTATGTGGGTGGAAACCGCTATTCGGCGTAGCTATGTACATAGAATATGAATGAAACATATTAAACTTAATTGAGAGTAATAAATAGATACATAAAAAAGAAGATTAGGGAAAAAATGTAAAAAAAACGGTAGAGGCCTGTTCCGACGGCATGGCCGTCGGCATAGATTGCCGTCGACGTCACCTGATACTCTGTGCCGACGGCTGCCTGTGTCCCGACGGGGGCCGTCGGGATAGATAATCTATGCCGACGGCCGTTTCTTTGCCGACGACCTTTCGAACGGCTGGTGCTGATACTCCCCTGTGCCGACGGCCCCGATAAATAGCCGTCGGCACAGGTTCTGGCCGTCGGCACTGTTAGCCATTCCTGTAGTGGTCCGTTGATGGCTAGCTCCCCGTCAGAACTCCTCTCTCGGCCGGCCGCTGCTGGCCGGCAGTCGTGAAAACGAGCGCCGCCGCGTGCGTCCTTCTCTCCTCGGCGCCGCTGCGTGTACGACCGCTGGCCGGCCGCACTTGTGACTTGCCCTCGCCGCGACGTGATCTGTCGGCAGGAGGCGTACGTCCGGCGGAGCAGGGGATGGACTCGCCGCGGACGGAATCTCTACCCCTGCCACACGCCACACAGGCGGCGGCAGCATCGGCATGAACCCGACCCGGCCGGGAATCATTCCAACAGATCAACTCGCCTGTTCTACACCAGGTCCACGACCAAATTGAAACCCAATTGTTTTTCAATTATCTCGACCTTAATAAAGTGCCCAGGTCCAAACATCCCCGCTTAATCTATCACGCGGCCGTGGGCAAATGTTCCTGTCGCCCGGCCACCCAGCAGCACGAGATTCCTTCCATTTAATCCGTGCGTGCGCTAATTTAGATCGATCTTCGTGTGGAGGCAAGGCCAGTCAGGGAGCTTTTCGCCTGAGCCCGACGGATCCGCCAGCCGTTCCTGTCGCCGGAGAAAGAGAGCCAAGAGGACGCCTTCTCGAGCCGTGCGTATATCAGTGTACGTATTATACGGTCCAGCGCGCCGCTTGCTCGACTCCCCGTCTCGCCCTCGCGCGGATCTGCTCGATCCCAGCCACGCGCGCGTCCGCCGCTGCTCGAGCGCGACCTCGGCGGCGCGGGCGCGCCCGCCGCCAACGTGGGTGATGTCACCCGCTGAGGCCGCTCACGGGTCCCACCTGTCAGCTTTCTTTCATTTTCGTAAATACTTTCCAAAATAAAAAACCCTGATGTGTGGGACCCACCTGCCAGCAAATTCACAATTACAAAAAAAATACTAAAATACGAAAAAATCATCTCTTCCAAACTACAATTCAAAATAATACAAACAATATGTCAAAGTCTTCTAAATTTAACATATTTTCAAACTTTCCGCACAAAAGTTGCACCAAAATATAAATTGTGCACAACATGATGCAAATAACATACAATTTTTTTCCAAATTTTACCAAATTCTTATACTTACCATACGAAAGTTGCGAGAAAAAAAAAATTATTCATATTTTAAATTTTCAAATTGCTGAGGGAAAAAAAATGGAAAACTCTTAAAAATACCATCAAGCTCACATTTCAATTTGCTAAAAAATATTGTAACTACGCTAAAATATATCAAAATACACACACACACACAAAAACAACACAACTGACCATTCCAATTTACTAAACAAAAAATGAAGATACTCTAAAATATATCAACATAATCTAAATATATTCCCACTAATTCCAATGTTTCATGTTAAATATTTTGAAATATGGTAAAATACGTTAAAATGTTCGAGGAAAATAAAAAAGCAACAAATTTGAAATTTTTAAATTGCTTAGGGAAAAAAACTCTTACAAATACCATCATGCTCACATTTCAATTTGCTAAAAATTTGGAACTGCGCTAAAATATATCAAAATGCTCGCAACAAAAATAAAGACCACACAACTGAACATTCCAACTTGCTAAAAAAAAGGAGATACTCTAAAATATATCGACATAATCTAAATGAATTTCCCCTAATTCAAATGATTCAAATTTTCATAAAATCAATAGCTTCAAATACAAATTCATTTGAGCATTTCAATTTGCCAAATATTTGGAAATACGTAAATAAAACATCAAAATGCTCATATAAAAAAAGGACCAAAATTGAACATTTCAATTTGTTAAAAAAAATGGAGATACTCTACAATATATCAAGATAACCTAAATGTATTTCCCCTAATTATATTAAGACATATTTCATAAAATCAATAGCTTTAAATAAAAACTCATTTTGACATTTCAAAATGCTAAAGGAATTTTTCCCCCAAAAAAACCTCTAAAAAATAAATTCATGCTCACATCTCAATTTGCTAAATATTTAGAGCTACGCCAAAAAAAATATCAAAATACTCACAACAAATACATGCAACACAACTAAACATTCCAATTTGCTAAAAAAAAAGTAAATATTTTAAAATATATCAAGATAATCTAAATTTAATTCCCCTAATTACATTGAATCAAACTTGATAAATAATTACATACTGCATTCTCCCTAATTATAAAGTTAAAATAAATATTTACGGGAAAATACAAACATATCTGAACATTCCAACTTGCTAAATATCTGGACATACTCGAAACGACATATTATTACTTTTCTTTTACGTGTTCACATTTTCCCTATTCTCTTATCTTTTTCTTCACCTTCCTCCATTGTCACAAAACTTAAGTATTTATTGATAATTCGACTACCCACAAACTTCGCATTTCAACCACACGAGTGCGGCGTGTCGCCGCACCAAATTTACCTAGTACCGATAGACAGGCCTAGGGATCGAAAGAAAAAGAGTGAGTGCTGCTCCCGTGTCCACTGTCTAGCTACGTAGTGGGCTTGAACTTCTTCATGGGCCATTTTATTTTTTGCTTATGGTTTTCCACGACCTAAGGCATCAAACATTACTTATCATTGAACTAATACCTGGGCCGGGGCCCCTGGGAGTTAGGGGCCCAGGGCGGCCGCCCCGTTGCCCCGCCCTATGGGCCGGCCCTGTACGTATATGCGATGGAGACGGACGGGGGCGCGTCATCAATGCGGCCTACGTCAACAAACAGTTCGTCAAAAGGAACTTGAGATAGTACATGCTCTTGTCCGACAATGGATCCAGCTAGCTAGTCGGAAAAAGAAATAGTATTACTATTGAAATTTTTTTTTTGAAAGGATCCGATTACAAGATAAGGTAGCTCAGAACATATTACAGAAAGGTCCAAAAGGAAGCGAAAAATACACAGAGGACCAAGAATATGCAAAGAGCACCCTAAGCTACCGAGAAGAACCACAATCAGATCCAGAAACCGCGCGCCCGAGCTCCTAGGCCTCGCCGGAGACGCCGTACCGCTCGCCGTCGGGGAAGAAGCGTCTCCACCTTGTAGAAGACCGCATGAGCTGTCCGCCGCCAGCGACGGAACCGAAGCCGCTTAACGCGCACGGCCACAGCGCCAGCTCCCCCACACCACCCTGCTTCCCGCCGTCTCGGCTCCGCCCAGGACCACCAACGCCTGCACCCTGCAACTTCCAGAAGCTCGCTCCCCCCACCACCGCGGCGAAGCAGAGCAAAAGCAACGAAGAAGACCACCACCTGAACCACCACCAAAACCGGATCGCCAACCTCCACCGCCACCTCCCCTCGCCACCACGGCCGGCCGGAGACAGAAAGAAGGAGAGACGCACCGGACGAACCACCTCCACGACCTCCCCGGCGTCGCCGCCGGAACGGGGAAA
The DNA here is from genome assembly GCA_947311845.1 of Poa pratensis. Classification (NCBI taxonomy): domain Eukaryota; kingdom Viridiplantae; phylum Streptophyta; class Magnoliopsida; order Poales; family Poaceae; genus Poa; species Poa pratensis. Next base: position 46,095,858 of record CAMZMU010000096.1, read on the forward strand.
GGAGGGGGAGGACAGAAGCTCGAACACCGCCGCCATCGCCACCGCCTCGATGCCGGCAGGAGCCACACAAAAACGCACACCTACACCTATACTATACACGCACAGCAGCCTCCGGAGCTCCCCCCTGCCTCGCAGCGCCAGAACGGCGGCCGGAGGCAGAGGGGAGCGGCGGATTCGCCGGCGAGAGCAGGAGCTACGGGATCGCCTCTGGAGTCGCCTCTCTCAACTGTAGCGAGGCTTATCCGGAGATGGGCCTCTTCTATTTACTTTATTACTATTGAATTTACGTGAACGAAATTTCACTAATATATATAGCTGCATGCATTTGCGTGGTTTGGAGCACGGCTTCCCTTTTGTTTTGTTTCTTCACGACTGTTTTCCGTGGATTTGTTGTCACCGGATCAGTTCAAAATTTGGATAAAAATTTAAATTAAAAACATCGAAATGAAATATAAGTGGGATATCCTTATGCAAGAATTTTGTTTCCTAATTGAAAGGCACCGTTCCTGTTGTTTACTTTTAAAAATCATTAAAATATATATAATAGAACAATACAGAAAATGTCAACCAACAAGAAAGACTACATGCGAGTACAACAATGACAGAAAAAATTTATAAGACCTAAATTATATAGCTGCATGCATTTGCGTGGTTTGGAGCACGGCTTCCCTTTTGTTTTGTTTCTTCACGACTGTTTTCCGAGGATTTGTTGTCACCGGATCAGTTCAAAATTTGGATAAAAATTTAAATTAAAAACATCCAAATGAAATATAAGTGGGATATCCTTATGCAAGAATTTTGTTTCCTAATTGAAAGGCACCGTTCCTGTTGTTTACTTTTAAAAATCATTAAAATATATATAATAGAACAATACAGAAACTGTCAAGCAACAAGAAAGACTACATGCGAATACAACAATGACAGAAAATATTTATAAGACCTAAATTAATGGTGCATGGTTACATGTCAATTTCAACCGTCGATACCAAATTAGACTGTGGTACGGTCCGTGTATGAATGAACTATCGCCAACAGCTAAATTTGTTTAGAGGAGTAAAGTTTCTTAGGAGTACCTCTTTTGATTGATTTCGCAATGGATTTTCCTTTTGGCTAGGAATTATATCTACTACACTTACGGCTGCATCTTCTCCACTTACGGCTGCTTCTAGTAACAGCAAATATGTTGAGACAAGAACGTGAGTTGAAGCTAGTTTGACTATTACAATATGCAACCACTGCAGCCAAATTAGGACAGCCAAAACAACTACCGGAGTAGTACTTCCACGAGATAGATTAATAAGTAAGTGGCTTAAATGAGGATGATGAGAGAGGTCAAAATGCAGCGCAATCACGGACAAGAGGCGTCACCTTATTTTGTTTGGGAGCACTTCACTCCTGGTTCCCTGTAGTAATTAAGTATCTCAGAACTGACAGAACATATATCTGCAGTACTCGTTTGTTCCAAGATAACAGCAAAAAACCTCAGATACTCGTATAAAGTTTAACTAACGAGTAGAGATTTCGTGCACCCAAGCTCCAGTGCTCCTGCTTCTTAAAAAAAAAAAAGTATATTTAAAACTTTCAAACAAATCTGAAAAAAAATCACGCATGTTCTAGATGATGTATCATATAAACGTAAAAAATAACAGTGTGAAATACTTTATATTTCGACCTACACAAAAATGACAAATTTACAGATCTTATTATAGTTAACAATACATAGTTTCAAATCTCCCCATTTTGTCATTTTTGTGTAGACTATAATGTAGAGAATTTAGCATTGAGATTTTGCACGCTTGTCACATACATCATTAAGAACATGCATAATTTTTTTCAGATTTTTTTGAATCTTTTAAATATACTTTTCGAATTTTTTAAAGTGTCAGGAGCACTGGAGCTCGGGTGCAAAAACCACTTTCCGTTAACTCAGGTTGTATATACAAGAAGGAAATCAAATTATTTTAAGGGAAGGAAAGGGTAATTCATAACTACAAAACAGAGACTATGTCCTTTTGTACAAACGGAAAACGGAGATTTCAATATTCAACTGAAAACATACTTAACATGCAAACAAAAATATTTTATTTTGACACGAGAACAATATAATTCAGCCAAGTATGTTTTTGATTAATTAAGAAGCAATATGTCAGCATTAAAATGGAGGAAGATCGGGTTAGAGCCGAGAAATGTACTTTCAGAGTTCATGTAATTTCCATGAGCTCTGCAATAAATAATGTTTGGCTGCGAGAGGGGCCTTGGAAAGAAAGAAATTGTCTCCAAGAACAAGATAAAAAGTTTTAATGGTTTTTCTAAATGGTCTCGGTAGCAACTCACACGAGATAACTTCACGTAGGGTGTCCAAAACTGACACTAGTGAAAACCGTGAAACCGTCATGTCCAAATTATTATACTTTAAGGAAATGTTTGGTAGGTCCAATGAAGAAAAGTGAACTAGCTTTTCTAAGCGGGTTTTAGCTAGTTAACTTAGACCCTTTTTGCGCACACCTTAATTCACGAGAAGCTGAAAAATAAAATCGTTTTATATGTCAAAGTTATGTTTTTTAAAATATTGAAATTCTTACACTGTGTGGATAATCCCGAGTGTGGTCATATGTTAAGTAGTTTTGAAATTTTAGTTCACGATTTAAACTGTGAGAACCTTTTGACCATTGAATGTTTCTGCAACTGCTATTGCTTGCATTCATGATTGAGTTATACTAATATATAAAAAATTATCTTGATGGTGTGACATCACCAGCTGGTAGTAAGCTGCTGTGCTTGAATGACGTGTCAACAAAAGTGTTTTGATGGCAAGGGTGACATCTTTAAAGGTATATATTTATACCATGACTCTGAAAACAAGGTACACTTTGGTAATGTGCTGCAACATATCCCGATCTTATTTCTTTTACATTTTAAATTAGTGTATTTGATTACATTTGTTGTAATTTAATTCTTGTAACACACTTAACATAATTAATCGCATAACGAAGATGGTAATATTATGATAAACCTTGTGTTGATTTATGTTTTCTATGTCTCTCTATGTTATCTTTTTTTAGAGCTACTGTGGCTAAAAATAACATTACATTATACACATCATATAGATATATGAGTAAACAAATATGTATGAAGTCATATGTTTTTATGGATTAGTGTATGTCACTTAGAGGGGATAATGGTTTGTTACTTTCTATGTGTGTGTGTGTGTGTGTGTGTGTGTGTACATATGGTTATATATATGTAAAAAAATCCTGAATTATCTTGGCAGAGAGCTAACCGTCTGATCTAGAAGTTATCTCGACCGAAGTTTCTAGTGCTAATTTTGTGGTTCGATATAAACAAGAAAACTCTACTAACATCAAGTGTCAAGAAATTAAACATTGCGTTATTGATATTGATGGTTTGATGGTTCCACCTCTAGGCAAATATGCCTTACTCCCTCTGTTCCAAATTATAAGATATTTTTACTTTATTTCTAAATCGCATGTATCTAGACATGTTTGAACGTGCATGTCCCCTTTGAAAAATGTCACTCCAGTTTTTAAATATGTAGATACCACTTCAGCCATTTGTGCTCATTTTTGGTCAAAATCTGTCGAATATTCATCACGTATTTTGGTCTGGACGAAATCATACCTAGCCTCACATACTCAAAATAAGAAACGTGCAAAACCCCAGACATCATAACCCCTTCTTCTTCAAGATCTCTTCACGTTCCCCAAATCATCGTGTTGTTGCCTTGCTCATCCTCGCGTCTAGGCATTTACCTAGCGAGCTTCGCCTCAGCGTATACGACCTCCCCACGAATTGGTCGAAGAAGTTTGAAATCGAGTGGAGCGAGCTCATCTTCTCCCTCTGGCCGGATCCCCTCGTCACCATTTCATCTTCTTCGAGCTTGCCCAGCCGCGATGACCCTCTGCGTAGCTTCCGGATCAACATATGTCTAGATGGACTCCTCGCATCTCTTTCACTCCCTTAGCCCCTGCCTTCGCGCGCCTTTTAGCGCAGCTGGAGACGCGCCGCCGGAGATCATCAGACGACCTCTTGGTCGGTCACGCCGCCCGAGTTGTACGGGGAGCAGCCCCCTTCCGGATTGTGCATAGTATCGTCATGGGAACCGCCAGAGCGTCGTTCCTGTGGCTCGAGCTCGAGTTCGGGAACGAGCGTGAACTGGTCGCCAACCTGGCGCCGCACGCTGTCCACGGCCTCCCCCCCCCCTCCCCCAGCTGCCCAGAGGAAAGGGTTGGGGCGGGCAGTGGCCTGACGTAGAGTTATTGTTGACATGAATAGGGGTGAAAGTTTAGAAAGATGAGTCTGCTGCACGGAGGAACGCGGGAGAGGAGGGGCAGCGGCGGTTGGAGCTGCGGGGCGTGCCGAAGGGAAAGGCTACAGCGGCGGCGACTCCCTGTCTCTGAAAGAACAAAGTAGAGGACGAGATTGAGAACAAAGAAAATGGGATGCTGTCTTGATTTTAATTCTTGGGGCCATGAGCAATTTCGTCCGGAAAGAATATGTAACCGTTTTTTTACTACAAATGAGCTAAAATGGCTGCAGTGTCACGTGTAGACGTATTAAGAATTAGAGTGTCATTTTTTTTTCAAAAGTAAGAAACTGCTACCTTTTATTGAAATTAGATGAATTGGAGTGACATTTATCCAATTAATAACTCTATTAAATTTGGAACAGAGGGAGTTCATGTCCGTGTGGGTTCAGTATTTCTACAACTATAGCTTTGGAATCTCTATCTATTTTATGATTCAAATGCGCAATCTACTCAACTTAAAAATGAGATTCATCGTGCAGCTTGCCGAGAGCAGCAAGTTTATGTTTTGTATACTCGATTAATCTCTCAGTGCCTCTCTACATCATAAGCTAAGCTACACTACACGAGGCCAAAACAAAATATATTCAGAAAATTAGAGAACTTTCACATCACATAGGCAGACACATCGTACGCGCAACGCTCGCCGCACATGCTACACATCTTCCGGGGAGGACGAGCGCACGCTTCATCACACTATAAAATGCCACTCTTGTACAACTGTACAAGTATACTCCCAGTCACCAGTAAAACAAATCAAAGGTACTGGAGTATACAAGATTTTACGAGAGAGAGAAAGGGAGGTGGAGTGGAGAGAGGAGCGCCACTCGTGGGGTTAAAACCCCAAGAACATCCAAGTTGAGGAACGGGAGCAGCACAGCAGCAAGGGGACAGTACACATAAGCAAGCAGCTAGAGGAGCAGGAAGAAGAAGCAAGCAAGCCCAAGCTCAAGAAAGCAAAGCTAAACCGAAGCAAGCAGTAGTAGCTGCAGCCGCTGAGTTCAAAAGCTGCGAGCAGACGCAAGCAAAGGGGGGAAGCAACCGGGTGGCAAGCTACCAAGCAAGCGAGGATGCTCCTCTCCGGCGGAGGCGGCGGCGGGCGGATCTGCCGGAGAGCGGCGGTGGGGGAGCGCGTAGCCCGGGGTTAAACGCCAGCAGCTCGCCGCCCGCGGGATCTGACGACGCGGCTCCTCGGTTCGACTCGGGGTAGCATTTCCTGGCTCCGGCGGCCGACGCGGCGGCGCTGTCCGCGCATTCCGGCGCCCGGAGATCGAGGCTCCTCCATCGTCTTCGCCGGGAGGCTGAAATTCGGGCCCTCCGCAATGCTACTCCCTTGGTAATTTCCGGGAAGCGTAACTGCGCACGGCAAAAGGCCTCGACTTGGCGAGGAGAAGCAAAGAAAGCGATGGGTTTTGGGAAGGCGCTGTGATTTGGCCTGAAAAGGAGGAATCTTTCCTTCGTTTTCTCCTTCCTTCCTTACTTCCCCGCCTCCGTGCACGCGCCCCTCTTTTATTGCCCTCAGATCGGTCCCTGGCTCGCCTTTTCGGAAGGAGGAAGAAGAAAATATGAGGCTCTCGTCGCCGGCGGCCGGCGGTCTCCCGGCGGCTCAGGCGGCGGCGTCGCCCGAAGGTACTCTATCTTTCCGATGCGGAGTTCTCTTTGCCCCGTAGCTTGATGCTTAGTGTCCTCGCTGTCCATTTGTTTGCAGTGTGATTTGGAGTTCATAGGACTAAGTACTATTTGGGTGTCGTTTGTTCGTGTGACTTTTACTTCAAAGCTCTCTACGGATTGTAGCCGTGTGAAGGGCATCCGTGATCAGGCCATAGTCCAATGCGTCAAATTTAGTCTGGAGTAATATTTGGATTTGTTAGGAGCACATGAACTCCTTGTGTGTGTGCGGTTTGGGGTTCTTCTTTTGTTGGTTGGTTTGTGGTTCTTCTTTTGTTGGTTGGTTTGTGGTTCTTCTTGTATGCCATGAAATTTCAGTTCTGTAAAAAAAATTGTAAGAGAATTTCAGTTCTGCGATCTCTCCTCTTTCCCATCCAATTTCTTGCCCTATGTCCTAATTCGGTAAAAAAAAACCTTTTTTACTGAAAGTTGTTTATTTTCATCTGAGTAATTGCTTATTTTCCAGCAAGATGAAAAATAATAACTTAGGCCACTTGAACAATTTTGACACGAGCATAGGAATTCAGAGTTGTTACAGTATCTAGAGCTATCAATATTCACTAAAAAAATCAACACTGACAAGTCTTCTGCACAAATTATTTTGCCATTACAGCCGTTGAGGAGCACAAGTGCCTGAATTCAGAACTATGGCATGCCTGCGCCGGCCCGCTTGTTTCTTTGCCTGCAGTCGGCAGCCGGGTAGTGTATTTCCCACAGGGTCACAGCGAGCAGGTTAGTGTAATTCCACTCCAGCAATAGGAGCTTTGCATGATCCTGAATCCACCATGGCATTTTCGTCGCCAGAGAAATCTGGCTTAATTATGTCAGAAATTGTTTGCTTTATTTGTTTATGTAGATTTTTACTGGGTGAATTTCTATCTCAGGTAGCTGCGTCGACAAATAAAGAAATAGAGTCGCAGATCCCCAACTACCCTAACCTGCCTCCACAGCTTATATGCCAGCTGCATAATGTGACTATGCATGTAAGTATGCAGATTTGGAGCAGATTTTTCCACACCGAAATAACCTCACTTCTATCTTTGTGTTTCATCATTGGTGTTATTACCTTCAGGCCGATGCGGAAACAGATGAAGTCTATGCACAGATGACGTTACAACCACTTAACCCGGTAATTCACATTTTATCCTGTGACGTGTGCAAATTTCCTTTCACTTGGTATCCAAGTGAGTAACTTTAGCTTGCTTCTCTTTTCAGCAAGAGCTGAAGGATCCGTATCTACCTGCTGAATTAGGTACTGCAAACAAACAGCCAACGAATTACTTTTGCAAAACATTAACTGCAAGTGACACCAGTACGCATGGTGGATTCTCTGTTCCCCGGCGAGCAGCTGAGAAAGTGTTTCCTCCGCTGGTCTGTGCTGCTTCTCTACATTTCAGCTCAGTTTTGTGAATTGACTTGGTTGCACAGAGTGAAGTGAATCATCATCAACTGGTCTAACTTCCCTATAACTTCTGTAGGATTTCACGCTGCAGCCTCCAGCGCAGGAGCTTTTTGCAAAAGATCTTCATGGCAACGAGTGGAAATTCCGTCACATCTTCCGCGGTGAGAATTCCTTATTTGTTGGATAATAACCTAGTTCCTCAGTCTCTGCTATCATTTTTTTTTTTGCATTGGGGAACATTGTCGAGCATGATTTCATCTTTTTACTCTTTATTTTCCCTGGCGAAAACAAATCTATCCCGAATAAGGATGAAACTTACTCATAAACACTAATTATGCAGGTCAGCCAAAGCGGCATCTTCTCACTACAGGATGGAGTGTCTTTGTAAGTGCAAAGAGACTTGTCGCTGGGGACTCTGTCCTATTTATCTGGTATGTCCATTCTTCCAACACTAAAGAGGATCACTAGGCACCCCTCCTTTCCTTTATTTCCACTCTCCAGTAAACAAATTGTTAATGGCTGAACTTTGTGTATCTCCGTGCGTTTTCAGGAATGATAACAATCAGCTTCTTCTGGGAATTCGGCGGGCAACTCGGCCACAAACTGTCATGCCATCTTCTGTCCTATCTAGTGATAGCATGCACATTGGTCTTCTTGCTGCAGCTGCTCATGCTGCATCGACAAATAGCCGGTTTACTATCTTTTATAACCCAAGGTAGATTTTTTGTATGCATGTATTTGTTTTTCTTTTCTTTCTTCTGAATGTTCTAAAATCTCCTTTTTGTGCAGAGCTAGCCCTTGTGAGTTTGTCATACCGCTTGCCAAGTATGTAAAAGCCGTGTATCATACCCGTATATCGGTGGGGATGCGTTTCAGGATGCTCTTTGAGACAGAAGAATCAAGTGTTAGGAGGTATTCTAAATTGAGTTTTGATGTGCTTCACACCTTTTACCTGAACTAATTGCATAGTACACGATATTAACTACTAACAGTCTTCCTAAAAAATTATGAACACTCTTAACCAGATCAAATATTTTTAATTTTCAGATATATGGGAACAATTACAGGAATTAGTGATCTTGATGCTGTTCGTTGGCCAAACTCACATTGGCGTTCTGTAAAGGTATGTTTCCTGAGTACGTTATATTTTATAGCCTCCAGTAAAGTCTGTACAAGAACTTCGCCTTGTTGTTTGGTCATGTACCATTTGGTTAGACAAGATGAAGTATCTTGTAGAGATTGCTTGCTCTTTCTTGGTATTAACTTCATAGTTTATCAAGAAATAAATGTTTGTATATGAAAAATACAGGTTGGCTGGGATGAATCAACTGCTGGAGAGAGGCAGCCAAGAGTGTCACTTTGGGAGATTGAGCCCCTCACAACTTTCCCGATGTATCCTACTCCTTTTCCACTCAGACTGAAGCGTCCATGGCCAACAGGCTTGCCTTCTCTACACGGTACGAAGGTCAATTGATCTTTAGCTAGCATGTACAGTTATGCATATGTAATTGTGTAGTATGCTTTTAATATGGAATACTCTAAATCATTTGTTTCTATAGGTGGTAAGGACGATGACTTGACTTCCTCTCTCATGTGGCTTCGAGATAGCGCAAACCCTGGTTTCCAGTCGTTGAATTTCGGTGGTGCTGGTATAAGTCCCTGGATGCAACCAAGGATGGATACGTCATTACTTGGTCTGCAACCTGACATTTACCAAACGATGGCCGCAGCTGGTTTCCAGGACCCAACGAAGATGTCGCCCACGATGCTGCAGTTCCAGCAGCCGCAAAACATGGTTGGTAGAGCGACACCGCTTCTGCAAAGTCAGATTTTGCAGCAAATGCAACCTCAGTTTCAGCAGCATCCATACCTACAGAACATCAATGGGACGACAAACCAAGGCCAGGCTCAGTCCGAGTTCCTTCAACAGCAGCTCCAACGGTGCCATTCTTTTAATGAGCAGAAGCCACAGCTTCAACAACAGCAAGAACAGCAGAAGCAGCAGCAGCAGCAGCAGCAATCACAGTGTATGCAAGTCCCTCAGCATCAAGACATGCAACAACAAAAGAACATGGCAAACTACCAGTCATCATTTTCTCAACTCTCCTCAGCTCCCCAGTCTTCACCTACGACGCTACAAGCAGTCCTACCATTTTCGCAGCCTCAGAACTTCTCAGACACAAATATAGGCTCACTGTCCCCGTCTGGTGCATCCGCCATGCATACTACATTGGGGCCATTCTCATCAGAAGCAGCTTCACACCACCTAAGTATGCCAAGACCTACCGCGGTACCTGTCCCTGACCCATGGTCGTCAAAGCGAGTTGCAGTGGAGTCTCTACTTCCTTCTCGCCCTCAGGCTACAGCGCAGATAGAACAGTTGGACTCAGCACCACCTAGTATACCTCAAAGCTCTGCATTAGCGCCTCTTCCTGGAAGAGGCTGCTTGGTGGACCAAGATGGGAACCCTGATCCTCAAAACCATCTTCTGTTCGGTGTTAATATAGACTCGCACTCACTCCTAATGCAAGGAGGTCTCCACGACGAGAATGATTCGACAGCGATTCCCTACTCCACTTCCAATTTTCTGAGCCCTTCTCAACATGATTTCTCCTTGGATCCAGCACTAAATAGTCCAGGATGCTTAGATGAGTCGGGATATGTGACATGTTCACAGAATCCTGATCAAGCGAATCAACCACCTGCAACTTTCGTAAAGGTACATGACATTCTCTACACAATAAGCATTCAGTTTACATGTTTATTTACCCTGGGGTTTCTTACATGGATTTTCTGGTACTAGCTGGTTTGCTCATCGCTGTGGGTTAGACATGCCATTAGCCAATAAAATTGGTAGAAATAGAATTGGTACCATTGTAACTGAAATTTAGGAGCATTGACCACACAATACCTCTAGATCTAAGAAACTATAATACTGTATGTCCTTTTATTTTATTTTTGACCAGCCAAACCTTAGGGGAAACTCCCACGTTAAATTTTCTATTTTCTACTAAAGAACACCACAGTCTTCAAAGGATGAAGAGCAAGTTCAAGCCATACAGTCCTTTTACTTTTGCTAACTTATTCCTTTGGCACTTTTGATTTGTGAACAACAACAGGTTTACAAATCTGGAACCTACGGGAGGTCGCTTGATATCACTAGGTTTAGTAACTATCACGAACTTCGTAGAGAACTGGGGCGCCTATTCGGCCTTGAGGGCCAGTTGGAAGACCCTTTGAGATCAGGCTGGCAGCTTGTATTCGTCGACCGGGAGGACGATGTCCTTCTCGTCGGTGACGACCCTTGGCAGTAAGTTATATAACCCGGCCTCACTGTTGATACTTCCATGGGTACTGTTCAATGCCGTTTATTCCTTACACGGGTGCGTGTTTCAACTTGCAGGGAATTCGTGAACAGCGTGTCCTGCATAAAGATCCTCTCCCCGCAGGAGGTCCAGCAGATGGGCAAGCAGGGCCTGGAGCTCCTGAGCTCGGCCCCCGGGAAGAGGCTAGGTAGTAGCAGCTGCGACGACTACGCGAGCAGGCAGGAGTCGAGGAGCCTGAGCACCGGGATCGCGTCCGTCGGCTCCGTCGAAGTCGAGTTCTGAAGAGAAGGAAGACCTCAGCGTAAGGCTAGCTCTGCCACGTATGTTTCTTTTCTTGCTAGTTTTTTTAGACCTGGAACCAGTAGCACATAGATCATGCCGACTAGCCTTTCAAGTCATGTACCATCTAATAATCATCATGCCATGTGGTATCGACTCTGCTGTAGTAGGAACCACCGTACCACCTCCTTCCATTTGGTAAACATGCCAAAACCCTGTGTCTGTGGAATACTAATCCTGTGAATGTAGGCTGTCTGATCATCAACCTCTCAGTCGCCTAGTGTCGGCAAGCTAAGCAAGCACGCCTCATCTCTTGTTTGTATTCTGAATTCTGTTGAGATTCAGTTGATCTTCATATCAGAGCCTGGCTTCCAAATCGGTAGCACCCCCGGGAGTTCACCATTTGTGTGAACAGGTATTGCCACAACTAGAGCACAAAGGGTGCAATCTTATGGGGATCATGGATGGATAGAGCAGACACCAAAGGCAGGCAGACAGAAGCCATCTTTGGAGGAATGTATGTATGTAGGCACCATCATTCCCTCTCTTTTGAGGGGACTGACTTTGCATCCAGAGAGGGGAGAGCTGGACCATCGTCCCAGCCAACCCTCCATGTGATCCTGGACCCCCAGCCCGACTCACTCATCACCCCTTGTGCCAATTGCCATGCAAAGAAGAAAAATGTGGATTTTGCGTGTGTGAAAACAAAGGCAAAAAGAAGATGGTCGACTCTCCTTTGTGGCCTACTGAGTGTGGATGTGAATATGTGATGTGATGTGATGTGATGTGATGCCCCTCCATCACAGTCACTACGCATCCATTTCTTCAGACAGGGCCTTTAATGGTGGTGCTCCCAGTCCAAGTATCCATCAATCTAGCAAGCATCTATCGTCAGTCAATCTCTCTCTCGCGCGTGCTCGGCTCAATGGTCCTCCCAAGAGCCATGGATCATCGATCACCATGTAACAGTGTTTGTGTGTGTGTGTGAACTGGATTGGCTTGGTCACGAGGGTTTAAAGCGGCCGCATATATAGGCATATAATGGAAAAAGAGGTGCACGCACCGCACCACCGGCGGATCGATCCCTCTCCGGCGGATTCGGGCATCTCGCGGATGATTCCTCCGTCGCGCTCAGATCTCCGGCCGGCCCCATCGCCGGATCGCCTTCTATCTTTCACACGAAAGGGATGACGGGATTGAGACTTGAGAATGAAACCACGCACGCACGCACGCAAGTGGAAGAGGGAGGCGTGCTCTCGCCGCCGTGTCGCTACCCGGGCGTCGCCGTCGGCGGCAGTGCGGCGACGGGAACCGGCCGGGGATCCATTCGGGTTTAAGGAAACAGACGCAGGCGTGCGACCGCACGTTGTCTAATGCTTCGAGTTAGATTTAACTACTCCGTACGTACTTGCACAATTTGTTTGAGGGCACAATTTGTCCACTCCGACTGGAGATGCTCTTGCTGCGTAGAAACTCCTACTATAGTTAGTTTCTCATAATGTTAAAAGGTGAACTTACAATCTTAAAAACTTAATTTATGACCAACAAAGCTTCAACACTTGGTATTATCCACAAAGAGTAAGAATTTTCAATCGACAAAAGGATATGATCGATAGATCGGGCAAACGCACACGATCGATTTTATCTATTGCACATGATTATAGCGTCCGTCGCTATCCATGGGTTGGTGATGTGGCCCTTCATTGAATGGTTAAATATTTCAGTTGGAGTAAAAAACATTGGGGTTTGTCCGGGGTATGTCCACGGACACATTCGGTCTGAGGGCATAATTTGTCCATTCCGGTTGGAGATGCCCTTGCTGCGTAGAAACTCCTACTATAGTTAGTTTCTCGTAATGTTAAAAGGTGAACTTAAAATCTTACATACTTAATTTATGACCAACAAAGCTTCAACACTTGGTATTATCCACAAAGAGTAAGAATTTTCAATCGACAAAAGGATATGATCGATAGATCGGGCAAACGCACATGATCGATTTTGTCTATTGCACATGATTATAGCGTCCGTTGCTATCCATGGGTTGGTGACGTTTAAATAATCCGCATGATATGTGTTACATATGGTTATTATGATTATGAGGAGTGGGATTTCAGTTGGAGTATACAAGATTGGGGTTTGTCCGGGGTATGTCCACGGACACATTCGGTTTGAGGGCATAATTTGTCCATTCCGGTTGGAGATGCTCTTGCTGCGTAGAAACTCCTACCATAGTTTGTCGGTGTCGCGACCGGCGTCACCAACTTTCGTCGTACTCCTTCACTTCTCGGCACACTAAACCTCTATCTCTCCGCCCCCACGTGTCAGAGGATGCCGTTCACCTGAATACCGCGGTGAGAGCATCTCCACCTACGCGCCCAATAGAGCGTCCGACAAAGTTGCCGGACAGGCGCTTTTGGGCGCGCCGGCAGCAGTTGCCGTCTATTGGGAGCGGCGCGCCCCACCGGTCGCTCCCAATAGACGCTCCCAGTTGACAAATTCAAAAAAAAAACAGCGGGAAATAAAATCAGCTGAATGTCTGAATTCAAATGTCCGAAACCATAATAAACTTGTAGCGCATACAATTATTCAAATTACAATAAAGTGGGCACTCAATCAATTTGGTCGTCTGCTTGGCCTTCGATTGCCCACAGATGCTCAACTAAATCATTTTGAAGTTACTTGTTTTCTCCTCCATTCTTAATTTGAGCGTTCATTGTGAGGTAAATGGCAAAGTCCATAGCCAAATCCGCATACTCATGATCAATCTGGGCAAGAGGACCCACATGATAATATGGATGATCATCATGTTGCGTAGGATCAACACGTTCACTCTCGATGATCATGTTGTGCAAAATCACACAAGTCATCATCACCTCCCACATCTGATCTTTCTACCAAGTTAGAGCAGGATACCTGACAATAGCAAACTGTGATTGAAGCACCCCAAATGCCCGCTTGACATACTTCCTGGCACCCTCCTGTTCAGCTGCAAAATGAGACTGACTTTGACCTTGAGGGTGGGAGATGGTCTTTACAAATGTAGACCATTTCGGGTAGATTCCATCTGCTAGATAGTATCCCTTGTCATATGCATGGCCATTAATCTCGTAATTGCACGGTGGAGCTTCGCCTTCACTCAGCCGGTTAAAAACCGTTGAACATTCTAACACATTGATGTCATTGTGAGTTCCTGCCATACCAAAGAAAGCATGCCAAATCCACAAATCATTGTCAGCCACTGCCTCTAGCACGACATTGCACTCTCCAACATGACCCTTGTAAACTCCTTGCCAGGTGAATGAGCAATTCTTCCATGCACAACGCATGCAATCGATGCTTAGGCGATCCTTGTTCATCCTTTTACCCGGCACCGAGCCTCCAATCCGAGGCTCCACATTCATCTGTCCAAGCAAACCAACTAGGCAAGTGATGATCGCCAAGTGTTGGTCGACCATGGCGTTCGAGACGGCATGCGCGGTGAGCAATGCGCCCGCCAACTAAAGTTTGTCGTCGCTATCCATCTACATCAACGCAAAGGATTAGCAAAAAACCAAAGTCTAGGAGACAAATTGAGCTGAGCAATGCGACGAACACCTTGCTTGCGGGGAAGTTTCGGAGGCGGCGACGGTGTAGCGGCTCGACGGAGAAGAGTCTGCAGACAGGCGTGGGGGTCGTGGTGGGGAAGACAGTCGTGGGGAGGGGGATGGGGAAAGGGGTGACAGGAGTCCGACCGGCGGAGGCTGCGAGGCGGCGACGGCGAATCAGCAAGGACGGACTCAAATTTGGGCTGAAATAACAAGCCCTACAGACGCGGCTGGGAAAATAAAGCGTCCGTGTCGCTGACGCGTCGGGCCCGTCCGTCAGGTTTGGACGAGTCGCGCGTTGCCGCGGTTGCCGCGGTTGCCGGCGCGCCCGGTTGTGTCCTAGAACCTGGGCGCGAAGCGGGATTGCCGAACGTTCTATTAGGACGTGCCGGCAATTTTTTTCGTATTGGACGCGTCGATGGAGGGTTTTTCCGTGCCTGCGCGCCCAAAACGTTTATTGGGAGTGGAGTTGGGCGCGGGGTGGATGCTCTGACCGGCTGCCGGTGAGTCTCACGATGACGAAGACGATGTATTCCGCGGCCGCATGAAGCTTCAGGATTTCCGCGAATAAGATAGGCCTTGCAGCTGAGACCGTAGATAGATGACCATGGAGTACCGACCCCCACACGGAACAAGGGCGCAGAGATAGGAGGAGCAGGACCATCCACTCCTTGGACCGCTCGCCGGCAAGATGGTCCTGAACCTGAGTGAGTACCACGAGGAAGGAAGGAAGGAAGGGAAAGAAAAAAGGACGGCCTCTTTGCGGCGGTGAGTGTAGGGTCAAACACGACGCCTGCTTCATTCTCTCCTTTCTCTCAACTGCATCGGGTGACGGAGAGTGCCAAACTTGGGAGTAGCTTTTCACAGTGGCGGGTAGCTACTAGTAGAGCAGAGCTAGTAGGAGCAGCTCAGAGTGGGGCGTGTCCTACGAAGCCCTTGGGATCGGGGCAGCTGGGGCGAGAAGCAAAGATGAATGGAAAGCGTCTCATGCATCGTGGTCCTCCACGTACCCGTGCTGCGGGGCGACGTCTCGAAACGGTAGGTGCCCTATGTTCTTCCCAACAAGCGGTATCTTTCTGCTTGCCCGTAATTCGGCAAAAAAAAACACAGCGCGCGGAATTTGACCACGCGATCGGTCGATGGGGATGTTTGCTACTACTGTCCCCCAACGCAATTGCACTATGTCGTCGTTTGTCCTCCGACGAAATTGTCCTATCACATCTTGGCAAAGACATTCTGCAGTTACACGCTGAGTAACGGGAAACACTGGCTTGATTTCGAGCTCCGGTGGTCTCGAAAAACATAAAAACACTGAGTTGTCAGTCCCAAGAAATTCTGAAAAAAAAAAAAATCAGATGCATGTGTACTATGTAGGACTAAACTTATATGGTGGCGGAATGTCTTTTCATACGTGGTGTACACAAAAAGACGGATGTAGCAAATGAAAAAATGAGTTATTTTTAAAACCATTTTCAAGGTCATGATTTTCTGTATCTTAAATACAACGTGTTATGAAGCAAAAATGTGAAACAGCTTGATAACACTCGTATGTATCCACGTAAATTAGGGTCTATTTTACAGAGGCTCTTCGGTCGGCTCCTCTGACTGAATTACAGCTAAAGACGCTTTTCTCAGGGGGAAGGATGGGAACATTTTATATAAACTTGTTGTTATGTCCATGACATTCATGTGCTTTAGAGCATCTCCAGTCGGGGCGCCCAAATGGCCGCCCAAAGGCTTTCCGGACAGGCTCTTTGGGCGTTGTCCGGAAGGCCTGGCGAATTTGGGCGCTGTCGCTCCCCACTCGCGCCGCCCAAACCAATAAAATTTAAATTTAAACTTCGGTGAATTTCATTCAAATACAATTTTTTCATACGCAAGATCTTACATTTCATTGAAATTCATTAAAAACAAACATAATTCATTTAAATTCAAATCTAAACCTAGATCTAGTACGAGGGATAGCACGCCGGGCACCGGCAGTTGGGGCACTCGCCGGCCCTTGCGGCGGCGAGCACAGGACCCCGGCGGCAGCCGGAGTAGAGGCAGTAGAGGTAGCCGCCGGACGAGGTCGGGGCTGGAGGTTGGGCGGTGGAGGTGGTGGCGGTGGAGGTGCTGGTGGCGGTGGCGGTGACGGCGTAGGCTATGTCGGCCTGGATGGCGAGCTGCATGTGGCCGGGATCCCACTCCGGCGTCGGCGGCCAGCTGAAGTCGGAGCCGCCATCATCACCATCATCCTTCTCCGCCGCTTGTTCGTCAGGTTGCGGCAGCGGAGGTTGCGCGCGGCGTTTATCTGCTCTTGCGCGCCGAGCCTGCTCCACCTCCTCGTAGTGAGCCCTCTCCCTCTACATGCCCGCCGCGAAGCTCTCGTCGGAGGTGTTGGTGAGGACGTCGTCGTCGGAGTCGAACCAGTCCGCAGGCGGCTCGTCGGCGAAGAATGAGTTCCGGCTGTACTGGTACTCGAGCTCGATCTGGTCATCCCAGTACGCCGAGTTCGGCTCGAACCTGGCGTCGTCGTGCATCTCCGGCGGCATGGATTGCATGCACAAGGCGACGTAGTCGACGCGCGCCTGGCCGGCGAGCCTTGCGACCGGGACGTGGACTGGGTTCGTTTCCCAGCCCTCGGGGAGCCGGCTGTTCGCCGGGACCGGCGTGTTGGTGCGGATGAGCTCGCGCGCCTCGGCTTCGGTGAGCAAGTTAGCCGCCGGTGGAGGTGGCGGCGGAGGCGGAGCAGACGACCCCGCCTCGTGGTTGTTCCAACCTCTCTACCGCTCGCGCATGCGCGCAAGGTCGCGCCGGCGCCGGCGGGCCGCCGTCTGTTCCTCCGAGGTGCGTCCAGCAGGGGCCATGGCGAGTTTTGGGGGTGGAGACCGCCTCTTCGCCGGTGGTTTTTCGGTGGAGATGTTTGTGCTGAAGACGGCGAGGTACCCGCTCTATATAGCGGCCGGGGAGGCGAATGGATGAGCTCGCCTTAACTCCGGCCGGCCAACGGCTCGCCTGCCGCACCATTAACGCCGACGCTTCAAAAGGAGCACCTGGCACTGACGCCGCTGTGGCGCAGACGCTTCGTTGCCGCAGGTGAAGAGACGCGTCGCTGCGCCCGGCTAGGAAACCGAGACGCCACCCGCCATTAATAGCTGACCAGAAGTTAGGTCGCCCGCCGCTTCGTGTATCACTCACTGCCAGGCGTGGCCCGTGCGTCGAAGGCGGCCGTTTCGTAGTGTCCGGAGCCGCCCCAAGCCGCCCCAAGTTGAGGACGTGGGCTGGGCATGCCAGACACAAAACCGGGCCACGCCGGACCAAAATCAGATTTGGTCGACGCAAGTGGGGAGAAAAAAATGTCCAACACGCTCCAAAGGCCTTTGGGCGCCCCGACTGGAGATGCTCCTAGACAGCCGCATATGCGCATTCTCCTCGACCATAATGTTGGCCTAGAATGCAACCGGCCGAAGAAGCCACTCTAAAAGTTAGTTCTGGACTTGGCTTTATTCTAATCCAAAGCATGCGTGCATGTGCATGTTACTAAAGAGAAGGATGTGGGGTTAGCTAGAACCACAAAATTGATCAATTCGAAAGTGGTGCAAAACCAGGACTAGGGATGGCACCCGCAGGGTATGGGTAAAGGTGGAGCCACCCCATACCTTTACCTGTCGCCCTCAACCGTACCCGTCACCCGTACCCATACCCTTGTGCGGGTACAACTTTTTTCCATACCCTTCACCCGTCAGGGTAAAGGGTTACCCATGGGTAAAAATACCCTTGTCTGCAACACAATAGAATGAGTAAAAAAAAGTCGTAAAAAACACCGGATAATCCGGCAGCGCATTTTAAACCACGTCACAAAATTATAAACTGCAGCACATTAACATTGTCCGAAGAAACACATTGCAAACGTTAGCACATATACTTATAAACAACATTTGCGCATAAGCAGCACATGCGATGATTGTTTAGTAAAATTAGGTCACTATTTATGTACCAACTTGTCAACTGTTACACATTTAGAAGGGTACATGGGTACGCGGGTATGAGTTATGCGAACTCATACCCGTACCCTCTCCACCCGATAGGTACAAAATTTTCCCATTTACATATCCATGGGTATTTTTTCCGTCAAAACCCTTACCCTAATAGGGTTTTTACACGCAGGTACACGGGTGATGGGTACACATTGTCATCCCTAACCAGGACTAGAAATACCAAAGAACACGTACCAAGTACCAAAGCAAAGCGCTATTCTATCTTATTTCTTCCTTCTTCTATCCCTAGTCCCCAAGCTATCGCTTTGAAGTTTGAATATAGTCCCATTTTCTTTTCTATGACCTTCAAAAAAAAAAAAAACTCAACAGTACAGTACTGTTTGGTACCTTCGGTGTATATGCATCGGTCGAAGCCTTTTCTTTTGTGCCTGGCTTTTGTTTGGATCTCGCGACCGATAGAAAGAATCAGGAGGAGAGATGTAGTAAAAAGATTGAACTTATCAATATTTTGGTTTTGGGGGCCTCCCTCTTGGGAGAGATCATCATGGCAATTTCCTAGGGTTCTGATCACTATAGCGGCCATATATAGTGCTGCCACTCATGGCTCCCTGTCAAGTCCATCAAAGGAAAAAGCTATGGCCTCGCCGATTCTTGCTTATCTATAGTTCATACTAGTTAAATTTTGCCACGCCCATGGTGTTTATTTTTTCTGAACAATATGTATATTGTTTGTTCAGCAATTCTATAATTAAATGAAATACAGTGTATGGACATTTATTAAATTCAATACATAATTTGAGGGAATTAATTTGGGTTTTCTTCAAATATTCGTTGAATTGGAATTTTGAAATATGTTTGAATTATGCCAAAAGTAGTGCAAATAATAATTGGTATTTTTGTTCGGTTGCATAGTATAATTAGAGGAAATGTATTTTCTCAGCATTTATTACTTTTTAATCTATAATTAGATAAAGTGTACTTACAATGTATACGAATATTAGGCAGTTTGAATTGTTTAAGTTTGTTTGTATTTTGGCATTAGTAAGTACTTTTTTTTTTAGCATGTTGATATATTTTGGGGTAGCTCAAATATTTTAGCAATCTGAAATGTTTAAATGTGCTTCTTTTTTTCCATATAATATTTAAGTTAAGTATGTAGTTAGTGGTACTGCATATTTTTTCGATTTGTGATAACAAATGGGGGAGCAATCTGAAATGTTGAAATGTGCTTCTTTTTTTCCAAATAATATTTAAGTTAGGTATGCAGTTAGTGGTTCTGCATATTTTTTCGATTTGTGCTAACAAATGGGGAAAGTTTGTATATGTTGCATTCAAATTTTGAGTATTTTGAATTGTTCAACTATGCTTTATGTTTTGCTATATGTAGTTAGCGTTGAATTTTTCTGAACATTTTTTAATGTAGTTTAGAGAATATCCAAATATTCAGTAAATTGAAGTATTTAAATATGTTCGTATGGTGACATGAATTCTTAAATGTAATTAGAAAAAATGTATTTGAGTTATATCCAAATGTTGAATAATTTGGAACTTTCAGAAATGCTACGGTAATTTCGAATACTTGGCAAATTCAAATGTTTGATTATGTTTGTATCTTGGCATAAATAAGTAATTTAGCTTCGTAATCAGAAGATGTGCATTATATGAGCATTTAGTGAAGTGAATATGTAATTTGTGGATTTGCAAGTCATTAATAATATTTAATTTAAGTTTATAGTGGTGGAAATACACATTTGTTGAATGGAATTTCGTAATTGAAATAAATTATTTTTGATTGTATACAAATAATTATCAAATTGGAATGTTCAATTTAAGTCTATAATTAGAGGGAATGTATGATTTGAATATTTAATGAATTTAACTTCATATAAGTGGGGGGAGTGCATTTGTTTTTTTCCTCGAAGTATTTATCAAATTGGTATGTTTAAACATTTTTCCCCTATAAACAGCTAGCATTCTTTTTACTGAATAAAAAAGTTAGGTAGGTGTTAATGCTTTGTTTTTTTTTGGTTTAGATGTACAATATATGTTGCAAAGAGAATTGGTTTCTTTGATTTTTTTGGTGTAATTTTCCATTTGAAAATGTTAAAATTCGTTGGAAGATGTCGTTTGGATGAGCTTCAAAATTTCAGCAATTATAAATGTACAAAAATATGTAGGTTTATGTTTGTAGTTTGACATATTCAATTAAGTTTCATAATCAGTGCAAATACAGTGTGTATTTTTTAAAATTCCAATTCCATTTAATTAGAGGGACTGTGTTTTAGTTTTTCTCTAAATATTTGTTAAATTGAAATGTCCAAAAATGTTTGTATCTTGGTGTAAATTGTTATTATGTTTTTTTTGACGTTTTGATATTATTTAAATATTTCTGAGCACTTTTTCTTGTTAAAAGTTTTTCAATTTGAATTAAGGTTTGAAAGCTATGAAAGTTTTAAAAAGTTTATGTTTCTTAACACTTTTCTTGTTTAAAGTTTTTTCCACTTGAATTAGTATTTAAAAGTTCGTATGGTACGGAAATTATATTTGGAATGTTCACATATTTATGAGTGTTTTCACATTTAAATTTGTACCCGTTTGGTTAAATTCACATTTTTGAAAATGTCCAAGTTTAAAAATTATCTAGATTTGAAAGTCATTAAAATTCTAAAAAAAATGCGCTTAAAAATTGTTCAGATTTCAAAAAATGTTCAAATTGGGAAGTCATGCAGTTTTTTATTCTTTTCACATCTATAAAATGATCAGATTTGGAAGGCATTTAAAATTTTAAAATATTCAAATTTGAAAGTTGATCATATGTTATAAATAGTCAGCAATTTTTTGTGTGTGTGTGGTCATTTTGATATATTTTCCATATTGTTCCGGTGGATACATTTAAAGTTATAGATTTTGCAGCATTTAGAAGTTTTTTTTTGGAAATTGTTTTAATAGGGTGGGCCCTCTTGTCCGTGTGGCAAAATTCAAATTTGGGAATGTCCGCATTCAAAAGTTGTTTAGATGTAAATATGTTGTTTTTTTATTTTTATTTTTTTTAAAGTTTGCAGGTGTAAGTTGTTCAAATTTCGAAAGTCGTTAAAGTTGGGAAGTTATTCATTATTGAATTATTTTTATGTTCATTGAATGCTCAGTTTTGGAAAGCATTTAGAATTTTTTTTAATTTGAATTTTGATCGTATGGCATAAATTTGAATTTTGATCATATGGCATAAATAGTTTTGAAATGCATCTTCAAACATGAAGATCAATTTAAATGGAGCTGGAATGACTAACAGATGTCATTTCTGGAAACTCCATACTTGACATAAAAGGTTTATTTAGTTATTCTATATAAACATTGTTTAAAGTTGTTTAATTATGCATGGAGATGCATTAGTTGTAAAGGTTTCATTTTTCTGTAAATTTCGATGTATCATTTGCATTTTTCTGAATTACGGATTAAAAGCTATGAATTTTACAAATCTTATTCATTTTCAGTAATTATTAATTTCCTGACAGTTGGGACCCAGATGGAAGTTTTTTATTAGTTGTGAAATCATTTATGGAATTAAAAAAAGAAATGGTAGGTGGGCCCCCGCGGTGACGTCATCGGGTGACGTCACTCGGCGGCGGCGGCGCAGCTCGGCCGAGCACGGCGATGCTCGCCCCAGCACGCTCGCGAAGCCGGAGCGCGCGGATCCGCGCAAGGGCGGTGCGGGGAAGCTGGAGGGGCGGCGCTGTGACAGACCTAGAACTAGTAATCGAGGCTGTCTCTCTGAATATTACTGAAGAACAGGAAATTAACACTGAATTCAGAGATGAATTTCACCGAAATTGGAGTCTATTACAGAGAGTTCTTGCCAGACCTCGATAGAGGCGGCTAGGGTTTACCCCAGATTACAATAATCATCCCCAAACCCTAGAGAGTCTCGGGCTATAAGGAACTCGACGCAGAACACGACAATCGAGTGAGCAGGTGAGCTGATACAGGTGTAAAGCGTGCCTGATGAAGAACAACGATAGAAGAGAAGACAGCAGCCGTCGGATGCTGGATGAACGGCTGAGCTTGTAAGTCGAAGGTGCGAACAGTTAACTGAATTCCATTGCAGTGTCGACAGTTTCTTCAGACAGCTTCAGCTTCGGTGCCTGACAATACCCCCGTTCTGAAGATCAGACTTGACCTCAAGGCTGGAATGCTGGAAAAACCTTCTGAATAAAACTGGCGTCTTCCCAAGTGGCCGCCTCAGCTGGTAAATTAACCCATTTGATCAACCAACGAACCACAGGAATACTGATGTTGCCTTGAACCCTCGGAATCAGTTTCCTTTCCAGAAGAGCTTCCGGAGCCACTAACACATTGCCTTCTTCATCCAACAAGGGAAGGTGAGGATTCGGAACTGCTTTGGGCCCAATGTGCTTTTTGAGCTGGCTCACATGAAAAGTGTGGTGTAATTTGCAACCTTCTGGGAGTAAAATCTTGTAAGATGTATTGCCCACTTTGCTAAGAACTTTGAAAGGACCATAGTATTTGGAATGCAGCTTGAGACAGCAATGTAGACTGAGAGAGGTATGACGATAAGGTTGGAGTTTTAGGTATACCATGTCGCCAATCTCGAACGACCTATCCACTCTGTGTTTGTCAGCAAAGTGCTTCATACGTTCCTGAGCCTTGAACAGATGATCTTTTATTTGAGTGGCGATTTGTTCTCTTGCTTCGTCATGGACAAAAGTCTCAGTGTCATTCTCTGAAGGAAGTAGCATCTCTACTAGAAGAGGAGGTGGCTTTCCATACAAAGCTTGAAACGGTGTCATTTTGAGTGAAGTGTGGAAACTAGTGTTGTACCACCACTCTGCCATTGTCAACCATGAGTGCCATTTCTTAGGTTGAGTGAATGCCATGTTTCGCAAGTAATTCTCCAGGCATTGATTGACCCTCTCGGTCTGGCCATCCGTTTGTGGATGGTAAGAGGTGCTGAAGTGCAGTTTAACCCCCATTTGAGTAAACAAACTCTGCCATAATGAACTGGTGAATATTCTGTCTCTGTTAGTGACGATCACCATTGGCAGACCATGGTACTTAAAGACATTATCAGAAAAAGCCTTGGCTACTGACTTCACTGTAATTGGATGTTTCATAGCTATGAAATGAGCATATTTAGTGAATCGGTCAACCACCACCAGAATGATATCTTTGTTGTCAGAAAGAGGTAAACCCTCGACAAAGTCCATACTAATATGAGCCCAAGCAAAATCAGGAACAGGAAGTGGTTGAAGCAAACCAGGATAAGCTTTATGTTCTGCTTTGTTAATTTGACAGACTGGGCAAGCTTTCACAAATTCAATCACTGCCTGCTTAAGTCCTGGCCATGTGAACAGCAATTTTATGCGCTGATAAGTAGCTCGTTCACCTGAATGCCTGATACGTCTCCAACGTATCCATAATTTCTGTTGTTCCATGCATATATTATACCATTTGCTACATGTTTTATATACACTTCATATCACTTTTATGCATTTTCTGGGACTAACCTATTAACAAGATGCCACAGTGCCAGTTCCCTGTTTTCTGCTGTTTTTGGTTTCAGAAAGTTACTTCTGCAAATATTCTTGGAATTGCACGAAACAAAAGGCCACGTCCCTATTTTTCCAACACGTACACGGAGTCCGAAGGAGAGACAAAGACTCGCCACGAGGTGGCCAAACCACAGGCCGGCGCGGCAGGGGGGCCCACCGCGCCGCCTGGCGGTTTGGGCCCCTCGGGGGTCCGCCGACATCGCCCCTTCGCCTATTTATTCCCCGAGACGTGAAAACCCTAAAACACCGAGCCTTTCATCCAGAACATATTCGCTGCCGCCGCCGTCGTCAACCCTAACTCGGGGGGTTCTGAAGCTCTTCCCGGCACCCTGCCGGAGAGGGGAATCATCACCGGAGGGCTCTACATCGCCATGCCCGCCTCCGGAGTGATGTGTGAGTAGCTAGATGGTTGGGTTCTCCACTTGTGCCATCATGTTTAGATCTTGTGAGCTGCCTATCATGATCAAGATCATCTTATTGTAATGCTACATGTTGTGTTTGCTGGGATCTGACTTATATTGATACCTATGTGGAGCTGAATATTATATTATCATGTCTTTGTCATTTGTGATCTTGCATGCTCTCCGTTACTTGTTGAAGCCTTGGCCAAGTGAATACTTGTGACTCCAAGAGGGGGTATTTATGCATGATAGTTGGGTTCAACCTCTATTTAACCTGGGATAGTGACAGCAAGTTCTAAGGTTGTAGATGTGTTGTTGCCACTAGGGGTAAAACAGCAATGCTTTATTCAAGGATGAATGTATTGTTTACATTATGCACATTACTTAATGCAATTGTCTGTTGCTTGCAACTTAATACTGGAAGGGGTACGGATGTTAACCGGAAGGCGGACTATTTAGGCATAGATGCATGCTGGATAGCGGTCTATGTACTTTGTCGTAATGCCCAAATGAATGTCATAGAAGACACCACAACTCGCACATGCATGTTTTATGCACTTATCAATTGTCAATTGCCCAGCTGTAATTTGTTTACCCAGCATGTTAGTTATCTTATTGGAGAGACACCACTAGTGAACTGTGGACCCCGGTCCATTCTTTTACATCTGAAATACAATCTACTGCAATCATTGTCCTCTACTGTTTTATGCAAACAAACATCATCTTCCATACGATACGTTTAACCCTTTGTTTTCAGCAAGCCGGTGAGATTGACAACCTCACTGTTAAGTTGGGGCAAAGTAATTTGATTGTGTTGTGCAGGTTCCACGTTGGCACCGGAATCCCTGGTGTTGCGCTGCACTACACTCCTTCACCAACACCTTCGAAGCAACCTCGTTTTCCTACTGGTTCGATAAACCTTGGTTTCATACTGAGGGAAAACTTGCTGCTGCACTCATCATACCTTCCTCTTGGGGTTCGCAACTGACGTGTGACGTTACACGCATCAAGCATATTTTCTGGCGCCGTTGCCTGGGAGATAGAAGCAACACCGCAATATATTCCCTCGTCAACTTAGCGCCAGCAATGCCCTCCTAATTCAGACGTGTGCAAAGATTGCAGAAGTTTTGTTCTCAGCTCTTTGCCATTGCCAACATAAATTTTATGTTTGTACCGAAGGACACACTAGTCAGAGAAAAATGTGGAACTGCATTAGCATCCAGTAGCAGTTTTGCAATTACCTCTTGGCATCTTTCATCTTCAGTGTAGCTCTGTGTTACTTCAGAAATCCAAGCTGGTACAGCAGTGCTAGAGAACACTTGTTGCAATTTGTATTTGACTCTTGAGAGAGCATCTGCTACTCTGTTTGCTCTGCCTTTCTTGTACTCCACTGTGTATTTAACACCCAATAGTTTGATCATTAATTTATGTTGCATTCCTTCAATGAGTTTCTGATCTTGAATATGTTTCAGACTTTGTTGGTCAGTTCGAATCACCACTGAACTAGCCGCAAAGTAGTGTTTCCACTTCTTAAGTGCTTCAATGATAGCCAATGCCTCCTTGTCATATGTAGACAATGCTGCAGCTCGCTGTCCAATTGACTTGCTGAAGAAGGAGATGGGTTTCCCTTGCTGCATTAAAACTGCTCCCAAACCATATCCACTAGCGTCAGTTTCCAGACAAAAGGTTGGGTGAAATTTGGCAGAGCCAAGACTGGAGTGGTTGTCATGCGTTTCTTCAGTTCCTGAAATGCATTCTCCTGTTCTGTTGACCAGAAAACCCCTCTTTCTTCAAAGCAGCAAACAAAGGTCTGCAGATAAGGCCATACAATTCAATGAATCTCCTATAGTATCCAGCCATTCCTAGGAAACTGCGAAGTTCAGTAATATTTGTTGGTGTAGGCCAGTTAACAATAGCATCAATCTTTGCAGGGTCAGTAGCAACTCCTTCTGCCGTGATAATGTGACCCAAGTACTCCACTTTGTCCTGTGCAAAAGTACATTTCTTCTTTTTCGCAAACAGCTTATTTGCTCTCAAGCTTTCAAAAACCAACCTCAGGTGCTCAACATGTTCTTCCACTGACGAGCTATAGATGAGAATATCATCAAAGAATACTAGAACAAATTTTCGCAATTTTTTTTTCTAGAACTGTATTCATTAGCTGTTGGAATGTAGCCGGCGCATTTGTCAGTCCAAATGGCATGACTGTATACTCATATTGGCCCTGATGAGTACTGAATGCAGTTTTATCAATATCTTTCTCATGCATTCTTATCTGGTGATAGCCACTGCGAAGATCGATTTTGGAAAATATTTTGGCACCATGCAGTTCATCTAATAGATCTTCTATGACAGGCATTGGGAATTTATTCTTTATTGTCATCGCATTAACCTTCCTGAAGTCAATGCAAAGGCGCCAGTCAAAGTCTTTCTTCTGAACTACGAGAGCAGGAGAGGAGTATGGACTGTTACTGAGCCTGATGAAATTGTTCTTTAGCAAGTCTGCCACTAATTTTTCCATCACATTTTTCTGGTGATGTGGTATCCTGTAACACCTCTGGTTTACCACTTTTGCATCCTTCTCCAGGGCAATGACATGATCGCAACTGCGAGAGGGAGGTAATTCAGTCGGTTCCTGGAAAATATCCTGAAATTCTTCCAGAACTGCCTCAATTGCAGCAGGAATAATTTCCACAGCTTTTTCTTTATCATCTTTCACAGGCCG
Source organism: Poa pratensis (assembly GCA_947311845.1). Classification (NCBI taxonomy): domain Eukaryota; kingdom Viridiplantae; phylum Streptophyta; class Magnoliopsida; order Poales; family Poaceae; genus Poa; species Poa pratensis. The sequence continues at coordinate 46,123,114 of CAMZMU010000096.1, forward strand.
GACCAGTAACACGGCTCCACAGATAGAATTATCAACCAGTCTTTGAAACTGCAGACTATGAGGTATATCTGCCGTAGGAGGGAGACTGGCATCCAGAAAGGTTACTGGGCCAGAATGATGCTGCACTTTCAGTGTTAAAGCCTTGAGATCTAGTTCCACTGGACTATGTTCATATATCCAGTCAGCTCCCAAAATGATATCATATCCTTGCAACTTGAGCACCCTGAAATCAGATGTGAAAGATGTATCTTGGATAGAATAATTTGCATCTCTGCAGACGAATTCTGTGTGCAGTGTTTCTCCATTTGCAACCTGAACTTTCTGCTTTTTTGTTGGCTGCATCTCAAAATTTGCTTTACTAGCAAATTCTGGTGTTATGAAAGTTGTTGTGCTTCCGGTGTCTACTAATGCAAGTGCTTTTTGCTCATTAACTGTAATGTACAGTGTAAATGTATTCCGAGCAGATTTCTTGCCTTTTAAAGCATGCATCGATATTGCCAGCTTCGGATCTGCTGGTGGCTCATCTGAATCATCGGAGTCCTTATCATATTCATGCACATAGATAATTTCTGTCTGTGCTGTTGTTTGTGTCTGCAAAGCCTGAATTTGTGCCGCATTGGACATTTTGCACACCTTTTTGTGTCCAGGAAATCAACTTTCTCTGCACTTGAAACACCGTTTTTCTTCAATTGCCTGCTGAATTGCAGTAGTTTTCGTAGCATTGGCTGTGGTTTTACTTTGATCACCCACTGCCTGTCGCTTGACATTAGAGAAGTATTGGCGAGGGCCAGAAGAGCCGGTGGTGGCAGTGATTTCTCCATTCTCCTAGCGAACCACATAGCTTCCTGCATGTCCTTTGGCCTCAAGCACTGTAAATGCTGCTGAATATATGCAGTCAGACCAGAGATGAAACTATTGACATATTAATCATCTTGTATGTTTGGGTTGTCCCTTCTGAACAAATTCATGGACTTCTCGAAACGCATGATATAGTCAGCCACAGTAGTTGTTTGCACTACTGAATGAAATTCTCGAACATTGTCACAGATGGAATTGACTGCAAACCTATCAATGAGATACTTGCAGAACCGCTGCCACTGAATTGTTCCTGTAGCAAAACCAGTGCTTCTCCACCACTGTCGTGCAGGTCCAATCAGATATGTAACAACAATTTGTGTCTTTTGCTCTGCAGGGGTTTTAGCAGCATCAAAGTATTCTTCCAGGTTCTGAATCCATGCATCTGCATCTTCACCATCAAACTCTGGAATGTTTAGCTTTGCTGGTTTAACAACTGGTTGCAGCCTTCTTATTTCAAACTGTTGGTTGTTTCTAGTAGTACTCCTTCTGTACTCATTATCCCCATAGTCCTCATCCATGCCGTGATTTGCATGCTGTTTTGCCAACTGATGCTCTCTCGCAGTTTGTTCAATTCTTTGCTGCTGCATGTGGCCTGGGTTTCGCTGATAGCCATAGTGAGTATGCCTGTATGTCACTTTGACTGTGCCATCCAAGTTGAGTTCCCTGTTTTCCTTGTCATGCAGAGTAGCTGAACCTGACGGTGCTAATTGCTTGTTGTTGTCTTGGTCAACAGGTACTGGATTTCATTGCTTGCTCCTTGACCCATCAAAGCAGGACCTTGAGGCGTGAGCATGTAAACACTACCAGGTGAAGCTGCTTGCTCGGACAACTTAAGCTTTTCTGCATCTGCTGCACCAGGAGTTATAATCTCGCCTTGAATAGCTGCAGTATTAGCTAACAACTTGTCGAAATTAGCTTGTATGACATCGAAATTCTTCTGAACTGATGCAGTGAATTCAGTGAAAGCTCGTTGATCAGATTCTCTGTATTGTTGCAGAGTTTGAACATCCAACTGAAGTGAGTGAACTTCCAGAGCTGCAGTGTCAGTTGATTCCGCACTAGTCGCCATAGCGCAGTGAGGATTTCACGATCTGGCAGAGTACCAGAACAACTCACCTCGCTGAAGTAGCCTGCTTGAGTTGAGAAGGAATTTTACGTCCCCGACAACCGGACTCAACGAAGCAGACCCTGCCGTCGCCGTCTACCGCCGCCTGCGCCGCCCGCCACCAACGTCACACGGATCAGGGAGGGTGGTGGGATTTAACACCGAAGAAGTATTCTCCGGAAACCACTTCCTTTCCCTCGATCTGCGACCGAACTGTGCCTCCGCCGCCAAGCCGCCTCCGACGCTCCCCTGAAGACAGGAGCCCAACACCGCCGCCGGGATCAAGAACTTGGAAGAGGGATTTTAGAGGAGAACCCAACCTCACCGCGTTCCAGATCCAGTCGCCTCCGAAGATCAGAAGGCTCTGATACCACTTGACAGCCTAGAACTAGTAATCGAGGTTGTCTAACTGAATATTACTGAATTCAGAGATGAATTTCACCGAAATTGGAGTCTATTACAGAGAGTTCTTGCCAGACCTCGATAGAGGCGGCTAGGGTTTACCCCCGATTACAATAATCATCCCAAACCCTAGAGAGTCTCGGGCTATAAGGAACTCGACGCAGAACACGACAATCGAGTGAGCAGGTGAGCTGATATAGGTGTAAAGCATGCCTGATGAAGAACAACGATAGAAAAGAAGACAGCAGCCGTCGGATGCTGGATGAACGACTGAGCTTGTAAGTCGAAGGTGCGAACAGTTAACTGAATTCCATTGCAGTGTCGACAGTTTTCTTCAGACAGCTTCAGCTTCGGTGCCTGACACGCTGGTGGCCAAATGGTCGCCGAACCGCCGGCGACGACCGAAACGACGACGGCGGACGCGGATCGCCGCGGCAGCGAATCCGACGCGTGGGCGGCGTTCCGGCAGGCGGCGATCGGCGAGGAGATGGACGAAGCGACGGCGCACCTCCCCGTGACCACCGATGTGAGGGGGAAGGAGCGGAGCGGCGGAACGGAGCGTCGGCGGCGGCGGCGCGCTCCGGCCGCGGGAGAAGGAGGGGAGGAAGAGGATGGTCTGCGGTCGTTTTGCACGGAGGTCCCCGAGGTTTGACAAAATTACAATTTAGTCCTTTTCGGGTTTTGTTTGTAAATTTCGCGCACTGTTCAACACTGTAGATGAACAGTGCTCACTGTTGCTATCTACAGTCGCACGCACGCGGAGAGGCCGCGGATCTGGCCAGCTTTCATATACTTAGTAATATCTTCAGATTTCTTTCTTATAGACGAAGCCAATAAAGCGGCTGGATGCAGCTTTCGTTTATTAGTTGATCTGTTTTACGTACTATCTACACTACCTGTACTCTACTAGCTTGTCTGAAACTAGGGATGCATGCCTGCTCTCCTAGCCATCAAGCGTAGATGCATTCATGCTTCTGAGAAAGAAACTCCATGTAATTATGGTCGATCCCTTTAATTCCATGTAAGGGAACTAGATCCATTGCCCAATGGAGCTTGTGCTAGCGATCAGGTGTAGGACAATGCATGGTATGGCATGGCGCTAGATCCTAGTGCTTTCTCATTGGAGTGCAGTCTTTGCCCAGTTATTGTAGTAGTACCATTCCCAGCTTTAAGTCTCAATCGATCTACTGTGCGTGTGATGTCTCTTTCTCTCCTATCCTTTGTGGTGTCAAGAAACTGTATGATCGTGCTTGATGTGACTTGGTGACCTTAGAGCCCTAGGAATACCACTAGTACCGGTACTGGCTATAGTACTCGTACAATTGTCACCAAATAAATTCATGGAAAATGAATTGACATAAACCAGTAGCCCAAAACTGGTAGTAGTACTGTTAGCACATGCCTACAGCCATATAGCGAGCTAGTATCAATAATACCACTCCAACGAGTACATGCTACACTATTGTGGAGTATATTTCGATAACCAGCAATCAATACAGAGCCAAAGAAGCTTTTTTTCCATGAAAAATCGTGTGCTTTTTAATTAAAAAACGTAAAGGGAATAATCACGAAACGCACACCCCCACAGAGGCAAAAAGTGTACTCTCCTGTACAGAAAAAAGAGCAGAGCCGCCGAGCTTCCTCATGCCATGTCCATGATTGGCCCCTGTTGTTGCCTCACGCAGGGTCTTCCTTTGATCATCCTAGGAATCTTCAGAAATGATGTCCAAGCAATGCGGCAACACAGCAGGAGCAACTGTACTCTGGCTGCTTTCTCTCATCATCATCGGACTCACACAGGGATCGTTGCAGTAAATAGACTGCGAGGACGGTGAAAGCCCCCTTGTCCTGAGATTAGAGCATCTATCTAGACTGAAGCTTCATCAAACATGTGCTGGGAAAGGAATTGGAGATCGAAGCTTGTCCATTACAGTTGCTCCATGCATGCATGCTCGATGGATCCATCAGCGGCCGTCAGGTGACCGCCGGTCGAGCTGGACGGAGAAGTCCAGGAGGCGCCACGTATACATGCTTCGGACCCTCAAACTCTCCACTGTACCGACGTGCGAACGGGCGTAACTGTATTTTGGGTGCAATCATGCCAGCCTTGCAGCTCTAAATACCATGACATGATAAGATTCACTACCTTTCTACATACAGAGTATGATGGTAAGTTCCTGTTTGATCTCTGAACACTAAGTACGTGAGTGGTACAGTTGACTAGCCGAGGACTAAATTTACTTCCCAGAAATCGGCAGGACCGCTGCTGTTCTATATCTATTAGCAAAAAAGAATCGAGAAGTAACTCATAACACTGTCTGATGCTAATGAAGTAAGTAGATTCCAGGTGAATTCCAAACCACATTTATCCCATGATCGACACGACTGTAGGATCCACAAATGCCGATCAGATCAAGAGACTGAACGGTTTGGCAAATCAAGAAACGTTGTACATGGAAGCTAGCCAGTGCTGTGACATGCGTACTAATTTAACACAAAAGCATACGTCGTTATCTAGGCAATTTTCTACTGAAAAAAGAGCAGTTCAGTACACTAACTTTAGCCTTCTCTCACAGTGAGGTCATTTTTTGAGTAAGACCATCAATTTTACACATCAGTCAAATATGAAGGTACATCAAATACTGCAGCATTGGGAATTCAGTGTACCTGGGTCCAGGATTGTTCACAAAATCAGATTAATATGACTACAATCACGCACCTACTCCGTAAAATGCCAAAAGGATTCGTCCCACTTGGTGTGGAAAGTTTCTAGAGCACTTGCGGTATGGGAAGGTTCACCTGTCCGAAATCTGAAATAAGTTCAGATCTGGTCATCAGATGCAGATAGCCAGTCCAACGTACACCTCAATTTTTCTCTCTCTCTCAAAGAGCTGGCTCCATCATTCAAGTTCTACAAACAAGTGTGCATGGATGAGCCAACAACTGAGTACTTGAGTAACTAATTACTACGAATAAATGCTTTATTAAATTAAATGTAGGATATCATTTGCACGCATGCTTCTGTCCGTACATAGATTGCATCCTAATTTCAGATTAGGTGGCTTATTCGCTGCAGAGCAGGTCCATACTTGCGCATAATGGACTGCTGATACTTCCATGGAACGCATTCTATTTTCCCTAACAATGAAGCCGCAAAATAAGGTTAAAATTTGATTAAGATTGTGTTTGTAAGGGCAAAATTGTGTATTTGATTAAGCAATGTCCTTAAAATAGAAACAAAAATGTATATTTTTATTGGCCTTTTATACAAAAACAGAGAGAGTACTATATATGATATAGAAGTGGTCTGGCTAGAGAAGCAGAGCACACAACAAAGAGAGGGGCACCGATCGATGATGATTAGGAGGGAAGCATTGTTCACCGTGGAGCTTTTAATTATGGGGAACTCATGCCGTTAAAGAGAAAAGACCGTGAACAAAAGAACGCTATATACTAGTGTATGCAGGCATGGCTTTGCATTATATTGCGTGGCCTGTCTGTCCCCGTACGTGTCTCGCTGATGCCACTCTCCAGGAGGCAAACATGCAGCCTGTCGTCCAAAGCTAACCCGGTTTAGCAATTGTAAACTGCATCACACACTGAATTTATCTAGTTATCATATGCGATAGTCATTTACAGTAGTAGGCACTGCTCTTATCGCGATCGATCAGCATCGTGAGCAAGCTCGCATTGGCGGGCGAAATGGATTTCCTTTAAATGATTAAAGTTTGATCATAAAGTAACACCTGCGGATCTTGGGACGCAAAACCGAATCATCCAGCTCGCTGACTGGTGATTATTTGTCAAGAAATATCCTGGAAACGGCCAATGGGAAAGTAGTCAGGATCATTTTCCTCTTTTTTCCCCATGGATGCATATCGGTTGCCTGTTGGCACTTGGCTGGCACGCATGCGCGAGTTAATTGCAGAAACCTACCACAATTGGGGATAGGGCTACAAAAAACTACCACTTTACGAATTATTTGCAGAAACCACCGTTTTCGGTGTGATGTGTCGCAAGCAGCACTGATTTGCCAGTTGACACGCTCTAAACGAGTTTTTGACGGGTGGAGCCCGCTGTCAGGCTAATGTGGCATGATGAAACGGTCAAAGGGGACACATATTGTACTGCTTATAAATATTGGGTTTTTTTGAAATATTAGAAGGGACTTACAAGGGATAAAACGTTATGGAGCTCACGTGTGCGGCTACGAGCTTTTGCGCCGCGTGTGCGGCTAGGATTTCGGCCGGAGCCGAGGACGACGAGGGTTGGCCGCCGCCCCGCATCTCGTTTCCGTCTCTCTGCCCCGAGCACCACGCCTCCGTCCTCAATGCTCTCGGCTTCCCGGCTCCCTGCGCAGCTGGACTTAGCTCCCTGCCAACGGCTGTGCCCGCCGTTCCCAGTTTGCTGCTCCCCGAGGTCGCGAGCGACGGGAGGAGCGCATCCAGCTCGTCTCTCCGGCGCGGCCTTGCCCGCTTCCTAGCGAGCAGGTGGCCAAAATATGCAGCATGTTCGAGGGACGGTACGAGGTGGTGTAGCAGATCGACAGCGCCGCGACGACGCCCTGGAGCCGGAGAAGACGAAGATGCACTCGACAACCAGGGAAGCTCCGCACGATTCCTTCGGTGAGGAAGTTCTGTGTTGCGAGACGGAGATAACGGACACAACATTGGAGCTTAGTGATGTCTGCAAACACGGCTAGGAAGGACATGCCGACGGCGGCGTGCTCTGGACGCCGTTCGCGTTCTCTGCTGGACCGTGGCGCACCCTCACGTACGTGGACGCGCTGTCAGATTTGGCTTTTGCGTTGTGTGTCTCAGCTGCAACTCTGCACTGATCGATTTGGATATCTTTTCTTTTGCTCTCCTTGCTTGCAAAGCATGAACGAGCCGATCGGTGAGCACTGCGTGCACCAGGCTGGAGCTGGAGATATCCTTGGCATCATCTCATCAGCTGAGCTTCAGTAGCCATGGAACACCGATCAAACTTCAGTACGTCTGCAGTGGAGCTCACATGCGAACGAGCAGTTCAAATGCAATTGTTGCTCCATACTACACTACCCAATACCCATGCCATACGCGCAGCTTATATATCTAACTGTTGCTACATAAACGGTGAAGAACTGAAGATTCACGTTCATGTAAGGGACTAGCGGGGGCAAAAAGGTTGAGTGATCTAATGCCGGGAGAGTAGTTGTTTTGTTGTAACCCTATTTACTTTATGTAAAACTCTTGCTTAATTAATCGAAAATGGGCAAAGCTTTGCCCGCGGCTTAAAAAAAAAAAAACGTTCATGTAAGGCTAGAGAGATGGCAGCGGAGTACATGCCGGGTATGGCCATCTCTGGCATCACTGTGTGGCTGTGTGCGTGGTGATGCCGATGGTCAGTGCGCATGCTAGTGGGAGCTTGCAAATAGCCCAGTTGAGCTAAGCTGCTGGTCGATTCAGGTCAGGAGTGGCTAAAGATTTCCATCATGCAGGTTCAGATTCAGCTTCGTGCGTACGTGTTTGACTTGGATCAGTCAAAATACATAGCATAACAGCACATATGCATATATATCCATCCATGCGACCATGCCTGCCTAGCTAACTCTCTCCGCGCATATATGCCCATGGCCATAGTGGAGATTTCTCGCACCCGAGCTCCTGCTCCTGCCACTTCAAAATATTAAAATACTCACTCCGTTCGGAAAAGAATGTCACAAAAATGAGCTATGCGTAGATTATTTTTGTGACATCCTTTTCCAAACGGAGGGAGTACTATTTTTTAAAAGTTTCAAAAACATCTGAAACAAATCATGCATATTCTTGAAGATATATCCTATAAACGTGCAAAATTGCAGTGCCATATACTTTATATTCGATCTACATAAAAATGAAAAAAATTCAGATCCGATTATAGTTAACAATGCATAATTTCAAATCTACCGATTTTGTTATGTTTGTGTAGATCAGATGTAAAGATTTAGCATTGAAATTTTGCACGCTTCTAGTATGCATCCTTGAGAACATGCATGATTGTTTTTAGATTTTTTTTTGAAGCTTTTAAATATATTTTCGTATTTTTTAAAGTGGCGGTAGCACTGAAACTCGCGAGAAAAACCACTTTCCACCCATGGCCAGCTTTACATCCCCAACTCGAGTACTTGACCATGCCATATTTTCTTAGCATGTGCTGGCATCAGGGAATCTGATCGGATATCTTCCCTTTTAAGTTTGAGCTTCACTTTCTTCTCGTTTGATCAAAATGAGCACACGCCTTTTTTATACCGTTTTGGACGTGTGCGCGCCGCTCGTACAGATTTCTCTATCCACATACTTCTTAAAACAAAACTTAAGGTTCTGTTTACAACCAACCTCCACTCCACCGATTTGCTTCGGCCCTACGCTGCACCGATCAATTAACTAGCCAAGTAGTGATTGATTCAGTTAATCATATTATTTTTATTCTTGTAGTATCATTCAATCACCACAGTTTATATTTCTTTGTCCACCCTATAATAAATCACACAATAGTTTATGTGCCTTTTTTCGTCATAATCTTACTCCCAATAAAAACCACCAGGAAAAACCTAGCGTGCGAAAAACCCACAAATGCGGCGGGCCATGACAGGTGTGAGCAGCGGGGAGAACCGATGTCCAATAAATTATTATCCACAACAATACACGGACAATTTCATGGCGTAACAATATAAACTATAATAATCTTTATAAAACAAAGAAATTATAATCATAAATCTTGATTAAGAAAAGAAAAGAATGAGCCTTCCGCCAGGCAAGGAATGTCTTAAGCCCATCTTTCGCCTTTTCAGCCGCACATGTAGCCCATCTGTTTTTCTTTTGAGGGAATGTAGTCCATCTATTTTTCTTTTGAGGGATTTGGTTTTCGAGCAAATTCTTTTAAGGGAATGTAGCCCATCTGTTTTTCTTTTGAGGGAATGTAGCCCATCTATTTTTCTTTTGAGGATTTGTTTTTCCAGCAAATTCTTTTGAAGGAATGTAGCCCTTATGTCGAGAGTCAATGACTTCATCTGGTGCAAACTAGCCCAATAAGCCTAAAGAATTACCGCTCAAATGAGACACTGGGCTGGGCCACATTTTGAGCAAGAGTTAAACAGATAAGGCAATTCTGTTTGCAACTAGTGGTTTTCTGATCGATGTGATGTTTGCTGTTGGTTCAGGCCCGGCAACGGGAGGTGATATGTAGCGCACGTTAGCTCCCCAAACCACATGCGGCGCCTACGTGCTCAGCTTCGTGGGCTGGCCCATTGGCGCGTCGGTCGTCGACGCACGTACTGCGTTCACTGCTTCCTTCGGTCGCTACACATATGCACGTACTCACTTCATTCACTGCTTCTTTCGGTCGCTACACGTACTCACTTCCTTCACTGCTTCCTTCCGTCGGTACACATATAAAGGTTCCTTTATTCACTTCGTTCATTAGTTCATCACGTACTCACACATATGCACGTACTCACACAGCATTATTTAAAATGGTTTCAAAAATAATTTACACACGAAATATGTGTGCGTTCACGATTAGGTTTCATTCTCGTGATCGGTTTCGAGTTTCGTGAAATGTAACTTCTTAATTTTGGACCGAAGGTTTCAATATTTTTAGATGAATTTTGTTAAATTTGTCACACTGAGTCGCCGGTTTCAAAATTCCTTTCACGGGTATATGAAACTCGCCGTTTTCCACAACTTTCGTGTTATAACTTTTTCGTTTCAACAGAGATATGAATAGATCTTGTATGTATGTATGCATTTAGCCTCTTCTTGTTGAGAACCATTTCCGTTTCAATTCCCGTTTTTAATTTTAAAAAATGAACCAAAAGTTTGGAACCATTTTCAAAATGGAACCAATTTAAAATTTGGAACCATTTTCAAAAATGAACAATTTTCAAATTTGGAACCATTTTTAATTTGGAACAGTTTTAAATTCGGAACCATTTTAAAAATGGAACAATTTTCAAATTTGGAACCATTTTAATTTGGAACCATTTTAAATTCGGAACCATTTTTAGATTTGGAACCATTTATAAGTTTGGAACCATTTTAAAAAATGAACCATTTTAAATTTGGAACCATTTTAAAAATGGAACAATTTTTTAAAATGAACAAATTTCAAATTTAAAACCATTTTAAACTTGGCACCATTTTCAAAATGGAACAATTTTCAAAATTGGAACCATTTTTAAAAATGAACAATTTGCAAATTTGGAACCATTTTTAAAAATGAACAATTTTCAAATTTGGAACCTTTTTTAATTTGGAACCATTTTCAAAATGGAACCATTTTAAAAAATGAACAATTTTCAAATTTGGAATCATTTTTATGTTGGAACCATTTTTAAAATGAAATCATTTTAAAAATGGAACCATTTTTAATTTGGAACCATTTTTAAAAATGAACAATTTTCAAATTTGGAACCATTTTTTAATTCGGAAACATTTTCAAAATGGAACCATTTTCAAAATGGAACAATTTTCAAATTTGGAATCATTTTTAATTTGGAACCATTTTTAGTTCGGAACCATTTTTAAATTCAGAACATTTTCAAAATGGAACCATTTTCAAATTCGGAACCATTTTTAAATGTGTAAGCATTTAAAAAATGGAACCATTTTTAAATTTGGAACCATTTTTGTATTTGGACCCATTTTTAAATTTGGAACCATTTTAATTTTGGAACCATTTTTAAGTTTGGAACCATTTTACATTTGGAACCATTTTTAAAATTGGAACCAATTTAAATTCGGAACCATTTTTTATTTCGGAACCATTTTCAAAATGGAACCATTTTAAAAAATGAACAATTTTCAAATTTGGAACCATTTTCAAAATGGAACCATTTTCAAAAGGGAACCATTTTCAAAAATAACAAATATTCAAATTTAGAACTATTTTAAATTCGGAACCATTTTGAAAATACGAACCATTTTCAAAATGGAACCATTTTCAAATTTGGAACCATTTTAAATTCAAAACAATTTTTAAATTGTATCATTTAAAAAATAGAAAATTTGAAACCATTTTTAATTTCGGAACCATTTTCAAAATTAAAAACATTTTAAATTCAAAAACATATTTTAAATTTAAAACCATTTTTAATTTTGGAACCATTTTCAAAATGGAACCATTTTAAAGTTTGTAACCATTTTAAAAAAGGAACCATTTTCAAAAGTGAATAATTTTCAAAATTGGAACCATTTTCGAATTTGGAACCATTTTCAAAATGGAACCATTTTTAAGTTTGGAGCCATTTTCAAAAAGAACAATATCGTGGTCACAAGAACAATAATGCAATTGGTAATGATGCTTAAAAAGAACAATATCGTGGTCACAAGAAACATCCCTCAGTTTAAGTTAGCCGAGTTGCAAAATTCCTCAAAATACAGCTACCTACAATCCTGGGGTCTTTCTACAGGGATGCTTGGGATTCTTCCCAGGCATGACATAAATGTCGAACCAAGGAATCAAGGCATAGTTATGATTAAACATACGAGCAAGAAATTAAGTTACCATAGCTCCAGGGTTGCCAAAACAACAAAACCAGTAAAATACATGTCATTGGCAGCAGGATTACCATAATGTTCAGAACCCCAACTGTAAACCAGTAAAAATGAGCAAGAAACCAGTAAAAACGAGCAGGATTACCAACAACAAAAACAGTAAAAACGAGCAAGAAATTAAGTTATCATAATGTTCACAACCCAACTGAAATACCATTAACGAACAATGAGATGCCCAGAATGGCATACTGAATCATGGTTCAAACTACTGAACCAACAATGAACTATAATGTGCCCAAAGCCTGAATCATTTCCACATAGCACATCAGAAATTCCACTGGACAAATTTGCATGACTGCAAGTTGAAGAGCACATTTGATATGAGGAACTGAGAAAGACGGTAGTAGTAGTACCTTTTGATCCGCTTGAGCATCTCCGGAGTGACCTCGGCGTCAGTGTCGCCGGGCGGGATCCTCTTCCTGAGGACCTCGTTCCCCCAGTGGAGCCTATCCACCGTCATGACGCCGCACCAGAGGATCCCCCTGGCCAGGCCCTCGGTGCCCGTGGCGATGGCCTTGGCCACGGCGCTGCCGTACTCCTCCACGTTGGGCGCGACGGCCGTCCAGTACGCGGCGGCCTCCACCTCGCCGCGCACCTTGCCGGCGATCCCCTCGCTACCGACCACGGAGTGGAGGGAGAACCTGGTGTAGGCCCCGAGGACGCCGTCGAGACGCGGGTCGGGGGAGGAGAGCGTGAGGCCGTAGTGGAGCGGGTCGGGGGCCGGGTCGTCGGGGGAGGCCGGCACAGTGAGGGAGAAGGAGTAGTGGCACGGGTCAAGCTTGACTGCGGCGACGTCGCGCGCCAGCGGCCACTGGATGGGGCCGAGGCGCGCGGTGGCGGCCGGAATCGACCGGCGACGGGAGGCGGTGAAAGGGGATCGGGAGAGGAGCGGCTGGGAAGGAAATGGGCCGGCCCAAAAACGCTTAGCGAAGAAGCTCTTCAGGCGGCGCTCGAGTTACGCGGCGCTAACGGGCGTCATATAGCTTTTGCGCCCGGCAACTGTTGGAAGACAGGGCCAAGTTCTGCTGGATGGCAGACCCGGCGCTGCAGGGCCGGTATCCGTCCATGGATTTGGAGAAGGCACTCACAGTTGCTTCCATGTGCATCCACCGACCCGGCCCTAAGATCGCCCATCGGCGCCGTCGTCGCGGCTCTGGCTCACCTCGCCTAGGATCAACCGAGTTGAAGAACTATACAGTCTGACTTGCACCTATCCTAGGAGAGAAACGATCTCGTGTCATCATGATTGCATCGGTCATGAAAATGATTCCATCGATCATGAATTCATGAACAAGCTAAATACCTAATTATAGTTACTCGCTTGCGGTGATTGGCAACAAGTTCCGATTGGAGAGTAATGAGCAGCTGGCATGCATGATTTAGAGCTCCTTCACATGACGCGGACTTTTGGCTCTCGGGTACCATGTACCCTGATGTACGGAATTTTTTCTTTAGAAATTCAAAACATTGTCAAAAGAATTCGAAAAAAAATACACTCAAAGATTATCAAGTATTCTACTCGTGTAAAAATTTTGGCTAGGAAATAATTCTCAATCGACTTCCGGACAAAAAAGTGAAATTTGTGACGAATAGAGTCTATATAGCGCTACTTAGGCTACCCAGGGTACAATAAAGTTATTTTTGTCGAAACTTTGTGTAAGGGTACAATACTTGATACTGTTTGTCCGAATGTCAGTTTCAAAAAAAATTGAACTTTTTTTTAAAATTAAAATATTTTCAAATATCAGGGTATATGGTACCAGGTTCTCCTATGTATTTTCAGCTACTTCACCTTCTATTTACACCACCAATTTAAACCAAATGAATGGGTTCAGTTGGACGGTTCTGCTGGAAGCAGGCCTCGTTCCTGGCACATTATTGTGCTTTGCTTGGCTTGATAGAAAGACGTAACAGGGTAACCTCTCGAAAAAGTCAGAAGCCCACTAAATTTGTCTTCCTCTCTTGTCAGAACAACATATCTACGAGGTACGCACAGATCATTCCAGTTGTACAAATCTTTACTCAACCAAATCTCTCCTAAATCGTATACTACCAATTCCATTTTGAGAGCTTTGCCAACTGTAATATTATGATCTAGTGAAATGTTGTAAAGTCTAGAAAAAAAGTGTGGCGAATAGTACTGGATTTAAAAATTGTTGGGCCTAGAGATGGAGTTTGGAGGCGAATGTACGACATGAAGAAGAACTAGGATTTTTCATCTGAACCGATCCATGGATATAAGTCCAATTGATACTATGTACTTTGATTGAACCAAGTCAAACACACAAACCTGAACTTAACCTGATGGGAACCTTTGGCCCAACCTTACCAGCAACTTACCACAACTGGGCTAGTTGGATAGCTAGCTCCCACTACTTTGCGCTTGCGTATCACCACACCCACAGTGATGCCAGAGGTGGCGATAGCCTGCAACCCAGATATGAAACCAACAACAAACCAGAAATAATATTCGGGCAATGTCATCAGCAGGAATTGAAACAACAAACACAGCTAGCCATAACTACAGTTTGCGCCTCGATGTGGTCAGGACGTCCCTACATGACAACCACAAACATTATGGCTTGCATGATTCACACTTAAACTGCATAAAAGATGCGGAACCAACTTGGTGAACTGAAACACTTTTTTTTTCTATCCACGTTATCAGGATGAACTAAGCCAGAACCACAAACCGATCATCATTGACTGGTTAACAGAAGAAAAAAAACTGATATTAGTAGCTTGGAAGAAGCCAACAGCAGAACAGTAAAGGATGATGGATTTGTCCATTTTGTCCATCACTATTAACAGCGGCACATCAGAGATCAATCAGTCCTCGCTAGCGACAACAATCTGCCACGATCTGAAAAAAATACCAAGCACAAAACATATAACCAAGGGTCCATCTCAGTATTCATGATTTGATGTGCTGTTGTACTATAACCACTTCCAAAGTATACAAGACTGCATTTGACATGTGGGCTTCAGCTATGCCATAAAGTAACTTAATATAATTCAAATGATAAATGTTTCATGGTGAAACTAAGTTATGAATTTGATCTTTATAACATCAATTATTTTGTCCGGATCTTTGAAGACGAGAACAAGATTGAAGCCTCATTAAAATTTAGTTAAAGGGAAATGACATAGATTACAAACAGTTTCCGTTCCAAGTAACTGAGTTGAGCATTAGGCAAAGAGTAACTGACATATGTCTCACGTCTTAATCTGATATACGAACTTTTGACATTGTGATCAGGATGAATTCGACAAGATAACATCAATTGATCGTCAGGAATTGCACAAGTTTTAAAGTAAACTGCTGAAGAGAGAATAAACGACTTGACACTAGGGATAACAATAGTAGCAGGTCTGAAAGGAACTAGCAGCCGACTTTGATCAGTTAGTACTTACTAGAGATAACAATGCACCATTTTCTAAAATATATCATGCACAAAACTCATGACCAACTCCAAGTCAGCATTCGGTGAGCTATGCGCTAGTACTATTTCCAACAGTTACAAGACTGGGTTTAAGACGTGGCCTTCAGCTATGCTACAAAGTAACAGAATTTTCTATAAGAAAGTCTGAAGCAAGTTAACAGAATAGTACCAGATCACCATGTTTGTATGCATATTTAGGCATTTAGCTATTCGACCAATGAAAAAAAAATTATCTTTAAAAAAAGAGCTATTCGACCAATGAAAGGTCATGGTCCTTAACATGTCAAATCTCGTATCATAAACTAGACTATGTTTTCCTGTGCAAATACTAAGTTATCTGTAGCACAGAGAATTGAACTTGGCAAGCTTCGTATGTGAATATAGCTAACACGTATTACTTGCATTATTACTAATTATTCATAAACCACAACCAACAACTTAATGATACATAAAGAAGCTGTAACGAAAATGCAAGACAACAGACAAGATGCAATGGGCATACGATCATACCTGGAGTGTAGAAGCTCATGTAGGGTAGGACGCTAAAGTAGACTCCAGGCTCATCAACCTTCTTAACCTGCCCAGAATTGAGCTTGACGGTGAACAAGCCAGAAGCTGAGCAAACGAAGATAACATCCACACCCTCCGCAAAGCCGACCACCAATCGTCTGTCTCTGTCAATGGGAATGGTAAGAGGTATCGTCTTCTCGAGCTCGATGACCCTGCACTGTACCCATTCTGCCGCATCCACCTTCCTTGACCACGTGTGAAGGCTGGAACCTTCAATGCAGGCAAAGCCGAGTGAAGTGTTGTTGTCCATGGCCATGAGGGCAACATAGTACGCGTCCCTCTGCGGCGCGTCAATCATGGATAAGCTGTCGTCGTCGTCGTCCAAGTCATATCTGACGATGGCGTTGCAGCGGTGAAGCGTGAAGTAGACCGCATCTCCGACAAGGGTGCCTCGCCTAGGCTGGAGATAGGGCGTGTAGGGGAGTGAGTAGGGCTGTTCCGCACGCCCCTCTCGCATGTGCTGGGCATAGACTGCGCAAGTGTCGTGAAGGCGTTCCGGCTCGCTCCACTCGCCCGTCTCCGATGAGTACACGCTCCCTACGATGTACTTGCAGTCATAGGTGGCCGCGAAGACGACGCGGAAGGGCCCGCCGTGGCAGTCGAGGTGGTCGCAGCCGTCGACGGCGCAGAGCACAGCGGCGGAGAAGATGAGCCACTCGACGTCCGGCTCGGGGAGCTCCTGCCGGTCGCCCGTGACGGGGTCCCAGACGAGGTAGCACCGGTTGTTGCCGTCCAGCATGTGGAAGAGCACGCGGCCGTGGCGGCAGTCGAGGGGGAGCGTCGCGCGGCCGTCGGAGCCCGGGTGGGGGAACTCGGGCAGCGACGTGGTGGAGTCGAAGCGGGCAGGCGGGATGCCTTGGTTCACCTGGAGTTGGTGGAGGAGGCCGAGGAGGGGAGGGGCGCCGTGGAGGTCGCGGTAGCGGCGGCGGAAGCCGGGGTCGCAGATGATGCGGAGCCACGGCCTGCAGACGAGGGCGGCGCGGAAGAGGTGCTCGGGCTCGTCCGGCGAGAGGCAGAGCAGGATCTCGGCGGTGACGTCGGCGATCAGCGGGCGTGGCGGCGCCATGGGTGCGCTCGTGGTTTTGGGTGGGGATTGGGGAAGAGTCGGAGCCATTGGGTTGGGCTACTTCGAAAAATCTGCTTTGCTTGCTAGTAGGCGTCAAATTTGGCCCAGCCCACTCCTCTTAATTCTCCTTTTTTTTGCGAATATTAATTCTCCTGTATAACCATACTTTTTGACATTTTAGTACTTCGACAACACTCCCTCCGTATCCAAATCTAAGATGTTTGTGCATGTTTGGGCCCAATAGGAGGGGAGTAGGAGTATTTATTAAAGCAAATGTCGACATTGTCACTCCACCGTATAAAAGGTCAAACGTGCATTGCACATGTATAACTATTAGTTGGTTGACAAGTGATAGGGATCCAAAGGTCTCTTTCGTGGCGTTGAAATCTTTCACAATATTGTAGTAGAAATTCAAATCTTACCATTTTAATCATAATATTCTTTTTAGTTGGAATTTGAAAGCTCTCTTTTCCGGCATTGAAACCTTCAAATTTCATGTATCATAAATTTTATTGTCTTCCTTATATAACTTTAATTTTCTCTATGTTGTTATAGATGAGCTCAACAAAGCTTCCCATGGAAGAGATGACGCAAAGTGAGATTACTTTACTTGAAATTAAGAAAGTACTTCAGGTCCTTCCCTGTAAAAACCAAATTAGTGTTGATTCATGATGCATGCTTAACAAGTAGAGATTTAGAATATCTGTTAAAAGACGACGAATGGTTGGGAGGTGATGTAAGCTAACATATCTACATACTATAAACTTATATGCATAACGAGTGTATAATATATTTACTGCCTACGGACACAAGAGCATTTTCTGACAGAGCAGGTGGACAAGTACCTTAGCTAGCATACGTATTTCTGGAATACTAGATCGAGATAGTAAAATGTCTATGAGTTTAGAGGAACATCCCAACTTTGCACGACGAACACTTAATTCTCTAGAACATGACATGATAAAACTGGTTAAATAACTTCGTCAGGATAGTGAGTTCAACAAAGATGATATGTTGTCGGACCTTGAGTTAAGGCTAGTATTGGAGTGTATTCACAAGCCAGTGCGATCAGACGGGTATGCTATATTCTCATTACACGGTCTAATGTGACATCAACAAAACAATGAACACTTATTTACTTTTCAATAATTCCTTATATTTACTGAGTCATATAGGGTATTAAAAAAAACTTGCAGCTCATCATGTGGTTTGTTCATGCTACAACCCATGTAATAGTGAACATATCACGAGCTAGCACACGCTATAACCAAGGTATAATCATCAAGATCACCAAAGTAGATTAATATCAAAATCAGTATTACAGTCAATTAATTATAATAACAACTTTGCAGGACGATATTTAACTTACAAGCAATTACCTATTATTTTTTGTAAATAATTTTTGAATGGGATAAAAGGAACACAAAAATATGATCAGAAAAAATAGTGTGGATAAACTCGGTGGTTATTGTGACAAGACTGATCCACGCATATTAAAGGATCACAAGTATTTGAGAGAGCCAAGGACACATCACTTTTTTCTACTTTGCTGAAACGTTGATAAGAAATAACAAAATGAATTAGTTTCTGTGTGCGGTCCGCAGCATCACCGTGTGCTGTAAGAACAGCCTGCTCACCGTCACCGTCAAGAAGCTACCACCGCCGAAGAAGAAGCACAAGTCTGTCCAGGTCGCCAATATAGAGTCACGGACGGAAATCCTACTCCAACACGAATTGTCATATGATACGAACAAGGATGCACTGCCGAACATGGAATCCTTGTCTGCTCAGTACTCACTACGCCGTGCGGCCGCCTCGAGGACAGCTCCGTGCCGCTGGACGCCAGAAGGTGGAGGTGGATGACGGGACCATCGAGAACGCTCCCCTGCAACAATGTGAGCTCCCGGCGCGCCGCCGTTAGCTCCCAACGCGCCTTCCCGAGCTCGCCTATACGCCGCCGCCAGTTCCTGTGCGCCACGGCCGGTTCTTCTACGAGCCGCCCCCAAATCCCGGCCGCCACCGCGACCTCAGGTCCAAATTCCCCGTGTTCCCCGCTTCTGCTCCGTCCGGCCAGCGAAGGAACTGCCGTTGTGCCTCCCCGTTTCCAGCCCTTCCCCTTCCCCTGACGTTCTCTCGCGTGCCGGTCGAAAGAGGAACAAGCGAGCGTCTGGCGTCTGATCTCCCTGCCCGTCGAGCGTCGATGTGCAGGGCGTTGTGTTAGCCGATGGCCGCCTGAATCGATCTAAGTTTGCAGGCCCTGCATCTGCTGCTGGTTCCAGGACGATCCGTTCATTCTGGAGCATGTGCAAGGCCCTGCACCGGCCGTCGGCGACATGGCCACCGCGGCCCAGCCCCCTTGCTCTCTGTTCTATATTTAATCTGCTCTTTTTAACCAACGCAGGGGCAAGTGCATGGAGCACCAACAACAACGGAAAAGCAGAAGGCGAGCTTCAGCGATAGCCTGCATGGGACACGCCGACACCCACGCCGGCAGCACGTCCCCTGCATCCGCCGGTAGTCCGGCCACTGGTTGCCTGCATTTCGACAACTGCTTGCGGCTTGTAGCATTTGTTTCAGGTTCGATGTCTCTTCCTCTGCCTATTAATCAGTACTTCAGTTACCTGCATTAATCTATATCAGGGAGTCGGTTCAAAGAAGTGTCGTGAAGCAATGGTTAATCAATGACAAACTTTTGGATGACAATGGGTCTGATTATAAAGCACCAAGCTGCGGTGCATTGCAATGCATGAATGGCTAGGTTATTTGTAGGCCATGTACTATTTAATCTCTACTATATAATATGGCTACAGGTGATGGTTGATGGTTGGTACGTTTTTCACTTTTCCGATTTTACCCCTGTGTATTATGAGATTTTATCCACCTTGCCACCGGTAAGTGAGAAAAACGTTTCAATTTTTTTTGGAACCGAGCGTCTCTCTCGATCGCCTCATGGGCTCTCCCGGCCTTCCTCGCCGCCGGCCGAGCCCCGCGCCCCGCGGCCTTCCTCGCCGCCGGCCGGGCCCCGCGCCGCCCGGCCTTCCTCGCCACCGGCCGAGCTCCTCGATGCAGGGTACACCGTCCACGCCACACTGCGAAGCGTCGGTACGCTCGATCGTTTGATCGATTAACTCTGCAGTGGCGCAGATGATCTGTGATTTGCTGCTGCGAATCATTAGCCGACGAAGAGTGGCGGCGGGAGGAGGAGTTAGCTGATCCGGGTTGCTGGATGCAGGAGACGCGGAGAAAGTTGGGCTGCTGCGGCGGCTCGTCCACGGCGGCGCGCCGGCGGAGCGGTTGGTGCTGTTCGAGGCAGACCTCTACGACGCCGCCAGCTTCGCGCCGTCCATCGCCGGCTGCCGGTTCGTCTTCCTCGTCGCCACGCCGCCCGCACGCGAGGCCGCCGCCTCCAAGGTGAGTCAAACTGAAACCACGCTTCGGCCTGTGCAATTTCGTCAGAGCGTCGTTCGTGTAGCGTGCGTAAATTCGTTGCAAGTTCACGGTTCGGTACTTCGATCGCTATCAGACACGGTGATCACAAAACTCTGAACATCTGGAGTTTAAGTTTTGACCAGTTCCACACTTCCACTGATGAGAAAGCATAGGAGACAGGACTGTGCACAAATACAGTTCAGAATTCAGAGCTTCAGTAGTCCATGTTTATCGAGTGTTACCATACTGCCTTTTGCTACCTCGTCTTCCTCTCTCTGAAGATAACACGGTACACTAGCTTATTAATGGGAAATCAATTATAATGAATACACTAGGCAGTTCAACGGCGCAGACTATTCTGTTCTGTTATTCTAATGAATACAGTGTTTATTTCAATTATTTTAGGTTAAATTGTTTGAAGTTGCTCCAAATTATTTTCTTACTCGAAGATAAATTTGGTTGTGGATGAGATAAAATAATAGATCGGGATATGGCGTTGGATACGCATGATATACGCAAAGAAGATTAGAAAGTGATCAATATTACTTTTTGTGAGGATTGTTGTATAATGAGACATGCAAGAGTAGTGAAGTCGGAAAGAAAGGTAACATAATTTTAAAACGATAATAGAACCCAAAAAATGAACATAAGATATTTGATTTATTTCATACCCGCCGGCATTACAAGCATATTCAGACAATAGGTGCAGGTAAATGGAGCATCAGCAGAGTTGATGTTGTGCTAGACTCTCTCTCTCTCTGCGATGTTGTGCTACTGCACTCCGCTCCCCTTGCTTTCTTTCTCTCACATTGAAAATGCTATGCTTTCCGTTTTGTCTTACTTCAGTTAGCTATCTCTTATGGTTTTTGAGATTTAAAGTTCCGATTCTGCTTGCTATTTTAATTGTGTACTGCACATATTGAATTAGTGCACTGCTTGAGAGAATAAAATGTTTCTAAAGCTGCAGAAAAACACCGTCGATGGCCACCTGCATTGCAGCGCTCCTCTGCACCGGTGCACCCTGACACCGGCTCTGCTGCGGCTGCTTTTGCCTATCTTGCAAACTGCCGCTGCTATGTATTGCAGGCTGTCGTTGCTCTTTCTCCCAGCTGTTTCAGATTTCTATTCGATTTCATGTGCCAAAAATTATGGTGTATACTTGCTCCCTCTCCTCCCTTGCACTGATGCTGTTCTGCTCTCTCTGCTTGTGTGGAATGCCGCGATGCTGCTGATGTCCTCTTCGTGTATGCAGCATGCTACTGCCATCTGATGAGTGTTGAGGCTAATATTACAACTGTTAAGCTCTGAGTGTGCGTGAACAACTTCTGCTGCTCAAGAACCTCTCTCTTTTTCTCTAAATTGGCAGGGTTGAAATTATTTGAAATTGATTGTTGTTTGGTGCAAGTCTTTTGTGATAATAAAGTATAATGCAGAAGATGCCTGGGCAAGATACACGGAATACTGGATTTTTCTGCTGTGATTTGATGCTCTTTATGTGTTTGTTGATATGCCTCTCAGGCAGCTTCTATCTCCATTTCTAAGTCCATGTGCAGATTTCATCCATTCATACATGATTGGATGATGTTGTACTGATTTAACCAACGTTGCAAGACCCAAAACAAAAATTGATGTCCTTGTTTCATTTGATGCCCTTGACTATAACATTATTTAAAAAAAAAACGTTAAACTGAAGCCATGTGATTTTTTTCATGAAATTTAGGGATCTGATTTTGTTTATGGGTGATTGAGGTCTACGTCATTTACACATGTACAATTTTTAATATAAAGGGGAAAGATTAGGCATAATGATGTATGCATACACATACAAGACAGTGACCTTACTCTTACCATATTTGGATGAACTTAGAGAGTTATTATATGTGAAAATAAATAGTTAAGTTGTTTTATCAGCCCGTAGCAACGCACGGGCATTTTGCTAGTCTATACTATAATATTCGTAGCTGCCGTGATGGTAAGTTCCGTGTGGTATGTCCGTTCGGTGGTACGTCGTAAGTTTGTTTTGTACGTGGCGCTGGGCATCATTTCCTATTCGTAGGAAGGTTTCTGTCGAGTCCGATCCGAATCTAAACAGCCGGAAAGGCCTAACAAAGCAGCCGTTCTGCGTCTAATACAACGTGGACGGCGAGGCCTGGCCCGGCAACTCCAGGCCGAGGCCCGGCAACCCCTTCGCCGACACGCTGCACCTAGCCCAAGACCTCCCCCGGCGTGCCAGGCCAAGACCTCCCCTGGCGTGCGTCGATCGGCATCACGGACGGGCGACGGCGGCCAGTGCCATGTGGCGCGTGTGCTTCTGCAAGGCTCGACGGGCCCATTGACTTCGGACGCTCCAAGAGCAAGTTCCAGGAGGTGCCCATCATCTAGGATGTCGCGGACGTTGACCAGGCCAAGCTCGAGCTGGAACCTGGAAGAGGACGGCGGTTTTCTTGAAGAATCCCAGCAAGTACAGTCGCTCGGGGCCAAGCGCTCATCGGCATGCCCGGGACCGGGAAAACGCTGCTCGTCCACACCATCGCAGGGAGGCCGAGGTGCTGTTCTTCTCCAGCGCCACGTCGGTCGTTGAGCTCTTCGTCGGCGTGGGCGCATCCAGGGGAACGAACTGGACAGACCTTCTGGACTCAGCGCTTCTAATAGCTGGGAGGTTGGATCGGCAAGTCAACGTCCATCGTCCACATGTCGCTGGTCGTCTGCTTAAGTGAGAAAATCGCTGGTGCTTATCTTACATGTGAATGCGATTGCTTTGTTACAAGGGCATGTTAGTCTGACACCTGACAAAACAAAATTAGACTATTACTACAGGTAGTCACTCCTAGACAAATCTAAAGTTATAAATTGCTACACAATATATATTACACTGCTTAAGTTTCCTTTCTTTTTATTTGTTGTTTACAATATATTTTATTTTGTTGAATGACACAGGAGAAAAAGCACGCCCAATTATATTAGAAGGAGAATAAATACAATAGGAAAATATAAAAGTTGACAATTGCTACGGTAGGTTTCCCGCTAACCACAACGATTAGAAAGAGATAATTCTTTGCAAAAGGAATCCTAAAACATATGATCACTCGGAGAGTAAAATTGAGATATTATGTATCCATTTCTTTCTATGCTCGTGGAATTTTTAATGTGTGGTAAGAAACACTTCACTAAGCCTTGGGTGCTCCGCGACATAGTTGTTGTGTTTCCCGTCGCAACACACGGGTATGTTTCCTAGTAGTAGTATATATAGATTGAACTTTCTTTCGTGATTGTTTAGGTGAATGTCTATGTTCCATCCGTTTTGGCAAGCTTCTGCCTTTATTTTCCATGGAGATTAAAGAAGGTAGAGTACAATATTTTGTTTAGTTCAGAGAATTGTTTGTAAATTTTGGTTTGTACCGTACAGTGTAAGTCCTCTTGAGCGAGAGCATATGTGGTCACGACATGTATACTTGAGGCAAGGATCCGCAGATGTAAATCCCACGCAAAGCGCATTGAAACTGCTCTCTGTTTTTTCTGAAACTGCTTTGTGTTTATAATTTAATTGGTCAAGCAAACAAGCATACACCAATGTGTATATCGATTGTTGACATACTGTAAGATTTTGAGCTAAATCGGAGTTCAATTGAATTGTTGATATGTTCATCTTCACACATACAAACTGAATTGATTTGATGGACAAACTGAATAAGTGAAGATGAATAAGTCAAAATAAACTACACAGATCAATTTGACTTAAAAAAAGAATCATGCATCAAGTATGGAGTATTAAAAATAAATATTGTTGTATTTCTTTGTATTGTAAATATATTGAATAATAGTGAAGGTCGTGCGTTGCACGTGCACGTTCACTAGTATATAACAAAAACGGTAATGGCTGTCAAGCTTCATGCGCTGACAACGGCAAGGTGTGATGGCCAGAATGAGGAAACTAGCCCAACAGACCCAAAGAATTGGCGTTCGTTTCAGACAGTGGGCTGGGCCAAGTTTTCACGCGTACGATCAAAGGAGATTTGGCGAAGCAGGCACGGTTCTGGTTGAACCCAACCATTCCGACTCTCCCCCAATCCGCACCCAAACCACCAGCCGGCGCACCGCACCATGGCGCCGCCGCCGCCACGCCCGCTGATCGACGACGTCACCGCCGAGATCCTGCTGCGCCTCCCGCCGGACGAGCCGGAGCACCTCTTCCGCGCCGCCCTCGTCTGCAGGCCGTGGCTCCGCATCGTCTGCGACCCCGGCTTCCGCCGCCGGTACCGCGACCTCCACGGCGCCCCTCCCCTCCTCGGCCTCCTCCACCAGCTCCAGATGAACCAAGGGATGCCGCCACCCCGCTTCGCCTCCACCACCTCCATACCGGAATTTCCCCATCCAGGCTCCGACGGCCGCGAGGCGCTCCCCCTCGACTGCCGCCACGGCCGCGTGCTCTTCCACATGCTGGATGGCGACAACCGGTGCTACCTCGTCTGGGACCCCTTCACGGGCGAGCGTCACGAGCTGCCCGAGCCGGACGTCGAGTGGCTCATCTACTCCGCCGCGGTGCTCTGTGCCGCCGACGGCTGCGACCACCTCGACTGCCATGGCGGCCCCTTCCGCGTCGTCTTCGCGGCCACCTATGACCTCAAGTACATCATCGCGAGCGTGTACTCCTCAGAGACGGGTGAGTGGAGCGAGCCAGAACGCCTTCACGAGACCTGCGCAGTCTATGCCCAGCACATGCGAGAGGGGCGTGCAGAACAACCCTACTCACTCCCCTACACACCCTATCTCCATTCTCCAGCCTAGACGAGGCACGCTTGTCGGCGATGCAGTCTACTTCACGCTTCACCGGTGCAATGCGATCGTCAAGTATGCCTTGGGCAACGACTGCTTATCCATGATTGATGCGCCGCAAAAGGATGTCTACTACATTGCCCTCATGGCCATGGACAACAACACTTCACTCGGCTTTGCCTGCATTCAAGGTTCCAGCCTTTATACGTGGTCATGGAAGGTGGATACAGAAGAAGCCGCAGAATGGGTACAGTACAGGGTCATCGACCTCGAGAAAGCAATACCTCTTGCCAATCCCAGTGACAGAGACAGACGATTGGTGGTCGGCTTTGCAGAGGGTGTGGATGTTATCTTCGTTTGCTCGAGTGCTGGCTTATTCACGGTCAAGCTCAATTCTGGGCAGGTTAAGAAGGTTGATGAGCCTGGAGTCTTCTTTAGCGTCCTTCCCTACATGAGCTTCTACACTCCAGGTATGATACTTGTCCGTGTGTCTTGTCTGTTTTCTTGCATTAATTTGTTGGTTGTGGTGTGTGAATAATTAGTCATAGTGCAAGTAATATGTGTTAATTATATTCACATATGAAGCTTGCCAGGTTTAATTCTCTTTCCTACGTAGTTAATGTTATGAGATTTGACATGTTAAGCACGATGACTATGCATTGGTCGAATCAGTAAATATGCATACTGCATACAAACATGTTGATCTGGTACTATCCTGTTACCTTTGCTTCAGACTTTCTTATTGTAGAAGGATATATTTGTAATTGTTAGAAGTACAAGAGGACTAAGGTGTAATTTTGCATGTATAATATACAGAGAGAAGAGAAGCCTGAGGCTGCACTTTGACAGCCAGAAAACTCCCGAAGCTTCCTCTGTTCACTCCGGCGATTGGTGAGATTTCCCGGCGATTTTGACATGGTATCAGAGCGTGGGGACGAGTCGGCCGTCGGTGGGTGTTCCGGTGGTGCTGGGTGGTGCTGAGACAGTGCGGGGAAGCGGGGGATCGATCCGATCTGAGGGCTGCAGGGGCGATCCGGCGAACTGCAGAGTTCTGCTCGAGAGGAGGAGCTTGGAGCTGCGTGGCCTGGTGTGGAAGAGACACAGCGGGAGGATTAATCGACAACTTGCTGCAACGCTAGGTACGTGTGGTCTGGAAGAAAGGAAAATAGGAGATTGGTGTTGGGATTGTGCTGCTTGTGAAGCACAGAGTGCATCTAGTTGCTAGACGGAAGTTGCAGCTAGGCTGTATACAAATTAATCTGTGGAGATGGGTGATGGTGATGAGTCTGCGTCTGCTTCCGGGGTGACAACCAAGGAGCTGGCAGCTTTGCTTCAAGCCATGGATGATAAGTACAGGTTGCTGTTTGATGCTATATGCAAGCAGGGTGAGAATTCAAGACCTGAGATTGAAGCCAAGGAAGATGTTCATCCATTGCAAATGCCGCTTGTCAAACTCGACGGAGCTGGAATTATTCAAGCTGGGCAGAACATGCAGAGACTATTCTAGTCTCTAGGAAGTTGGAGGGCTATGTGTTGGGCACAGCTGAGAAACCAACAGAGGAGGACTCCAAGGAAGGTCAGAGATGGAAGACAAGTAATGCTTTGGTAAGAGCTTGGATACTCAGTTCCATATCTCCCCAAATTTCTAAGCAAGTTGAAAGGATCAAGGAAGCATCCGAAATTTGGAGATTGTTGAAGGGCACATATTCAGGTGTTGGTAATGAAATGCTAGCCTGTAAGATTCAGAAGGAGCTACAAGATTTGAGTCAGGGGGAGAAAACAGTAGTTGATTATGTGTCTGAATTGAAGAGGCTGTGGAGTGATTTGGAGTTTTATGATCCTATTGGTATGGAGTGTGGTAAATGTATTGAGCAGTACCATAAGTGGATCGAGAGAAAACATGTTAGAGATTTTCTCAATGGTCTCAATCAAAAATTTGAGCCAAGAAGGGCAGCATTGTATGGCAGCGGCAAGTTACCTAGCTTAGAGCAGGCTATCTCAGCTATAATAAGTGAAGAGACAAGGCTGAAGTTGGAGGAATCTGGAGGTGCAAGTGTTAGTCATGGACGCTCTGCATTATTTGCTGGTGAGATCACACGGTCATATGGAAACATGATGAACGTGGGGGGACGAACCTGCTTTCAATGTGGACAGCCAGGGCACTTGAAGGCTTCATGCCCTGAACTGTTTGGAAGTGGTGGCCGCGGACGCGGACATGACGGCTATGGCAGAGGACGAGGACGTGTTTACTATGGACGTGGTAGTAACCGTGGACGTGGTACTCATACAATTGGGAGAGCCAATTTCTCAACGAATAGTAGAGAAGAATCACAAACAATTAATGTCCAAATGACTCCCAATGACCTGGAGAAATGGCGTCAGTACAAGGAAGCTACTACGGGTGAGAAACCAGGAGTTGAAGCATCTGTAGCATCTGCTAGTCCTTGTGGTAATAAATCCCAACCCACTGAGCTTAATTGTGGTGATTCATCATGGCTAATCGATTCTGGTGCATCCCAACATATGGCTGGCTCTTACAAGAACTTCATTAATTATATCCCATACTTTAAAGGAGAGAATGTTAAACTTGCCGATGGCTCCACTCAACATATTCTTGGGTCAGGAATGGTCAAGTGCAATAATAAATTAATTCTTCCAGCCGTGCTACATGTTCCCTCGTTCCCAAATAACTTGTTGTCTATTAGTCGAATTACAAATGAGTTAAACTGTGCTGCTATCTTCCTCCCATTTGGGTGTATATTTCAGGAACTTGGGACTGGAAGGCGGCTTGGGACGGGGAGCATGCGTGAAGGACTGTACTACCTAGATGATGATCTACAATTTGTAGCAGCAGCGCGTGTGTCATGTCCTCCTACAGATGAGTTTTTACTGCAACATCGCCGCCTAGGGCACCTCTCTTTTGTGAATCTGAGTAGACTCTATCCTAGCTTGTATGAGAAAGTTGATAAGACTAAGTTGGTGTGTGATGCATGTGAGTATGGGAAGCTTACTAAGAGCTCTTATGCATTATCTGACAATAGAAGTGCGGAGCCGCTTCATACCATACACTCTGATGTCTGGGGACCTAGTGGAGTTTACTCTATTAATGGATATCGCTACTTCGTAACTTTTATTGATTGTTGCACTAGAACCACATGGGTTTATGTACTGAGACACAAGAGTGATGTTTTTGCATGCTTTAGGGACTTCCATAAATTAATTATGACTCAGTATGATGCATGTGTTAAAATATTGCGCACTGACAATGGCACTGAATTTGTGAACAAGACTTTGATGAGTATCTCTCAAGTTTTGGATTCTTCATCAAACAACTTGTCCAGGTACTTCAGAGCAAAATGGCTTAGCCGAGAGAAAAAACAGACATCTTTTGGAAGTCACTAGATGCTTGATGATGACTATGAATGTTCCTAAATATTTGTGGTGTGAAGCTGTTATGACAGCAGCATATTTAATTAATAGAATGCCAACTCGAGTACTTGATTACAAAACACCTATAGAGTGCTTAACAGGAAAAACAACATATGTGGTCCCCCAAAAGTTTTCGGATGTGTATGTTTCGTTAGAGACCATAGACCATCTGTAGGAAACTGATCCTAGAGCATTGAGATGTATATTTGTCGGTTATTCCGGGACTCAGAAAGGCTATAATGTTGGTGCCCATCAGAGAAAAGAATGTTGTGAGCATGGATGTTACGTTCCGGGAAAATGAGACATTCTATGGAGAATCTCCTGATTTGACTAATGTATTTCCTGACTTATTTACTGATGATGCTTTAGGTTTAAGTAATGAGATAGGTGAAGGAGGAATGGATGGACAAGATACAAGTGAAAATGTAGTTGTTGGTGTAATACCAAGGGTGTTTCAATGATACTCAAGAAAGAATTTAGCAGCACCTGACCAAGACCCAGGACAGGGGGAGGAACTTGAAAATTCCAGAGGGACCAAGTGATGCAGAACCGGTCCGAATCAAGAGAGTTCAGAAGATACTTCAGTGGTTCCAGTCGTCGAACATGCTCCATCAACCTCGGACACTGGTAATCTCATGTCTCCCTGCGATGATTTGGATGTTCCCATTGCATTGAGAAGACCATTACGCACTACTGCTGGAAAATTGCCTCCAAATTTAAGTTGCTATGATATGTCAAATCATGTGTCATATTCATCTATTGGTCCTATGTATAAAGCATTTATTGCAGCCTTGGACTCTACAGTTCCTGTACCACATGACTGGCAGGAAGCCAAGAAGTACCTCAATGGAGAGCAGCCATGTTAGAGGAAATGGCGGCTCTTGATAAAAATGGCACATGGGAACTATCTGTGCTTCCTATTGGTAAGAAAGCAGTAGGGTGTAAGTGGGTTTTCACTATAAAGCATACACCTGACGGGAAAGTTGAAAGGTACAAGGCTCGATTAGTGGCGAAAGGTTATAGTCAAACTTACGGAGTGGATTATGATGAAACATTTGCTCCGTAGCAAAGATGAGCACCATCAAAACCTTAATTTCTATAGCAGCAAACCGAGGTGGAAGTTATTTCAACTTGATGTTAAAAACGCCTTCCTCCATGGTGATTTACAAGAGGAAGTTTATATGGAAATCCCCCAGGTTTTCACACTAAAGAAACTGAAGGAAAAGTATGTAAATTAAAGAAATCTCTATATGGTTTAAAGCAATCACCTAGAGCCTGGTTTGGAAAATTTAGAAAGGTGATTTGTAACAAGGGCTTCTCACAAAGTAATGCTGATCATACATTATTTTACAAGCATCATCGGGGCATGTTACTATCCTGATTGTTTACGTTGATGATATTATAATAACAGGCAATGATGAACATGAGATGGTGCAGCTCAAGAAGGATTTGGCAAAGTCATTCGAAGTCAAAGATCTGGGGTATCTCCATTATTTTCTAGGAATTGAAGTGGCATATGGTGCTCAAGGTATTTACCTCTCTCAAAGAAAGTATACTCTAGATTTATTGAGGAAACTAGAATGATGGATTGTAAACCGATTGCCACACCAATTGAACAAAATCATAATATACAAGCTGATTTAGGAGAACCGGTGGATAAAATGAGGTTTCAAAGGTTAGTGGGTCGACTGATATATTTGTCACATACCCGACCTGATATCACATATGCGGTCAGTGTAATAAGTAGATATATGCATGATCCTCGGACAGCCACATGATGCAATAAATAGAATCCTTCGATATCTCAAAGGTAGTCCGGGAAAAGGAATTATGTTCTCTAACTATGGACATCTTAATGTGGAGGATTCACTGATGCAGACTGGGCAGGGAGTATTGATGATAGGAAGTCTACTTCAGGGTACTGTGTATTTGTCGGTGGAAATATTGTTAGCTGGAGAAGTAAGAAGCAAAGCGTGGTAGCTAGATCAACTGCTGAAGCTGAGTTTAGATCAATGGCATTGGGCATATGTGAGCTAATGTGGGTGAAAATATTGCTCTCTGAATTGCAACTATTTAATGGTGTGCCACTTAAACTATACTGTGACAATCAAGCTGCCATCAATATAGTGAATAATCCTGTTCATCATGATAGAACAAAGCATGTTGGGATAGATAGACACTTCATTAAAGAGAAGATAGAAGTGGGAGTCTTGCAAGTAGTATATGTCAAGTCATCCGATCAACTAGCTGACATTCTAACAAAGGGCATTGATGGTGTATCCTTTATGAAACTATGTAACAAGATGAGGTTGTGTGACATCTTTGCCTCATTTGAGGGGGAGTGTAGAAGGATATATTTGTAATTGTTAGAAGTACAAGAGGACTAAGGTGTAATTTTGCATGTATAATATACAGAGAGAAGAGAAGCCTGAGGCTGCACTTTGACAGCCAGAAAACTCCCGAAGCTTCCTCTGTTCACTCCGGCGATTGGTGAGATTTCCCGGCGATTTTGACACTTATAAATAAAATCTGTTATTTTGATGCATAGCTGAAGGCCACATCTCAAACCCAGTCTTGTAACCCTTGGAATTACTAGTAGCACATAGCTCACGGAATGCTGACTTGGATTTCGTTATGAGTTTTGTGCATGATATATTTTAGATCATGGCACATCATTATCACTAGTAAGGACTAACTGATCAAAGCCTGCTGCTGGTTTCTTCACAGAGCTGCTACCTTTAACTGTCAAGTCGTTTATTTCAGCAGTTTACTTAGAACTTGTTCAGATTAACACGCGAGGCATATTTCAGTTACTGTTTGCCAAATGCTCAACTAAGCTACTTGAACAAAAACTACGTGTAATTTAATATGACTTCAATCTTGATTTTGTCTTCATAAGATCTGTCAAGTAGCAGTAACAGACTTGTTGGACAAACAATTCATGATACAAGGATCCAAGTCATAACTTAATATCAGCACAAAACGTTTATCATTTGTAAATAGATTCAAACAGGTGTGGAACTCACATGTTTTTCACTTCTACTAAAAATTTGGAAACTGATTACAGTGTGTGCTGTCATAAAATGGAAGTCACCTCTTGTTTCTGTGGCCATTTCTGAATTTTGGACTATGTCCGGCTATTCTTGTGCCTGAAAAGTGAAAACCTTATGGTAATATATGGAGCAGTCCATGGGAAGCAGGGCTGCAGGGCAATAAATGCCTCCTTTCGCTAATTTTGCTTGGTTAAATAGTTGGTGAAGCATGAAGCGCCTGCTAGGTGAAAATATGAATTGCTTCATATTTATTGAACCTTGTTGATATTGTATTATAGTTTACCTTGCTTCAGAATTTTCGTTAAGATGCAGTAAGTTACTTTGTGGCATAATAGCTGAAGCTCACATGTCAGATGCAGTCTCATAACCTTTGAAACTAGTTATAAGTACAACAACACATCAAATTATAAATTCTGAGATGGAGAGTTGGTTATGATTTTTGTGCTTTGTAATTTTTTTCAGATCGTGGCAGATTCTTGTCGCTAGCGAGGACTGACTGATCTCTGATGCGCCACATTCAGATAATAGTGATGGATAATAGTGATGCTTTGCAAAATTGACAAATCCACCATCTTTTTGTCTGCTTCTGTTGGCACATTCCAAGCTACTAATATAGGTTGTTTTGTTTCTGTTAAGAAGTCTAAGCATGAAGAGTGCAAGTCAATGGTGATTGGTTGCTGTTGTTCTGGTTCAGTTCATCTTGATAATGTGGATAGAAAAAACATTGTGTTTCAGTTTACTAAGCTGGTATCTCATCTGTTATGCAGTTCAAGTGTGAATCGTGAAGTCATCATGTTCAATTGGGGTTGTCATTTCCAATTCATCATGATCACATCGACCGCAAACTGTAGTTACGGCCAGCTCTGTTTGTTGTTGAATTCGTGCTGATCACATCGTCGGAAAATAATTCCTTGTTTTTTGTCCTGTTAATTAGTTTTAAGTATGAATGGTGCAAGTCATATTTTTCGATATGTTATTTAACAGAGACAATAATGTAAAGTTTAGATGGTTTGATCGAGAGAAATAACGGAAGAGAGAGCAATGTAAAGAGACCGAGATGGATCGGTTCTGCTGAAACTTCCTAATTCTTGCTCATGTCGTACACTCCTCTCCATCTCGTTATCCAACCATTTCTTAATCCATTACTACCTGTGGATTAACCTATCCATGCCACACGGGATTGTGCCAAACAGTTTAAATCATGCAGGCCAAGTAGCGCATTACCGAGGCCAAGTACTTGGTTCCAATCATGCCAAGCAAGTAATTAGTTTGAACATGAATTCATGGTTGATGCAAAGCCGGTGTGGACAGTTCTTCAGCTTGGTTGCTCGTAGGCGAGACGAGCCAGTGCCGTAACGACGGTGCCGATGGACGATCACATGGCCGGCTCTTCGTGGTTGCACATGGATGCAACTGTCAGCGCCTCCTCTAAATCCATGGACGGATACAGGCCCTGCAGCGCCGGGTCTGCCATCCGGTGGAACTACGCCCTGTCTTCCAACAATCCCCGGGCCTGAGCCAACAGCAAACATCACAATCGTCATGTTCAATTCTGGTTGTCATGTCGAATTCGTTCTGATCATGCCGAGCACAAACTTAGTTATGGATATCTTTGTTTGTTGTTGAATTGCTGCTGATCGCATCGTCGGAAAATTATTCTTGCTCATGTCGCACACTCCTCTCCATCTCTAGAGATAACCATTTCTAAATCCATTATTACTGGCTACTCTTTTGCCTAGACTTTACAACATTTCACTAGACCATATTGTTGCAGTTGGTAACGTTTTTCAAAATGGAATTGGTAGTTTTAAGATTTAGGAGAGCTTCGATTGGGGAAAGATTTATGAAACGGAATCATCTGTGTGTAGCTTGTAGAGATGTTGTTCTGACAAGAGAGGAAGACAAATTAAGTGTTCTCCTCACTTCTTCCAGGAGCCACTGACGGTTTTGCTTTTAGTCTGATATGCTGATGTTTATTCTTGTAAGGTCGTGGTAGCTAGTTAGGGCGCCTCCAATTTCTGGTGGTCTTTTTTTCTCTCTATCCCTTTGCCGATCTGGGCAACTCTGTAAACTTTGGCCTTTGGGCCGTTGCTTTTCTTTCTAATATTACACATGCAGCGTTCCTGCATGGTTCGCCCCCCTAACAAGGTACGTTTTTGCTTCACAGAGGAGGTAAATGTGAAAAAACCTACTCCCTCCGATCCATATTAATGGACTCAACATTGTCTAGATACGGATGCATCTAGTCTAAACACTTAACTAGATACATCCGTATCTAGATAAAGTTGAGCCCATTAATATGGATCGGAGGTTGTATCTTTTTTGCGGCAAAGATGAGACGATTAATCATTCATTCTTTTCCAGCTCTTCAGCTTGTTATGTCTGTACCATTGTCAGTGGTACGATTGGGTTTAATTGTCAGTTTGCTAATGCTGACCTGTTTCAACGTTTAGTTGAAGAGCTTTGGAAAAGAAAATCGGAAACTGTTAAAAGTTAAGGTCACAATTATGACGTGGAGCATTTGGAAGGCCATGAACTAGTCCTGCTTCCAGCAGAAATGGGCAGCTGAACCCATTAATGGGGATTTACATGGTTTGCTTCTAGATTAAATGGTGGTGTAAATTGCAGGTGAAGGAGGTCTAAATCATGCATGCTAAGTACCTATTATTCTCCAATCGCAGCTTGTTTCCAATCACGCAAGCAAGTAATTAGCTATTTAGCTTGCCCATGAATTCTTGATCGATGAAATCGTGATGACACGAGATCGTTTCTCTCCTAGGATAGGTGCCTGCGTGGACAGTTCTTCAGCTCGGTCGATCGTAGGCAAGGCGAGCCAGAGCCTTAACGACGACGCCGATGGGCGATCTCATGCGCGGATCTTCATGGATGCACATGGAAGCAACCGTCAGCGCCTCCTCCAAATCCATGGACGGATACCGGCCCTGCAGCGCCGGGTCTGCCATCCGGCGGAACTCCGCCCTGTCTTCCAACAACCGCCGGGCCTGAGCCAACAGCAAACATCACATCGATCATTCACAACATTCATGTCCAAATTAACAAGAAGCGGCGAATCTGTGAACAATTTACCCATATGACAAGGTGCCGATCTCCCTCGGCAGCCTGGAGGTTGAAGGCCCTGCGCCCCGTGATCAGCTCCAGCAGCAGGACGCCGAAGCAGTACACGTCCGACGCCGCGGACAGCTTTCCGGTCATGGCGGTCTCCATGGGAAGACCACCGAATGTTCTGTCGACATCCCATACATGCTTATGTAGATGCTGCCCGACCTTTGCCAGTCCATACAGAGACAGCTTTGGGTGGTACCCGTCTCCGAGCAGGATGTCTAAACTTCGCAAGCCTCGCTACACCGCGCCTTTGTCGTGCAGGTATTGCAGTGCTCTGGCCACGCCGGCGGCTACGTTCATCCTCGTGTTCCAGTCCAGCCGCGCTTTGTCTGTAGACGTATCTGATGATCGAACAAAACGAAATGATTAAGGAAAATCAATGTTCTATTAGCAAGATTTTCGGTGTGTAACACACATACCGTGGAGGTGATCTTCCAGAGAACCCAGCGGCATGAACTCGTGAACCAAGATCCGGCGGCTCCCGTCGGCGCAGAAGCCGATAAGGTTGACGAGGTTGGGGTGGCGGAGCGCGTTGAGCATCAGCACACGAGCGAGGAACTCGCTGTTGAGTTGCTCTGCTGATTCATTACGAGGATCATCGACTAGATGCTGTAGTTTGATGGCAACAACCTACGAACGAATGTACACGATTTTCCCCTCACATCGATCATGATGAAACAAGGAGTTAGCTGGCTCTGTTCAATTGATCGTACCTGGTTCACGCTCTTAAGGTGACATTTGTACAGTCGTGGCTCCTTCCCAGGAACGAGGTGCACGTCGCTGAAGCCCTGCTAGCCGCCGCGAGCTCCTCGAACGAGAACGTCCGAGCCGCTGCAGCGACATTGTTGTGGTGGTGCGGATCGTCCGGAGTTGCTTCCCCTGGCGGCGATGGCACCCTGCCCTTTCTCGCACCCAAGCAGGGGAAACAAGCCTCCATTGCTCTGCTTCCCAGCTTAGCTAGACGAGATGATAGCATAAAACTACCACTTAACGCGCTAAATTCCGAAAAACTACCACTTTACGTTTCAATCGCACAGAACTACCAATGATCAGGCGTAGAGTGGTAGTTCTGTGCGATTGAAACGTAAAGTGGTAGTTTTTCGAAATTTAGCGCGTAAAGTGGTAGTTTTATACTATCATCTCTAGCTAGACTGTGCTTTCACGTGAGAGACTGTGCTTCAAGAATCTTCTAGTTGGAATTGAAATCTACCCAATTTTCTTACTTTTACTCTCTTCTCAGATTATTGGATAGCCCTACTACTCATATAACACCATATATATTGTTTTTCCTAAAGGTTTACCTCTCAATAGATACACCACTATCTAAAAAAATCCGAAAACCACCACTATTAATTGCATGTGAAGTTCGCAAATCCACCCATCTACGTAATTTTGCAAAACTCCACCGGCATTGATGCTTCGTTTTAGTCGCGTTAACGACATTCCAGACGGTGGGACCCACTGTCAAGGGTGATGTCAGACAAGTTGGAGACGGCCGGCCCGGATAGACATTAAAGGCATGTCGGCGCCTTCATAGTTGACCATTGCTGTGGAGGGCAACCACATTGTTCTCTTTACTCGCTTTCTCGCTCTCCTGTCCCTCTCTTCGTCGTCGTCGTCGTCGCAGGCGCCATGCCTTCCTGGAATGATGGCGAGACCACCTGCAGCAGCGGGAGCCTCCTCTCCGAGTTTGAAGCCGGACGCGTGAGCTCCTCCCTTCCTCTCCGCTAGGGTTAGAAATTGGCGATTGTTTATGTGACCTAGAAATTCGTTAATTGGATCTGAAATAACTAGTTGAGCAAGCAATTTTTTTTTATTTCTTACTTGCCCTTCTCATTCTGTTCTCTTTTAGACACATGAGATATTCTAAGACCCGGATTTCGATGAAATGTAGGATAATCAGTTCGAAACCAAAGAATGGTGTGCGCACTTGAATAAGCTTAGGAAATATGTGTGTTTTGAAGCGACAAACATATCCACACGGTTTATGGGGTGTGCATATATGTTATGCAGTTTATTGGTATTTTTTGGTAACAGAATTATCTGTATTTAGTTATTATTATTTATGTTCATATGTTGTACACATAATTTAGTTATAATGTACTCTTCGTTCACTAATGTAAGGCATTCTTTAGTGAACGGAGGGAATATTACATAATGTGAAAGGATTCTAGCTAAGATGATTCAGTTAACATTAATTTAGTTATAATTTATAGCTCTATTTGTTTCTAGCAACCAAATTAAATCTATATTTGAAATGGTGGTTAATTCTAGTCCTTTACATTTTGTTGTAGAATGGTCGGATATGTTCACGTGTGGAGTGGATTGATCCAGTGTGGTCTCCTCATGTGAAAAAATGTTTGACTCAACTGTGGGAGTTGTTAGATCCTGAAAAAGGAGAAACATTGCAAGTTGTTGATAAGTATTACAAGCTGCATCTAGAGAAGAAGGAAGTTGAAGAAATAAATAAGAAATTACAGGGAGAAAATGCAATAAAGGAACATCATACTGAAGCAATTTTCTGAATCTGCTGATTATCCACAAATTGCTGAGGGATAAGGCAGTATAACAGAGAAATGATCTGAAAGAAGAGAAGAAGAAACTGGAGTATCATAGTGATCAGCTGTTGAAGGCAGGAGAGAGTCAAACAAGGACAAGCTGCATAAGCTGAAGGGTATCTTAAATGAATTAGATTAATTATGTGGCTTATCTCTATTATTTGTGTTAATTGTGTCTTATCTTATAGATCGGTGTAAGTTAGTTGATGTGGTGAACAAGGACATGTAAACTAGTACATATTTGTGTCTGGTCGTATAGATCAGATTGCGTTGCTACCAAATTCAAACAATTATCTGAGAAGTTTTAATTTCAGTGCTAAATTATTCAGTTTGTTGTTTCCGTGATTGACTGCATTTGTTGTTTCTATGAGTGAAACATCTTTGTGAACAATGGATTTTCTGATTTCTTTTGTTTCAGTGAATCGTCTTCAGGTTTTTTAGAAACATAGTGTTGCTTTAAAACCATTGACATAATATAACATAAACACCATTGTTGTACCCTAAGCCACAACAACACGTTACACCCAAGCAGGGGAAGCAAGCTTCCATTGCGCTGCTTGTCAGCTTAGCTAGCGAGGCCGTGCTTTCGCGTGTGATGCCGATCCGATCTGTCTCGCACGCTCCTCTTTCTTGCACCCAAGCAGGGGAAGCAAGCCACCATTGTTCTGCTTCCCAGCTGATGCTGCCACGAGGTTGATGCTGCCAACACTATGGGATCAACGGCTGTGGTTTGAGCTCACACACAGTGGTGTACCTTCTCATCTTCTGCTCATATTCAAAGTGCTGTCCATATCTGGAGGGAGCCGGTGCAGTGAGAGAGCAGAGCAGCTTGCACCGGAGAAGATAGTTGCGGAAGTAATTGATTGTTTTCCCAAGAGAGCTGCTTGTCCACGTCCTACTACCATGCTGCCACAAAGATATATGGGGACCAAGAACATTACTACTCCCTCCATCCAATAATATCCGTCTCAAGTTTGATAAAAAGTGGATGTATCCATACATGTTTCATGTCTAGATACATTCACTTTTTGATAAACTTGAGACAGTTATTATTGGACGGAGGGAGCACCAGCTTGTCCCTGTCCTACTGCCAGCAGTAGCGACGTAGCGTCCGGAGCCATGGCAGAATTCGAGCAGAATGCACACACTGGCGTTGGCGTAGCCGTACACCATGCCCAGAGTCACCAACGTAGAATGCTCCGCCACCAGTGGGTCGACGGCAGAGCCGTGCACAGTATAGAGTTTTTCCCTGGATGCGTTTTTCAAAGCTTTGCGTTGGCATGGAAATCAAATTAAAGTCCATGCTTCTCACGTATCGATCACATTCTCAACATAGCTGGCCAGACGTACAAGCTATAGAACAGGCTGTTAGGTTCGGAAGAGTGATGCAGGTGTTGTATATATATATAGATACTATATATAAAGGGGGGTAAGATCTACCCCATCCGCTTGGCCACGTCGCCCCCATTTCCTGGCCGTCCGATACACGCGACCAGACGGTCTGGAATCGTCCACGTCGCTCCCCCGCGAGGCACTGTAGCATGCTACAGTGCTCACGATTTTCTAGCACTCGTAGCGCGCCGCGTGGCCCGATCACCGGCCAGTCGCGCCGGTTCCAGCCGGCGACCGCGACATTTTGCCAAAAAAGACACGCACTCCCAGAAATTGCCTCGCAAACCCCCATTTTCCGGAGAGAGGGACCTAAACGCGATTACGGAAAACTCAGGGATCACGCTAAAAAACAACACGCGCATAATCTTCTCTCTCCTTCCCTCTCCCCGCGCGCCGCCGAGTTCGCCGCCGGCCGCCGCGCTCGATGCCGCCGCTCCGGTCCTCCCCCTCGAATCCAAGCATACCACGGGCTCCGCCGCCGCGCCCTCTCCCTCCTCGCCGAGCTTCGCTTGCCGGGACGCCCAAGAAGCGCGGGAATCGCTGCCGCCGCGCGCGCTGCCCTCCGCTGCGTTTCGACGTCGCCGGCGACGCCCCGGCGACCAAAACGAGGCGGCGTCGCCACCTGCGGCCACCCCGCATCGAGCCGCGTCGGAACCGCATACGCGTGCGTCCCAGCTCGCCGTCGTGCGGCTCCGGCGAGCTTCACGCCGCCGCGGCGACTCCGGCCGCCGGTGACGTCAACATGACGTCCCAGCGGGCCTGGGCTGGCCAGATGGGCCGGTTCGTGGGCCAGGCTTGCTGGGCGGCTGCGTCGGGCCTTTTTTTTGCTCTTTTTTTTTCCTGTTTTCCAAAACTTTTGCAACTTTTCAAATACAGGGTATTTACAAATGTGACAAACATGTCAACATTAACACGAAAAAAACGACGACTATTTATAGCATTTGATCAAATTTCAAGTTCAAATATTTTAAAATTTTCGATGCCTTTCAGATCCGGGCATTTGAAAGCCGTAAAAAAAAATTCACATACGAGCAACTTTTAACGATTTCAAAATTTGGACAGTTTGTAAACGTAAACTTCTCCTTCCTAATTTCGATGCATTCAAATCTAAACAATATTTGAATGTCGACATTTTCAAATTTGAATTTTTCTCCCACCGGTATTTACAATTGTGACAAACATATCAACATTAGCACAAAAAATAAACGTTCATTGTTTATGACATATGACCAAATTTCAAATTTGAATACTTCAAAATTTCCACTGGCTTCGAAATCTGACCATTCAAAAGACGTTCCAAATTTGAAAACTCAAAATTTTCACTGACTTTCAAATCTGAGCATTCAAAAAACCGTAAACAACTTATAAATCTAATTTTCTTTTTAAATTCCGATACATTCAAATGTGAGCAACTTTTCAACGTGGACATTTTCAAATTTTGTTTTTTTATACCACGGTATTTATAAATGCCACAGATATATCGACATGAACACAAAAATAAACGTTGACTATTTGTGGTGTACGATCAAAATTCAAAATTTAATATTTTAAAATTTACAAGGGCTTCCAAATCTGATCATTTTGAAATATGAATAACTTCCCAAGTTTACCAATTTTGAAATTTGTCCCGAATTTCAGTTGACTCAAATCTAAACAAATTTGAATGTTGATTTTCCCAAATTTAAATTCTTTACACCGCGGTTCTTACAAATATGGCAAACATATCAACATGAACACACCATTTTATAAACATGAAAAGAATTCAGACCTTAAAACGTTTCTACTTTAACCAATTTTTAAAATCTAAACGTTTCTAAAACGTATTTTTTTCCCGAATTACAATTATTTTCAAATTTGAGCAACCTGTAAAACCCGACCATTTTTAAAACGAAACTTTTTTTGAAATTCAATGATTTCAAAACTTAAACAATTTTA
This sequence comes from Poa pratensis, assembly GCA_947311845.1. Lineage (NCBI taxonomy): Eukaryota > Viridiplantae > Streptophyta > Magnoliopsida > Poales > Poaceae > Poa > Poa pratensis. The sequence continues at coordinate 46,163,825 of CAMZMU010000096.1, forward strand.
GAATGTCACCATTTTTAAATTCGAATTTAAAAACACGTGCGCGGCGTTTGCCGCGCTCAGATGTCTAGTATATCCTATGAGCCAACAGAACTGAAACCATGAACCAAAAAAAAAAATCATATAGCACTGTCCAGTGATAACTGTCTCTTCTACTGAATATTTTTTTACTTCAATTTTGAACACGGGCTTTATTATTTTGCATAAGATCAAATCATTAGTTTCTACCATGTGCCCAGCTATAGTACCATCCGATCCCAATTTGTCTTCATGCCTCACAATGACATGCATATATGATTTTTACACAGAATTATCTTTGTCAAATTGTCAAATATTTTAGAAATATATCGGACAACAACATTTCAGCAACATTGTCAACATATAGATATTGGACCTAGAATATAATATTTTAACTTCATATTTCATAAAATGTATTGTCTTGCTGTCATAAGTTTAATTTTGTCTATGTAGTTATAGATGGCCTCAACAAAAGTTTCCACGGAAAAGATGATGGATAATGAGATTAATAAGCAACTAAAATTTAAAAATACATCAGGTCCTTCCCTACAAAAACCAAATTGGTGCGGATGCATGACGCATGCTTGACACACAAAGATCTGGAATGTCTGTTCCAAGACGATGGATGGTTGGACAGCGATGTATGCTAACATATCTACATACTATAAAATTTATGTGCATGTCGAATGCGTAATTTATTTGTTATAATGTTTGTTTCAAACTATGGGTCATAAATGCATATATTTACTGTATACGGATCCAAAAACATTATAACAGAGCAAGTGGACAAGTATTCTTAAATGTCACACGTATTTCAGTAATACTAAATCAAGATGGTAAATTTTCATAAGCCGAGAACAACATCCCAACATTGCATGACGAGCACTTAATTAAATAGAACATGACATGGCAAAACTTTGTACATAACTTCGCGAGTTTAATTTAGTACTATTTTCTTACTAAATGTGGCTAGAACCGATTTTTGATTGGTTTCTATGTAATGTCGATGTCAAAAAACCGCCGGATAAAGTTGCTTGATTCCTTTGGTTCTCGGATAACCAGGTCCGATCTACACCTTACGGTGAGCATTTAGTACTCACATAATCATCTTTCATAATTGAAGTAAGATTTATTTTACATATATTATCATACTATTTTCAGGGCCTTGAGAATCATCTTATGATTGCTTCTCAGAGTGAGTTCAACAAAGATGATAAGTGGCCGGACCTTGAGTTGAATAAATGGCCAATATTGGAGTGTACTCACAAGCCAATGCAATCATATGGGTATGCTAAATGCTCACTTCACGACTCTTAGTTTTCAACAATTCTCTATATTACCGATACATATACCAATATTGGAAAATATTGAAACGTAAATAAGTGTTCATGTTATTATTTATGCCACATTGGATCGTGTAAGAAGAATTTAGCATACCCATCTGATTGCATTGACTTGTGAATACACTCCAATATTGGCCATTTAGTTCCTTCCGACCACTTAACCTCTTTGTTGAACTCACTCTTATCATAATAAATTATAAAATGATTATTGATCCCCTGAAGCTATTATAAATGGAAAAAATTCTGATCGTACAAGAACAATAATTTTTATTTGACAATCATGAAAGATGAGTACGAAAGTAATAAATTCTCGCGGTAAGATGTAGGTCCGACCGGCACATTCGAAAACCAAATGAATCGAGTAACTATATCCGGCGTTTTTTGGCATCAGCATTATATAGAAACCATGTAATGTAAGTGCTCGGCGTACAATGTTGGCATGTTTATTTAAACTTATGAAAAGTTTACCATATCAATTTAGTATTCCAGAAATATGTATTCTATATAAAAATACTTATTCCCCTGCGCTCGCCGCTATGTAGGAGTTCTTGGATGATAGGTAATAAAGATATGCAGTTATCACCTATAATTTGAACAAAACATTATAACAAACAAATTACACATGTCCCATGTACACAAATTTTACCGTATGTGTATATGTTAGTTCACATCGCAGTTCAACCATCATCGTCTTGTAAATGACATCCCAAATGTCCGTGTGTCAATCATGAGTAATGGATCCGCATCAATTTTATTTTTCTAGGGAAGGACATGATGTATTCTTTTAAGTTTTGTAAAACTACTCTGATTATCCGCCATCTCTTCCATGGGGTCTGGGACGAGCCAATCTATACCAACATATATAAAATTAAATTTATGTGAGAAAAGATCTATCATAGTTGAAGTTAAAATATTACTCACATAAATATTATAGGTCAAATATATATTTGTTGACCACTAATATTTACTAAGCAAACTTGTGCACTTATTATTCTCTGATGAAGATCATTTTTTTTATGGAATTACTAATATCTCGTTCATGGAGTTTAATAATCACAAACCACACGATGAACTGTGTAATGGAGGAATTTTATGGAGTCACTATTTATTAAATATATAATTTTTTATTTAATGATCAATTGAAAACAATCATTAGACTCTTCACACCACCAGATTAGAAACAAATGAACCAGATTGATAAGCTGGGGACGTAGCACTGCAGCTTCACTGTAAACCGTTCCTAGTGGTGACGAGACGATGGCTCATGGAACACATTATCGAAATCAATAACATAGATAATAAAGCAAACCGTGAAAAAATGCTACTATTTTATGATCAAACATAGATCTACTACTCCCCGCAAAAAAGAAAAATGAAATTACTCTACTAATGCCAACGATTGGATCTGAGATTCAAGCGCAGACCAGATTCGAGATTTAAACAGTCGCGTAAAAAAGCAATCTATTACTCCCTCCGTCCAAAAATAAGTGTCTCAAATTTGACAAAAAATGGATGTATCTATACATGAAACATGCCTAGATATCTCTACTTTTGAGCAAACTTGAGACACTTATTTTTGGACGGAGGGAGTATAATATTTCCCTTCGGTTGTGACTAATAAACTATAGGGAAGCTGAAGCAAAAGGGCAGTTATATCAGGTTAGCTATACGCATGCGTATTGTGTACCTTGATTTGACAAATAGTCCGACCGGCGGTGAGTCGACGGAATTGTTATGCAGACGTACGTCAAGCGGGTGACGACGGTCCGCAGCGCCGCCGTATTCGCCGGTACTTTTGCCTTTACAAGTTAGTCATCCAGTGTCGGCGACTTGGTGGCGGCAGCAGCACTCTGGCAAGCCAGATCGATCGTGAATTGCGGAGGAGCGAGAGCACAAGGGTGAATAGGGCCGGGATATCTTGGGTATCTATTTCCTTGTATAACAGGCTAAGACTAGTCACAATGGGGAGTAACTTAGACTAGTAACATGCATATGTTACTACTCTAAGTTACTACCTCCATAGTGGGGAGTAACATGTGTGTAGTGTCATATTTAATAGGTTATACACTCATCTTGCCTTGAAATGTTTGATGTTATGGTAACATAGCTAGTTACCATAACCATCTCTCTCCTCATTAATTACCCGCCACATCAGATTTTTTGTCTATGTGGCACTGATGTTACTCTTATATTACTCCCCATTGTGACTAGTCTAACAGCTATTGTGTCTATGGAAAAAATAATGTAAAAAAATAAAGCGGGATATCAATATGTATATGGGAAATGCTATTAATCACCCGGGGATCCTCTCGTTCTGTCCTCCGCATCCTGTGCGTGCCGCGTGTCCCTATTGTGGCAAGAAAAATAGCGGGCCCCACCACATTCTCTCATCTTCTTCCCCACACCTCCAGCAGCAGATTCATCTGGATCGCTCCTCCACAGACCACAGCTCCCGCAACTGAATCCTCCACCCAACATCTCCGTTGCCCGTCCCCGGCGGCCGACGCCGCTCGAATCGGATCCACCGCTCCCCGTCCCGGTCGCCGCTCGAATCAGATCCTTGGTGCCGTCCCCGCCGCGGCTCCCAGCCTTCCTGCGGGACAACCTTGAGCACCATGGCGGTGCCTCATCACTGCCACCTCCTCCGGGAACGACCTGGGAGACGGCTTCCTTGGCGCTGTGGGCCGAGCCCGGAGACGGCCCTGAGGTCCGCCAGGCTCAGCTGCCTCGGCTCCGGCGAGAGGGCCTCTACCGTCATGGGCTCGTGGCCACCGCACAAGCGCACGAGGAGTGAGGGGTTGTGCCCTGCAAACGGCGACTATCGGTGCTGTCAAGGAGTGCGGCCGTGCTACCGAAGTAGCACCGCGGTGCTCCCATGGTAGAGCGGCGGTGCTTCCGAAGGAGTACGGTGGTGCTCCCAGGGGATGGCGACGGTGCTACCAAAAGAATGCGGCGGTGCTTCCGAAGGCTCGTGGCCTCTACCGTCATGGGCTCGTGGCCACCGCACAAGCGCACGAGGAGTGAGGGGTTGTGCCCTGCAAACGGCGACTATCGGTGTTGTCAAGGAGTGCGGCCGTGCTACCGAAGTAGCACCGCGGTGCTCCCATGGTAGAGCGGCGGTGCTTCCGAAGGAGTACGGTGGTGCTCCCAGGGGATGGCGACGGTGCTACCAAAAGAATGCGGCGGTGCTTCCGAAGGAGTACGGTGGTGCTCCTAGGGGATGGCGTCGGTGCTACCAAAAGAATGCGGCGGTGCTCCCATGGAATTGCGGCGGTGCTCTCATGGGACAACAGTGGTGTCGAAGGAGCACGGCGATGCTCCCAAGGGAAGGCGGCGCTGCTGCCGAAGTAGCGCAATGGAGCTCCCATGGGAGGGCGGCGTTGCTACAGAACGCCGGCGGTGTTGCTCCCATGGTTGGGTGGCGCTGCTACAGAAGGCCGGCGGTGTTGCTCCCATGGGAGGGCCGCGCTGCTACAGAAGGCCGGCGTCGGTGCTACCGGCGTGGTCGACGCCGGCGAAGTTTCTCACCGGACCTGACCGATGGGCCACCGGTGGGTATGACTATGAGCTGCAGGCGTCGGCAGGGCTTCGGTGACATAGTGCTGTTTTTTTTCCGTGGTCGGGAGAGTTTTGCGAGATGGTCGAAACGAAGAAAAACGTGTATAGGACACGTGTCGAGTGGAGGAGGCGGGGGATCGGGAGTTCCGATTCCCCGGGAACGCCTAGCACGCCGCCTTCTTGACTTTCTTCCCTCCAACCCTTTCTCCCGTCTCTGACTTTTTCCCCAAGCTCAGCTCTCCGCCGCCCGCCGCCGATCTCTCTCGGGACGGGGATCGATGTCCTGGCGGTGGGCTCTCGCGCGGCGCGTCGCCTCGCTGGTCGGCCCCGGCGCTGCCCAGGCGCAGAGGCTCTTCTCCTCCTCGTCGGGCGCCGCCCTCCTGGGGAGGCAGTTCACTCCGGCGCACCATATTCGGAACCAGGTCCCCCTCCCCACCCCCCATTTTTTCCTGCTGTCCTGGGAAGGCTGTAGTAGTGGCCAGGCGCCTCGCTGTGTAGTCGCTCTTCTCTGGTTCCGATCGGTCACGGAGGGAGATGCACCCAACGTGTTTGCGCTTATGCTGACTAGTGTAGCGCCGCAGAAAAATCCTGTGGAATCGTGCTTGTAGTCGCAGAGTGCTGGTGCACGAACCAATTCGTCCTTAATGATATTCTGTAGTACTGATTTTGGCGAGTCATCACTCAGTTGCATGGTTTATGCATAGCAAAAGGTTAAGAGAACTAAAAGGGAACAAAAAATAGTAACTGTTGGACTCTATGTCAGTTTCTGCTGCTCGTTAGGGTGGCCACAATTTATTTAACCTCTGGATTGGATGAGCCTTCTGTTATGCTGATAGGTTCTCTACTTTTGGTGTGGATGTTTTTAGTAACTCACTCAGTAGCATAGTGTACGGATTGCAAGAGGTAAAGATAATTAAGGGGAACAGGAATAGTTAATGTTGGACTGCGGATTGGCTGGTTAGGGTGACCACATGCTGTTGAACTGCCAGTGGCGAAGCTAGCGAAAAAATTCATTGGGTTCAGCCGCTTGTATATAGTGTAAATTTCAGTTAGAAGCAACGACAAAGGTTAGATTAGTGTAGGATATTATATATTTGTTGGGTTCATCTGAACCCAATCCTTACACTGCAGCTCCGCCACTGTGAACTGCGGATTGGATTAGCCTTCTGTTATACTGATATGTTCTCTACTTTTGGTGTGGATTAGTAGGTGGCAGGTTGCAGAGGAGCTGCTTTCGTGACCTCGCGATGGCTGCATGATGCCACCCAGTACCAGACTCGCCAGGACGGAGTCTCGAGGGCTCAAGTAGGTGAACCCTTGTTTGTTTAGTGATTTGCTTTCGTGCTGCATATTTGTTTTGGCAATGATCTTTGTCCTTGTGAAACTGTGTACATCACTACTGGCAGATCACAACACTGTCCTGCTATATACATGCCACCTGAATACATGGTTATGAATTCAATTTTGTGAATTGTCACATGTCTTACAACAAACATAGATATGTAAAGTGGGCTGTTGCAAAAAGAAAAAAGTCATAGTTGCTCGTTCCACACGTTATCTGCTACATGGACCGCTCCTTGTTTTGCTTGATTAACTGCTGCCATTTGACTGTCTATAGTTGAGCCATTGACATTCTTATGGTGCTCATATTTTGGCATTTTTGCTGGTACTCTGTGCCATGTAATGAATTTTTTGATGCTAATCTCTGATTGCGCTGCCAGTCGGTTGTCCTACACATTGGCTTTCATGAAGATTAGATGCACCAAAATATTTCTAATTTCTCTATCCCGAATGAACAAGTAAATGCTAATGCATCGGATAAAATGGGCCTTCAGTTGTTATTTTATAAATTTACTTGCTATGCACCAAAATATACTGACCCTGGAATGGAATCAGATTGTGTTATAACAAGCCCAACAAGATAACCATGCATTGTACTCTACATAAATTCGAAACTTCAATAAATTGATTTTCCTCTTATGTGGAAAAGTATGCTTGATGTTCCCATCCTGTAGCCAATTATTCTCTGCATTGGCCATCAAACTGTAGAACCTGAAGAAAAATCTAGCTGAAGTTTCCCTCAGCTATGTCGAATGAAGGGTAGCGCTGACCTAGTTCTACTAGTGAATAACCGCTGGAAACCTCTTTTTTTGCATATGAAAACTAATCATGGAAAGTATATTGTATCACTATTCCCCTAAGAGTAAAATTCTTCTTGCTCTCAGGAACAACAAGATCCTTTTGAATTGGTTGCTGATGAGCTATCAATTCTTGCAAATAGACTACGGTCCATGGTGGCTGCTGAGGTTAGTAATGAATAAATCCTACTCATTCAACTCTGTCGAGCGAGGCTGCTGATGGCACAGTTTTTGGTGTTTTTGTTTATCTAGCCATTACCACGTTGTCAAACATACCCAGTTTGCCTAAGTGAGCATTTTTCTTTTCTTTTGCAGGTCCCTAAACTAGCATCAGCTGCTGAGTATTTTTTTCGAATGGGAGCTGAAGGAAAAAGATTCCGACCTACGGTAATATCTCGATCACTTTATTTATTTAAGTCAATTACAGCATCATTTTACACTTGGCCTCTCTGCCAAACCTTTTCTTTACTGCACATTCATGCAGTAATTTTTATATTCGCAGGTTTTGTTGCTGATGGCATCAGCTCTGAATTTCCCATCAACAGATGGAGTTTTCAGTATGTTGGCAAGTAAGCTGCGCACACGGCAGCAAAACATTGCTGAGATAACTGAAATGATCCATGTTAGTATGCCTTCTGACCTTCAGATCAGACCCAGTATGCTTGTTTCTTAATTTCTCAAGCTGACATCTATTACAGGTCGCAAGTCTTCTGCATGATGATGTTCTGGATGATGCTGACACTAGGCGAGGTGTAACTTCGTTGAATTGCATTATGGGCAACAAGGTATTGCGTGCCACACCATTACACATGCAGTATACTAAGTGAATTAATCGGGTCCTTGCACAAAGAGCTACAAGTTACTTTAGTATTTACTATTTAGCACACAATGAAGGGCTTGACCTTTTAGTAAAAAGCTTGTCACCACTGTGGAAAGCTTTGCTTGGACATCATTATTTAAGATATATTCGTGGGGTACTACAGTTGGAATAATCTTGGCATCAATATTCCTGAAATTCTTATGTGGCAGCTTTCTGTTCTGGCCGGGGACTTCCTCCTGTCTAGAGCATGTGTGGCACTTGCAGCACTTGGGAATACAGAGGTACATTCATATTATTCATTTATGCAAAGCATAGATTATTGGACAGATTCTGTATGTTGTTCTAATAATGCGAAAATTAAAGTGGTTATGCTTTATGCTGGTCGCTAGATTGACGTCTGCTGTTTCGGCTCCTTTCACCTCTCTGGATTCTAGGCTTGTACTTGTCCTGATCTAAAAGCTATTTTCTCGATATATGAGGTGGTTTAGTAAGCATCAATGTTAAACAAGTTTATTCCTGTATTATTTGTAGTTTGCACTGGGCATAGCCATTATGTCCGTGGCAGTATGTCCTAGCTGAGCTCATGTTTATTTTCTCGTAAGAATGTCAAGTGGTGGTCGCGGTCTGTTCACCTTCTTCCGCCCCTTCTGATGTCACCCATTAGATATGTTGCAAACACCTGAGATGGTGGTCCTCTTTGCTACCAAAGTTTGTTAGCCTGATTTGTTTTATCATAACAAACCTATTGGCTGTTCTTACTGTTATATCTGTTTACAACGCGTGAGTTTATAGCTAGTTTTTGGCCCAAAAAAGTATTTAGCTAGTTTATACTAGGCTGTTAGTGTCATTTCTTAGGGAATCATGTTTCTTGTTTTCCCCATCCAAGCTTATACTCCCTCCGTTTTTTAATATAAGATGTTTTAGTTGTTACACATGTTGTCTATATGCATACTAAAATGAGTGAACATTAGACTAAAATGTGTCTACATACATGTGTGTGCATGTGAATGTAGACAAAAGCTAAAACATCTTATATTAAAAAACGGAGGGAGTACATCTTAATGGTTTATCCATCACAATATTGTCCTCGTCCTTGCCTGTTTTCTAACTGAGCTTCTATTGTTATTCCAGATTTCATGTATGGTTGCAGTACTGGCCTGCTCTTTTTTTTCAAGTCCTATATAGTACCAAACTTCCAACTGATCAACCTAATTTATGCAGGTGGTATCTCTAATGGCGACTGCTGTAGAACATTTAGTCACTGGCGAAACTATGCAAATTTCAACAAGTAGAGAGCAAAGGCGAAGGTTAGCTATTTCTCCCTATCCTGATTCTAACTGTTCCATCATATGTAATGCCTCAAACCAAGAGATGCAGAATAAAATGCGTGGACAGTTGCTTCTTTATTTACTTTATTTTCTCCATTTATTTTGACGCCATTGTTCTTGGCTCTGATACGATTCTCAAAACATGTGCAGTATGGACTACTACTTGCAGAAGACATACTACAAGACAGCGTCATTGATATCAAATAGCTGCAAGGCCGTTGCTATTCTCGCAGGGCACACTGCCGATGTTTCATTGCTTGCATATGAATATGGTCGGAATCTGGTTCGTAAAATATTACATTTCTCTCTTTTAAAACTATTTCCCTCTTCTGATCTATACCTTGCAGAGATTTAATGAACTTGATATCATTGCAGGGTCTAGCGTTCCAGTTGATCGATGATGTTCTTGATTTCACAGGCACATCTGCATCACTTGGGAAGGGTTCATTATCTGATATTCGTCATGTAAACACCCTCCTTTTGGCCTTATTATATTTTATCTGCAATGTCTATTATCTGAAATAGCCGTTTGCCCTCTGAAGGCTCCAACTATTTAGATTATTGTCTGTCAGCCTTCATTGGCGTACATACATGAAATTTGGTGGCTAACGATGGTGCTACATTGGTTGATAAGCCTAGTCTGCTTTTTGTCTGACATGAAAGCTTATGTTGCCGTAATTGGGTTAGCACTGTCTTGAACTTGTCACCCTCATGTGGGTAGAGAGAATACTTCCCACAAACGAAGACTTGCATAACTGTGTCTTCTTCAGCCTTCATTGACCTATTGCAGTAAACTTCACATATTAGAAGTTTAGAACTGTATAGAGTCTATTACTTTTAGTTCAGCTAAGAAGGATAGTCTGAAACCTAATGCTTATAAGAATAATTGTCTATGCCTTGTTTTAAAGCCATTGAGAATTAGATGCAAAATGTAGTCATAAAGAGGTCTTGATTTTTCTACTAGTATATGTTTGTGCTCACCTATTTATGATTTACCAGTATATCCAGTTAGAGAAGTGTCAACCAAGTTGCTGTTTCTCTCGGTTAATCTCAATCTCGGCCACGCAGGGATTTTTCTATTACATTAGTTAATAACATATATGGTGCAGGGAATCATTACTGCCCCGATGCTATATGCGATGGAAGAATTCCCACAACTACATGAAGTAGTCGACCAGGGTTTTGACAATCCTGCAAACGTTGAGCTTGTGAGTAATTTTATTTTCTATCACGAATGGGTGATGTTTTCATTGTTCACCCACTCCCCCCTTAGGGTAAAATCAAACATTTACATGGTTTGCAATGTTACACCTCAAGGCAGCTCATTAGGCTATTGATGCATAAAAACTCATGTTCCCCATTGATGCATAAAAACTCATGTTTCTAGATACTAGAGCAGAGACTTGGGCCAGTCAGAAGAATAATGTTTTCAACAAAGATAAACCTGTATTTAACAATTTTAGAATATAACCATAAAACCAGCAGGTTTGATTGTGATACTAATGGGGTAGTCACCATATGATTCATATCCACACCATGTTGAGAGAAAACGGTGTTAACCTGACTGACGATCTACACTTGCGAACTACAGGCACTAGAGTACCTTCAGAAGAGCCGGGGAATCGAAAGAACAAGAGAGCTTGCACAAGAACACGTTAACCTTGCAATCAAAGCCATAGAAGCTCTCCCGGATAGCGACGACGAAGATGTTCTGATTTCAAGGCGTGCTCTCATCGATATCACACAGAGAGTCATCACGAGGACAAAATAGGATTTTATTCACACAAGATGCCACAGGTGTAGTGTTAATTTTGCACGCTTTGGTCATCGCATTTTTTCCATTGCCTGAGTTTTGTGTAACATTGATGAAACTTTGGGATTACAGTTCCTGTGGATCATCCTAGTCGCAGCTGTAGTTTTCGTAGTGACTGGTGGCAACACAATCTGTGTATTAGTATAATTGGCGATTGCAATGATCAATCATAAGGCTGTAACCATATAAATGGAAGTATGTAACATGATATACGAGTGAAAAAGAATCTGCTCCTTGTGGATAAAGCACGATATTGCATTTGCTAACCTAGTATTTTTTGTTAGTCTTTTTACCCTTCATTTCTGAAACTGAATCCTGTTATCTCCTTTTTGCCACATTCTGCTGTTATATTCCGTCTGATACTACAATGGGAGCTAATACTGACCTGAACATTAACTAGAACAATGTCGGTGTAAGTGCAAACTAAACCAGTGAATTTGATTGATCAAAACTGGACGCTGTGAGTCAAGAGACAAAATCTGGACCGTCAAATCCCATCATGTGTCTGCCACTTTGGTAGTACTAGGCTTGGCTCCAGAACCTCTCCTTTGCCCACGCGATCGCCTCGTCCACGGCGGCGGCGCCCACGCTGTCAATGTCGCCCTCGTCGTCCATCAGCAATGGCGCCCGCTCCCTCACCTCCATCATCACAGCCTCCTCCAGCAGGTGCTGCGTCCTGTCGCCCGGTGGCAGGTTGTTGCCGAAGAGCGTCGACGACGCGGCCGACGACGGCGTGTAGTAGTATCCGTAGTCTTCGGCGCCAGAGCACTCGGTGGTGGCCGTGTCGTCGTCGGCCGGTGGTTGTGCCCTGCCGCGCCGCTGTGTCCGCCGGAAGCTGGGATCGCGGCTGCTCGTTTCCGGGTTGGACGTGAAGCAGCAGAAGCCGCTGCTCGCGCCGCGGTGGTGACGGCCCTCGGCAGCGGCGGACGAACTCTCCACGGCGCCGTTGCTGATCGCCGATGCTGCGCTGCTGCTCTGGTTCGTCCAGTCGCCGCCGTTGCCGTAGTAGTAGCGGCACGCCGGGTACGCGGCCGTCGAGCACGTGAAGGTGCTCTGGTACTCCCCCCTCGTCGACGCCGTTGAAGGTGGCGACGAGTCGTACCGGCGCGACGGGATCGCGATCGGCCTGGAAAACGACGGCACGATCGAACAATGTTAGATCGTCAAAAACTCAAAAACATCGAAAGTGCAATGTGCTTGTGCTGTACTGTTGTCCCGTCACGAATGGCATCATGCAAGCATGCTTTTCTATTTACCTGAGCTTAGAGGCGAAGGAAGAGAGGCCGGCGTCACCGCGTCCGCTGCCGCCAGTGGCCACTGAACGGAACGCCGAGCGGCCAGAGCCGAACTCGTCGGAGCTGACAACCGACGAGGACTTGGTCGACTTGGACCTCGACCTCGACCGCCGCACGTGACGGGCACGGGCGCCGAAGATGTCGTCGAAGAAGCCGTCCTCGGTGGGCACGGCCGCTGGCGCCATCTTTCCCTGGCCGTCGCGGCGGCTGAAGGCGTCAGTGGCGCCACGGTAGGGGTAGTAGTGCGGGTACTGGCCGCCATGTCCCGCTGCGGCGGCCTGGTAGTCGGCGGCGGAGGCATCGCCGTAAAAGCTGCTGAGGAGCACGGTGCGCGGCGGGCCGCCGAACACGTCCCGGAAGTCATCGGGGGCGAGGCTATGGTGGCCGCCACCGGCGCCGTGCTGGCCGTCCGACGAACGCTGCCGTGGCAGCACCGTGCCCATCGTGCACCTCCATGACTCGTCCATTGCCACTGATCACACTATCTAGCTATGTGCGTGAGGGCTTTGTGGTTCTTGGTGTCAGAAGAGATGGATTCTCTTGATTTATACAAGAGACAAGGCAAGTAGCTTGGAAAGATGGATGCTTTTGGGCCGTTGGATGCGTGTATATATAGTGTCCATTAGTACTACTCTACGTACTATAGCCAGGTACAATTAGTACGGACAAGTACTAATCAGCTTCTCCTTCCCATTCTAATCTCTAGTGATTTAGTTAGCTTCACATGAATAATGAATTACAGTTCTGAAACAAGGCCATCCGTACTGGATTGAATGCTCAAATTTCACCTCTTTATTTATTTTGGCAGAGAACAGTTTATAGAAGATTAATCTCTTCTATGGATCAGAGCGTAGTAATTTCTGGTGAATAATTAACCGGTTTATTTTGCTCGTGGTCAAATATCATGTTAAATGGTCAAAATCTGCATGATTAAACACTCGGATCACCACAATCATACTATGTTTTAGAGGCTTGAAAGTTCAACACTTTAAACGCTGGAGGGATAGTTGTCAGGTAAACTGACAGCTCCGTGTCATGTGTTATCTAGCTGTTGTATTAGTATCAGATAATATTATTGATGCGTGTGCAACATGGGAGTAATTAATCGGTTGTAAGTAACTTTAGCTGAGGGGATGATCGAGGCATGTGAGATGGTATGATCATGTTTTGCCGTCCTCTTTGCAGACACAGCATCATGGTGGTTGATCCACTGCCTCCAAAATCCAATCTCCTCGCTTTTTTCATACAGAAATTTCCATTCTTTTCCACCTCAGACTGGTCTCCTTTTTGCTATTTTTTGTTTATTTTATCTTGGTGCTCTACGCACTAAACGGGTGGAAGATTAATATGTCTGTCTGGGTGTATGTTTTGTGCTCCCTGAGGCAGGGTGTATTTTGTTTTATATATATTATGTCTTCATGCATTAACATATTGCCCTTTAGCTGCAAGAAAAATGTACTACCTCTGTTCCTTTTCCTATGGCATATTTTGGCTTCCTAAATCCAGGCTTTGACCAAGAATGAATCAAATAATACTTTCACAAATTGTATCGTTGGATTAGTCTTCAAAAGCACTTCCTTGCGACTATGATCTAATACCCATTAACATAGTAATATATCGAAAAACGCCCTACATTTAACAATGGATGGAGTAAAACCTTTAGGGAACTAGAGGGGTACATACATGTAGGACTGATCCAATGGTCATGGAAATCTGGGGTGAATAATTCTTGGAAAACAGGCTAAAAAGCTACCAAGCGGAGACAGATCAAACTGGGTTAAATTTATCAGTAAGAGCCATGCGCAATGTGTGCTAATTAATCTCATCTGTGTCGATCGAGTTGGAACAAAAGTAGCAGTTGAGACAGTACAACTCAGGAGCAGCTCATGATCAAGGTGTAAATCATGTGGAGTTTGCTTAAAGCAGTAGGCTATGGGGCTAGAAAGGCACTGACAAGTTCGACAGTGCGCAGATGCACCCTATCAATCTATCATGCTTAAACAAACCCCATAAGATCTCTTCCCAGAATCACAATCTTTATACCTGCAACATTCTTCCAACGTCACATCTCTATAGATATGATTCATACAAAACATACACAAACAACAAATACAGCAGCTCAGCATCTATCTATCTGAATCCTGAATTATGATTATCTTTCAGCATCAAACCTAAGCAAAGTGGAGCTTGAAAGAACACTCATTAGGCACACATGACAGAGTTGCTTCATTCCCAAACCATCTTGCTTTTCATGGAGGGCCCCTGCTGTTCTTCTTCATCTGTCAGGTTCGTCTGTCTCTCTGTGTCTACTCATTGGGCATCATGGACCCGAGTCAATGTGGAACTTGACTAACTCCATGAGAGTGTCTGCACTTTCCAGTGCAGATTGAATTCAGGTTCAGATTCAGATAGGTGAGAGCGAGCGAGCGAGCCTTGGCTGCATGCGAGAACGTACAGGCAGCTCGCCGATGGAAGAAGCGGACAGAGAGTGGATCATTCCGAATGATTCGGCCATGGCCATGCAATGCAGAGGGGCGAGATGATGCGAGTGAGGGTAGCAGCAGGAGGAGGCGCTGCTTTTGCCGCCGAACCAAGTAATGACGCGCATGATTTCCTCCTGTCCGGCCGGTGTCCCCTTCGTCTCTGGCAAAAAGGTCGCGGCGAGCGCCGAGCATTTTTCGCGAGGAATGGAAGGAGGAGCTGGAGGAGCACTGCAGCAGCTGGGCTTTATCTCGAGGGAGAATAAAGAGGGTAAAGCTAAAAAGAAGCGCTAAAGTATAAGATGAAGAAGACCAGGTGAGTAATTAGTTGTATAATCTAAGCGAAGTGTTCAACCATAGTTGCCATAAGTTCACTCCCGTTTTTCTTTTTTCAACAAAGAAAGTTGCTATAATATGTGGGAATGCTTGAAAACTTGAAATCAATGGAGCTTTAAGCTAAATCCTACAATGTTCAGTTGGGATGAGATGCATCAGTCTTATATGTCAAATGAAAACAAGATGCACATATTTCTGTCATTCAAAAAAAAAAACGAAATGGAGAAACTTCAGATGATTGGACAGGCGACTTGTGTAGTGTTCGGAGAACATCTAAAAAAAATGATTACACAAGTATCACAATTTGGGGTAACTCTAAGACAAAGCTCATCATGATGCCCCACAAATTAGCAACATGCAATGGTGGCAGAAGAACATGCATGATGGCTTTAGGTTTGTTATGCCACGGCAAAGTGCATACATGTGGGCCACTACAATGTTCATCAAGATGCATGGGGGCACCAAACCAAACCAACCAATGCATGGATGCAAGTTGCAAACCTTTCCAGGCTTTAAAAGAAGCAAGCTCTCGCACTTTGCACAACACACACACACACACACACACAAACACATGAGACCAAATTCACACTTTTTTCCTTTTTCTTTGGCCATGCACTGCTGGCTAGAAAAGAATCGCCAGCTCTGACAGACCAGCGAGTGTGCTCCTCATGCGGATTACTACTGACTTTCTGTGAGTGCTTTTGTATATTCTCTCATGATACAGATGGCAGCGGTGAATGTAAGAAAGTTTCATGCAAGAAATTGCAATGATGTAAAATATTGAGTGATTATCATGTTACTTCAAGTTTGATATGAATATGTACTTGGTGTATACATAGATATCTGTACATATGCTTGGTTTGATGTACACTACATGCATGCTATATACTCTACAACTATCAACGTTGTGCATTAGTGTACATATGTCTCCGTTCATCTGGGATGCAGGTTTTGGGATATTTACCCTTCATCTTAAAAACAATACATATAGTGTTATGCAAACGAGAAAATCATCTGCATTGCATTTGTCGCTTAACTAGAAGGAGAGGAAAGTGCACGCACATTTAGTTTTCCGGGTGTGTTGTGTCATAAAATGAATTGGATGTAAACTTATGTTTCTTTGCAATTGTAGTTATTTGGACTCTTAACTTGGTGCTGTGTTCAAGTTGGTGCTGTGTTGGCTATTACTCCGTACAACTCTTCACCAAGCACTCCGCGGGGTCGTGAGATCGTGGAGCTGATTCGTCGTTCCTCACCGCGGCTGTTGCGTCCCCCGCTGGAGATGGTGCCGACAGTAGCACCGGTTGGCGATGGAGTCGCCGCCACAGTTGGACTGCAGGCTCGGTAATGCTGAGGCTAGCTTCGACTGGACCATGGCCAGCAGCAGCTGATGGGCTGGGCCGTGGTGCGCAGCTCGGTGCACACGCTGCAGCCGCGGACGGGCTGGGCCGTGGTGCGTAGCTCGGAGAGCGGGACGGTACTCCGGCAACCGCCGGGCTGGGTCGGGAGGAGGCTGCTACACCGCCTTTGCCTCCTCCGGCCGCTGCGCCTACGCCACTCGCCTCGAAAGAGGCTATGGCGATGGGCCTGGACTCCGGCACAGTTGCCAGGGGCGTCGCGCAGGGTCTGACGCCCCCGGCGGGTAGTGAGGGGTTGGTCTCCAAGGGGGCTTCTACGTCGCCACAGCCTCCTTTGGATGGACTGATTCCTGACGCTGCTCTGACGGGTGTGGCCTCGACTCCGACACAGGCCCACTCGCCCGAGTGGTGCAGGTCGGCCCTGTGGTGATGGCTGGGGAGGCTGCTACTTCGACCAGGCCGTCCCACGCCATCACTACTCCGGTGGCCACGCGTACGGAGGGGCGCAGCGCCACGCCTTCCTCTCCTCCAGCACGTCGCAGCGGCAGGTTCGGGGTGGATGCGGATGGCGCTTCCGCCACCGACGAGGACTCCTTATCGAGGGCCATGCGCCGTAAGGCGGCGCGTAACTTGGACTATTCTGGTATGGATTTAAATTCAAAGTCTTTTCTTTCTTTGTCGCCGCATTCTATTAATTCTAAACTGAGTAGTGTAGGTTTTAATCTTGGTAATAGTCATTCTCAAATTAATGTGTCAACTAAGGTCTTGAGACATATGGAATTTGACCGTCTCACGGTTATTCCTAAAGTCTCGACTGGGTTGTCGTCCACCTACGATGATGAGGATGAAGCGATTGCCACAACAGATGGTCAGCTGATTTCTCATCTAATTGGTGAGGTGTTGGAAGGGGTTTGGATGACGACGGTTTGAGCTCATTATATGAGCTAAAAGCTTCCGGTCGGAAATCCAAATCTACAGCCAACATGTCCCGGAAAAGGAAGAAGTTATCCAAATCCCCCACGGTTTCCCGATGAATGGCATGTTCAAAAATAGCAGAGGTCTTGGTGACTTGGCTAAACACTTGCACTTCGCTGATTGTATTCGGGACCATAATTTGGATTTCTTGGCGATTTCTGAGACGGGTAGACGTGAGTTCCCACAATCTCTTTTGAACCGACTTTCGGGCGGTATAGAGTTTGAGTGGCACTCGCGGCCTCCTCATGGACGTTCTGGTGGCATTTTACTAGGCGTCAGGACTGACACCATGGAAGTGTTGGATGTTACGGAAGGCAATTTTCATATCAAAATGCACATACGTAACAAGTCCGATAACTTCATTTGGAGTCTTGTCGCCGTGTATGGGCCAGCTCAGGAAGCGTCTAAGACCTCTTTTCTCGTTGAATTGGTAAACCTAGCGAAAGATAACCCTCACCCTTTTCTCATTGGTGGGGATTTCAATCTGCTGCGGTTTCCGTTCGAGAAGAGTAAGGGTAGGTTCGACAACCGTTGGCCTCTTTTGTTCAATGCAGTCATAGATAGCTTGAACTTAAGAGAGACTCGATGGTGGGGAGACAGTTCACCTGGGCTAACTCTCTCCCGAACCCACATACGAGAAACTAGACCGTGTACTGATGGATTCCGATTGGGAAGCTAGGTTCCCATTGGTGTCGGTACGGGCTCTAGAGCGTATTGAGGGTTTGTCGGATCATGCTCCCATCCTATTGACCACTGGAGTGCCCAGACCGCAGTGTAAACCACGGTTCAAGTTTGAGCTTGGCTGGTTACACCGCGAGGGCTTCTATGACATGGTCAAAAGAATCTGGGAGGCACCGGTAGCGGGGGACTCGCCTATCCAGCGGTGGAATAATAAGATACGTGCTTTACGTACTTACCTCGTTGGCTGGGCTCGCCATACTACTGGTTTACTTAAAAAAAAGGTACGACTTTCCTCGATAATCGATGCTCTAGAAGCATTAGCAGAAGTTCGGCTACTATCTGCGCAAGAAATTGAGCTAAAAAGCCAGTCAAACGCGCAGATAGCGAAACTACTGCGAGAGGAGGAGTTAAAATGGTATCAACGTTCAAAGCCCAATTCATTCTAGAAGGGGACTCGAATACTCGCTATTTCCATAGTATTGCCAATGGCAGACATAGGAAAAAGCGTATTCATTCTCTGATTCAGGATGAAGGAACGATTGAGGGCCATGAACAACTAAAGTCGTATATTACAAATTACTATAAAGGCCTGTCGGTGACTCAGAGGAGGGCAATTTCTCTCTGGATGAGTCTCGAACGGAGGATATACCCCAGGTTTCAGAAGAGGAAAATAGCCTACTTACTAAACCCTATTCAGAGGAGGAAGTGAGGAAGGCAGTTTTCCAAATGAAACACAATTCAGCTCCTGGTCCTGATGGCTTCCCAGCTGAGTTCTATCAGAACTTTTGGGATGTTATCAAGGCCGATTTGCTTCAGTTGTTCACTTGTCTTCACAATGGACAATTAGAGTTGTTTCGTCTCAATTTTGGTGAGATAATTTTGTTACCTAAGGTTAACGAGGCAGTAAGGATTCAACAGTTTAGACCTATATGCCTTCTTAACGTTAGTTTCAAAATCTTCACCAAACTGCCACGATTCGACTGAACACTGTTGCAGATCATGTGGTTCGACCGTCTCAGACGGCTTTTATGCAAGGCCGCAACATCCTTGATGGAGTTGCGATCCTACATGAAACAGTCCACGAACTACATAGGAAAAAGCTTAAGGGGTAATCCTGAAAATGATTTCGAGAAAGCTTATGATAAAGTGAAGTGGTCTTTCATCCAGCAAACTCTTAGGATGAAAGGTTTTTCCGCTGAGTGGCGCGCGTTAATTAATAGCTTTGTTCCGGAGGAAGTGTAGCCATCAAGGTCAACGATGACACTGGCAGATACTTCCAAACGAAAAAAGGCCTACGACAGGGTGACCTGCTATCGCCAATACTATTTAACATAGTGGCAGATATGCTGGCTATCTTGATCAAACGCGCTAAAATCGAGGGTCAAGTTGAAGGAGTTATTCCACATCTTGTCGATGGTGGATTATCGATCCTTCAATATGCCGACGATACAATTCTTTTTATGGAGCATGATATCGAAAAAGCTCGTAACCTTAAGTTGATTTTGTCAGCTTTTGAGCAACTTTCGGGTCTTAAGATAAACTTCCATAAAAGTGAATTGTTTTGTTTTGGCGAGGCCCAAGAGAACGCCGCCTTGTATGCTGAGCTTTTCGGCTGTGAGCAAGGACAATTTCCTATCAACTATTTGGGAATTCCGATCCACTATCGGAGACTCACAAATGCTGAATGGAAAAGGGTGGAGGAAAGGCTTCAATTACGTTTAAATAGCTGGAAAGGCAAACTC
Organism: Poa pratensis; assembly: GCA_947311845.1. Taxonomy (NCBI): domain Eukaryota; kingdom Viridiplantae; phylum Streptophyta; class Magnoliopsida; order Poales; family Poaceae; genus Poa; species Poa pratensis. The sequence goes on from CAMZMU010000096.1 coordinate 46,183,707, forward strand.
CTTTCCTGGGTGGAAGATTGGTTCTCATAAACTCGGTACTAACAAACATGGTACTGTATATGATTTCATTCTTCCAACTGCCTAAAGGGGTCTTAAAACGATTGGATTATTTCCGATCTAGATTCTTTTGGCAAGGGGATTGCGAGAAGAAAAAATATCGACTGACTAAATGGAGTGTGGTTTGCTGCCCTAAAGACCAAGGAGGGCTCGGAGTTCATGACCTCGAGGTCAAGAATAGAGCCCTGCTAGGTAAATGGCTATTTAAACTTCTTTCTGAAGATGGAGTTTGGCAAACCCTACTTAGGAGAAAATATGTTGGAGATCAAGCTGTTTCCCAGGTTCTTTGGAAACCTGGGATTCACACTTCTGGGCAGGCCTCATGGCTACAAAGAAGTTCTTTTTCCACATGGATCTTTCTCAATTAGGGATGGATCGGAGATTCGTTCTGGGAGGATATTTGGCTAGGCCAAGCTACCCTCAAAGAACAATATCCGGCTCTATATTCTATTGTTCGAAACAAAAGTGACACGATCGCGAATTGCTGGTACGTTCCCACCAAATGTTTCGTTCAGAAGAAGTTTACTTGGAACAAGGCTAGCATCCTGGAATGCTTTGCTCATCCGATTGGATTCAATCCAATTGTCGGAAGGCCCAGATAAGTTTCAATGGAATCTCACGAAGAACGGCAAATTCTCGGTTGATTCTATGTATAGAGCACTTATTCTCCCGAAATCCCAGTCGATTGTTCTCATAATAACAAACTTTGGAAGATGAAGATACCACTGAAAACTAAAGTGTTTGCGTGGTATTTACGTCGAGGAGTTTTCCTCACCAAAGACAACCTTGCCAAACGCAATTGGCATGGAAGCAAGAAGTGTGTATTCTGTCAACATGACGAGACCATTACACACTTATTCTTTCAGTGCGAGTTCGCTAGGTCTATATGGTCAGCCATCCAGATAGGTTCTACCATACATCCACCTAGTTCTGTTGCTAACATTTTTGGCAACTAGTTAAATGGGTGGATCCTAGGTTCAAACTATTCAGTAGGGTGGGAGCGATTGCTGTTATTTGGTCGCTATGGCTATGTAGAAATGACAAGGTCTTTAACGATATAAATGCTTCTCTTATGCAGGTTATTTACCGGTGCACACAACGATACGAGCATGGTCTTCCCTGCAGCGTGCGGAGCACCGAGACTTATTTTTGGAGGTGGCGTCGAGACTGGAGGCTGGCCAGGGAGCTTTTATCCCGGCATGGGTGGAAACATAGACTCCGGATAGACCTACCAGCATTTTAGGCGGATCTACAATTTCTCATTTTGATATGTAATTCGCCTTTTTATCTTCTGTTATCCGACTTGTGTGCTGGCGAACTTGTGGCTGTGTGCATCTCAGTTATGCAGAGGCCGGGTGTAATGCTTAAACCTTTTACGTAATAAAATCCCTTTATCAAATTTGGACTCTTAACTATGACATGGGAAACACTTCGGTCCCTAATGCCCTAAGGCAGGAGCATTGTTATGTGGACATTGTCGAATGTCGATGATGCACACTCCATGGTGGCTATCACGGTCGAAGAAAACGACCTCCTCGTTCGTTGGCCCGCAGAGTTTTGAGGACATGCCAGTTCCAAGAAACTCGCGGGCCTGGAAAAAATTAAACTAAATAGATGTAACTTATTTAAACTCCCTTTCAATTTATCTTTTTAATTCATCCGAATGATCTCCATGCAGATTTGGTTGAATAACATTTATTACTTGCTTAGAACAATATATTAAAAAAACCATTCAAGGATTGTCCGCCCCAATTTTTCACATGAATTGTTATTCACAAAAATATTTAAAAACAAATAAATGATTCACACATTTCATAGTTGTAGTAAAGCATTAATGATGGTCGCAAATCTCTAAAATATGGTAAGCATGCTTCCTAATGTACATAATGTTTCATTTTATATAACACCATGACTTCCAAGTTTACAAGCTCATAACTATGCCGCTTACTGTGTAAGGAAAATAGCTCAAGATTCAACAAACATGAGACCCTTGGGTGTGTATAATTCAAGCAAACTTGTCCCATCGCATCTTATGCGCACTCATGGGGAGGAAAGTTGAATAGGAGAGGTTAGGAAGATCGATCAATCAACACAGTCTATAATTAAATAATAAACATGTGTATAGTTTAAAGTGTATTTTGAAACAAATATAGGTAAGTTATTTTTTGACGTACTGATAATGTTACATTAGACCATTTTCTCCTAGATCTAAAACACAAATAAGTATAAAATCACATGCCTTAACAGATTAATTATGACACTAGTTAAAGATTAATTATAGTTATTTTATATGTACCTAAGGGAAGGCATGTGTTTCGTGGAATGTTAATATTTGTAACTATATTAGTAGACAGAGGTAAATTATTCGTTCAATCAAATATCTCTATGGAGGTTTCTAGTGTTGATTGTGTATGTCAAGTGTGACCGAATACAAAACTCCACACTATATAAGGGGTCGATAAGAGGTCTATCATCGCACTGTTGGAATTGATGGTTTGTTGGTTCCCTTCATGGTCAAATATGCCTTACATGTTGATGTGAGTTAAGTAATCTAGTGGCAATGCATACATGTCCTACACTTGCATTGAAATATCATCACTTGTAACAAACACTTCGAAAAATATGCATCTTATTATTTTCGTAGTTTAATTTCATTTGATGTATGTGTAAAATTGTGCAGTTCAACCAACAAACAAACATTTTTAAACTTACCCAACTATGTAAGATTTACATGTTGACATGATGAACTTATAAATAATCTATCCATCAAAATTCATAAAATTTCATTGGACTTTATAGACTCAAACCCGTTATATGTATGCGTTTTTAACTATTAGGTATGGGGTACTAGGTGGGTGCTCTTGTTGCTTTGATATAGTGTTGGCCTGACTAACATGATGAATTACAATTTAGTGATATGTTAGGTGCGTGCTATGACTATATCAATTTGAACTCATAGCATCAATTTTAGACATCGGAGTCACCGCTTGCACGAAACTACAGGTGTACCAGATATGTTTTCATCCAGTGAGAATATATACAAGTTATCTATCAATCAATAAGTAAGAATCTAAAAATTATATTCCACTCAACTGAAGTCAATTAAGAGTTAATAGATTGCAAAGCTATCGTATACTTTATCATCAATTTTATACAAGAATTACATGTGCCTACATTAAATGAGAAGTACTAACTTATTATCTATTTCAACTAGAGTTCAAAAATTATTTCAACTAATTAATACTCATAAATCAATGAGTAGTTAATAGGTTGTAGGCATCTATTCTTCTTTAGTAGCAATTCGATACAAGAATTAGATGTGCCGATATGAAATGAGAAATTTCCAAGTTAACTATGGTGGAGATTTTTTTGGCTCCCACTAACCAGCGATCCCTTTATAAAAACAAATAAGAAAATATAGCATGTTGTCAATGATTTATCCCATATACGTGCAAAATCTCAATTTGAGTACTTCATATTTTGAGCTACATAAAAATGACAAAAGTGTGGTGTGGATCTGAGTATAAACACTTTCAAATCTCCAAAATATGCAAGATTTGTCATTTTTGTGTAGCCTGTAATAAAAAGAATTTTGCATGCTCTGCATCATGGTTTACACCAGTAGCAAAGCATACGTAACACTTCAGGCCAAATCCGCCACAACTTTCTGGGGTGGACAGAAGGAAATGTATCACACATTGAAGGCTAGGCTTTAGTGCTTCGTGAGAAGTCGGTAAATGGAGTTAGAAGCAAAGGCACCGATTTTGCATCCGGAGAAGAAGGGGATATGTGAGTTAGATAGGGAGTTACCAGGCTATGCTTTGTGCTAGTTATGTAGAATTTGGGCCCATTACATTCTAGTAGGTATTTTCGGTTTCTGGCACATGTTGTTTTTTGAATTTCTTTTGAATTTTGATAATTTATGTCTATTTATTGTTAAGTTTAGTCGGGCAAAGAAGACACATAAGAAGAGGAAACATGTGTGTGGCCAACCACTAGGGTATAATAGGACTAAATTTTAACTCATGCATCTTCAATCATATTTTCAGGCTAACAACAAAATTGGTTGTATAAAGCCCGATCTATTATCCAAAAGCTTGCACATAGAGTCCATATAGAACCGCGTTCTTCCATACGTTGCAGTAAGCACACGTATGGATAACGTGTGTGGTCTCGAATATAACTTGCAAGAATTTGGAAATAAAATCTTATTAAAAACGATATCATTGCGGTACTTCCATATCGCCTAAGTCAAAACGATAAAAATAATGCTGCCTAGATGTGATTTTAAGTTTAGTTTCTACTCCCTCCGTTACATTTTAATTGACTCACATATATCTACATATGGATGCATCTAGACACGTTTTAGTGTTAGGTACATCCATATCTAGATATATGTGAGTCAATTAAAATGGAACGGAGAGAGGGAGTACAAAATTGTCAGATCTTTAAACATATTCGAGACAAATGTTGGATGAGGTGCTTTAAGTTTAGCATATCTAGAGTACACATTGATTTGACAGAGTGCTTTATAAATGTAATCAATTTCCAATGAAAAGCATATTCTCATGTGTAAGAGTAATATACATCATACATCGAACATATTATAGCCATGAAGTTCCTTATCCCTAGCTAACGGCCATCAAAACGTAATATTCAAAGGAGTGATGATTATAAGATGTCGTCATCAAAACATTTAGGGCGACCTTATATTGGGTCAGATATTGCTCACCAAGAGGCACATCACCAAGACATTTGTCTTCCTAGTACCGAGTACCTTGCTCGTTATTCACTTTGAATTCCAAGCGGCTAAAGAACTCAAGTTTACTTGAACTCAAGTTTAATGGTGACTTTAGACCAATTCTTCGACTGGATATATTTATGTTGGAGAATTCTTTCTATACTCCGTCTTCATTTAATAATTTAAATAACTTTTTTCTATGTAGACACGTACTTTTAATGCCGAATTTTAAAAGTCTAAGCTCCCTGATCATTTGGTCGGACTATAATGCTCTTCTTTGGTTAACCAATATCTCTCTATTTATGCTCATCACATCAACTTTCCCTTCCAGCCGCTATGCATTTTTCAAATCGATCCATGATTTTCTTCAATTCTATGTTTAGCAACCTCCTATAATGCATATGGATTCCGAGGTATCTAAATATGAATGTGTCATCTTCAATTTTTTTTTATACTTCTCTTCCTCATATTTGGCTATTCGAAACAAAATATCTCACTTACTGAAATTGAATCTCAAACGTGACAATTAATGAAAGATAGATAGATTAACTTCACGATAACTGGCTGGAACTTTGGGCAACGGATGTGCCGGGAAAAGTAAAAGTTCATTTTTGGAGGCTGGTTAAGAATGGTTTGGCAGTGGGTGAGGAGTTAAAAAGAAGAAAGATTAAGGAGGGTGTGCGATGTGTGGCATGTAACCGGGAGGAATCGTTGCTACACAGGTTTTGGCAGGGACGGATCCAGGATTTTAACTTTGGGTGTTCAAATTCCGACCAATACAAAACATATAGGTGAAACTCGCCCAACTTTCCATGGAAACATGAAAAAAAAAGTATGGCATACAAATTTTCCTATCTCATAATGTGAAGAAATTGCAAAAGCCACTTCCTAATGGGCTGATCGGGGAGTAGAAAAGGGTGGGCGGGTGACTGCTGCCTACTTAGCTACTTCTACTGGTTTAAAGCTTGTATCTATCCAAAGAAAAGCTTATATAGGACATTCAGCCAATGCATAAGATATAATAGAATATTTATTTTGCCACAACATTTGGGTGTGCATCTGCACACCATGAACCATGCTGGATCCGTCCATGGGTTCTGGTCCTGTCCGCATTCGTCTCGGACTTGGGAGCTAGTAAGAGAGGGCACTGGTCTGACGTTCGATCGCACACGGATCTCCAAGCCTGGCTGCTAGATTGGATTCGATCGCTGGATGATAAGGAGAAGAGTATGGCTATGATGACTACCTACCACCTTTGGTTGGCTCGCAACGATGCCCGTGATGCGGAAGCTATTGAAGACCCGGCGAGAACGGCTCGCCGGTCCATGGCACTCATGGTGGAGTGGGAGAACTTGAAGTCCACTCCGCCTCCGCACCAACCTCGACGAGTGGAGCACTGGCTCCCTCCCGACCCGGGCTGGTATAAGGCTAACGCGGATGGCGCCTTTGACAAGGACACAGATCAGGGAGGTGGAGGTGTGGTTCTCAGAGACCACCATGGCGTCTTCCTTGCAGGAACATGCCGTTTTTTCCCTCACGTGATCGATCCCGAGAGGGTGGAGCTATTGGCATGCCGTCAGGCGGTAGAGCTGGCCAAGGAGAAGGGTGTGCAGAACCTGGTCCTGGAGACGGATTGCGCTGGGGCTGTTAGTAATATTCTGGCCAAGGAACTAGATCGTTCGGTTCATGGCCCCCTGGCCGAAGACATCAAGACTTTTCTGAAGGGTTTTGAGGATTCATCGATCAAGCACGTGCGACGTTCATGTAATGAAGTTGCACATCGATTAGGTAAAGAAGGCTGTGTGAATAAAGTGTGTAAAACCTGGGTGGGTGTACCCCCTGTGTGGTTATATATCGAACTTATTGGCATCGGATGTTGGTGATTAAATAAAGAGGCAGCCATTTAAATCTCAAAAAAAACTTCACGATAACTAATTTCTCTATATCATGCTCCATGAAGATGAAGATATGATTTGCACATTGAAGAATGGAGACTCCACCCTCAATTGGATGCGGGATAAGTTCTCCAACCTAGCTAGACATCCTCTAGCCCTTTCTATAAGGGACATCGAACATGTCGAAAATGATATAAAATGAATAGGCGTGAACCAATCACCTTTATTGGATTGGAAATACTGCCCCATATCATCATTGACTTTAACAACGACACTTCCACTTCGGCAAAGTTTGCAACCCAGTGAAACCACTTTGGTGCGTAGTCTTTGATGTGAAGTACTTTTTAAAATTTAGTAGGAGAGATGATACATTTATTGATTGGAAGGAATATTTGGTCCAACTTATGAGGGAAACCTGACCCAAAAACCATACATGGACCCATGAGATGCTTTTCAGTTTACAACACACACCCACACAAGCAAACTACAAGACTCGCCTTCCCAACCTCCAGCCAAGAACTGTGATGGAGTAGAAGCACGAGCCTGACTCCAGGAGGCACGCGTCGACGTACAACCCACCCATAGTGCCTAGAAGGCCCTTTGAGTGGACAACAAGACCCGGTGGACCCGAAGGAAGCGTCATCAAGGAGACACCGACACCAGTTTGCATTGCCCACAGGAAGCTCACTCTCTACATAGCAACTAACAAAGAACCCAATTGCCATCTTGGAACTCCATGAGCAAGCAAAACAACCCTCTAACGAGAGAATAACACCATGAGGCTGGCCCGACGGCGAGGAAGACGTCTAGGCTAGGGTTTATCTTCCGCGTAAGGGCCCGCCCCGGTGCCGTCCTGGGGAACCGCACAAGAGTTTTTTTCGATAGTGCGACGTTTTAAGTGAGTATTCTAGAAAAGACCATTTGATCTTAACTATCATATTCTTTTGTAAAGTCAACTTAAAAAAATTACGCCATCAAACTTACTATATATGGAGCTCGTGTATGATCTCATGTAAGACAACAAGCTGATGCAGTATATTTCATCCTTGCATGAAAGCTGTTCGCGTGGATTTGAGGGCAGTGTGAGCTGTAGTGGTCACTCTGTTAGAGTGTTAGTGCATACCTTAGTAAAGTTTTAGAAGCTAACGTTAAGTAGAAAATTAGGGCTGTACTGCTGAATTTGTACCACGTCCTATTTCTTGGAAAGCAATGTGATGACAACAAAATTTAATGGAGATAAAGATGGTTTCCCATTCTGAAAATTAGTGAACATGACCACAATTTCATCTTGGATGTGTTAGAATTGTATTAGGTCTAGTCTTCGTATACGAGTACTGTCCGTGTACGAGTCGTGTTTGTAACCGTGTATTGCTGATCAATATATATGTGGAGAGCGTGGAGGCTTTGACCTCACGCAATACCCAAATCAAACTTGGTATCAGAGCACAGCGAGTCCTTCCGCCGAGCGAGTTCCTTCCGCCGAGCGAGTACGTATCCGCCGCCGCTGCTTCCGAATACGATCGCAAGATCGATCGAGTCCTTCCGCCAAGCGATCAAGAGTAGCTTTACGCTTGAGCTGTGCATACTTCGTCCGCGGCCGCCGCAAGAGCTTCCGCCGCCGCCGCGATCCGCAGCCGTCGCGAGACCTTCCGCGTCCGCCGCGATGGCCCTCGTCACTTCGTCGTCATCTGTCTCGACGCCAGCAGCGTCCGTGCCGCCCGTCGCCGTGCGCCTGGATTCCAGCAACTTCGTGCTGTGGAGGGGTCTTCTTCTCCCCAATCTCTCCGGTGCCGGCTTGCATGTGTATCTCGACGGATCATCGCCGGCGCCGCCTGCGACACTCACCCAGGGGGAAGGAGACAAGAAGAAGATCGTCCCCAACCCGGAGTACCACCAATGGTGGACTCAGGACCAGCGGGTCCTTGGGCTGCTCCTCGGATCGATGGATCCTGATATTGCATGTCAGCTGATCGGCTGCACAACCGCAGCAGCAGCGTGGATGGCTGTCCATGCCATGTACGGCGCTCAGAGCCGAGTTAATGTCCGCCATATCCGTCGTCAGCTCCAGTCGACGCGGAAGGAGGACCTCACCGCTGCGGCTTATATGCACAAGATGAAGGCCTTTGCCGACGCCATGGCTGCAGCTGGAGCTCCCGTTTCCGACGACGAACTCGTCGACTACATCATCACCGGCCTTGGCTCCGCGTACAACTCCATCGCGGCATCGCTCACGGTCGGCAACAAATCCGTTCCCTACACCGAGTTCTATGCGCACATCCTCTCCTTCGAGTCCCTTCAGGCACAACAGGCTCAGGTTGAGGAGTGGGCGTCCTCTGTCAATGCCGCGTCCCGCTCCGCACCCGTCGGCAACTTCGGACGTCCACGCATGCAGGATTACAGTCCTCCTTATCAAGGTGGGAAACCCCGTCTTCAACGGTGGAAATCGCCCCTATGTTCAGCCGGGGCAAGGCCGTGGTGGCGGTAACGTCAACGCCAACCCTAATGGAGGGTATGGCGGTCGCAATGGAGGCTATGGTGGCAATGGAGGCCGTGGTGGCGGCCGCAATCGCCGCTGGAGACCACGCTGTCAGATCTGCGGCAACTGGGGGCATGAGGCAGCCGCTTGTCGCCAGCGGTATGACCATGCCGATTACCGCCCCAACAACAACAACAACAACAACAACCAGCGTGGCGGGTACTCCGCCTCTACCAGCTCCACCGACGTTCCCCACTGGCACATGGATACCGGTGCTACGGATCACCTGACGAGTGACCTCGAGCGTCTTCACATTCATGAGCGCTATGGAGGGAAGGATCAAGTCTACGTGGCCAATGGTGCAGGTTTGTCTATTTCGCATATTGGTCATTCGAATTTAACCGGTTCATCTCTAAAATTGAACAACATCCTTCATGTTCCACACATTAGCAAACACCTTCTTTCCGTTTATCGACTTGTTTCCGATAATGACGTTTTTGTTGAGTTTCACCGTCATTTTTTCTGTGTTAAGGACAAGGCCACGAAGAAAATTCTGCTTCACGGTAGGAGTCATGGAGGACTCTACCCAGTCCCGTTCACTCGTGCGTCCGCTTTATCTCGTCAAGCATCAGCTAGTGTCAGGGCCACGCCTACGCAGTGGCATCAGCGTCTTGGACATCCTTCGAATAATGTCGTTCAGTCTATTGTTAAAACAAATAAGCTTTTGTGTTCTTCAGACACTTCTCCTTTAGTTTGTGATGCTTGTCAGTGTGCCAAGAGCCACCAATTATCTTATAATCCTTCTTCACGTGTTTCCACTATGCCTCTTGAGCTCGTTCATAGTGATGTCTGGGGTCCAGCTCGTATGTCATCTGGGGGGTATAAGTACTATGTTAGTTTTATCGATGACTACTCTCGTTTTTGCTGGATTTATCTTCTTAAACACAAGTCTGATGTTGAGCAAGTCTTTTATAATTTCCAGGCTCATGTTGAACGCCTTTTGGACAAGAAAATCAAGGCAGTTCAGTCCGATTGGGGTGGTGAATATCACAAACTCCATCGCTATTTTCAGCGCACCGGGATCTCACACCGTGTCTCGTGTCCTCACACTTCCCAGCAGAATGGCATTGCTGAACGAAAGCATCGCCATCTCGTTGAGACAGGTCTTGCCTTACTTGCACACTCGTCGCTTCCCCTTCGTTATTGGGATGAAGCGTTCCTCACGGCTTGCTATCTCATCAACCGTATGCCCACGCCGGTTCTCAACAAGGAAACGCCTATTTTTCGCTTGCTGCATACTCAGCCAAACTATGATTTCCTTCGCATTTTTGGGTGCGCCTGTTGGCCAAGTCTTCGCAAGTACAATTCCCACAAATTAGACTTTCGTTCTAAAATGTGTGTGTTCCTAGGCTACAGTCCAATGCATAAGGGATACAAGTGTTTAGATCGTTCCACGGGTCGGATATATATTTCACGTGATGCCATTTTTGACGAATCCGTCTTTCCGTTCTCCACGCCCGGTGTTTCTGTTGACGTATCCACACTTGCGGAATCAATTATTTTCCCTTCTGATGAACCGGTTACGAGTGACCCTATGCGCAAATATGACTTAACTTACCTGTTCACTGACCCGCCTGCATCAGTTGAAATTCCTTTGGTACAGGTCTCCGATGCGCCATCTACAGCTGTTTCCGATCAACCGATCGACGTACATGGCAATGCCATGCATGGCTCGCTTCCCTATGCGAGTGCTGGTCCTGCCTCCACACGTGGGATGGATGCTCATGGCTCCGCGTTGCCCATTGCGATGGATCAGCCAGCCCAGCCCACGACGCCTGCGATTTCCGTCCAGCCCGCGTCGCCTCCTGCCGCGACTCCTCTCACGTCGTCGGCCGCGACGCCCATGGCTGAGCGCATCGTCGAGCCTGCTCCTGTGCTCGGTCATCCGATGGTGACTCGTCTTCGGGATAATACGAGAAAAGAGAAAAAGGTCACCGACGGTACCGTGCGGTATGATCCGCGACGTCGAGCATTCTTCGCGGCTCCTTCGTGACACCGTGATGCCTTGCATGAACCAGAATGGCGTGCTGCTATGGAGGCTGAATTTTCTGCTCTCAGTCAGACTCAGACGTGGACTTTGGTGCCTCGACCTCCCGGCGTTAATGTTGTTGGAAGCAAGTGGATCTTTAAAACCAAACATCGCGCTGATGGTTCTGTTGATAAACATAAAGCTCGTTTGGTTGCCCGTGGTTTCACCCAGCAGCACGGGATTGACTACGGTGATACTTTCAGTCCAGTTGTCAAGCCTGCAACTGTGCGTCTCGTCCTGTCTCTTGCAGTCTCCCGTGGATGGTGTCTTCGTCAGGTTGATGTCAGTAATGCTTTCCTTCACGGTTTCTTGACTGAGGATGTTTATATGCAGCAGCCACCCGGTTTCGAGGATGATCCGTATCCCTCCCATGTCTATAAACTTCAGCGATCAATCTATGGACTGAAGCAGTCACCTCGTGCATGGTATGCCCGCTTAAGTCAGCTCCTTCATCAGCTTGGTTTTGTCTCGTCCAAGGCTGATACGTCTTTGTTCATCTTCTCTCGTGATGGGTTGCAAATATACATGTTGGTGTATGTTGATGATATTGTGATTGCTGGCTCTACTCCGGAGGTTGTTGATCGTCTGGTGAGATCTCTCTCGGATAGTTTTCCTATTAAGGACTTGGGTACCCTTGAGTACTTCCTCGGACCGGAGGCATCCTACAATTCAGGGGTGTGACGTTGACTCAGCGGAAGTATGCTCTTGATCTTCTTCATCGAGTCAACATGGAGAACTGTAATGCTACCTCCACACCGCTTGACACTTCTGAGAGATTGGCTCGTGACACTGGTACGCCGCTTGGTGCTGATGATTCTTTCCGATACCGCAGTGTTGTTGGCGGACTACAGTATCTGACTCTTACGCGCCCAGACATCTCATTTGCGGTGAACAAGGTGTGCCAGTTTCTCTCACAGCCTACGGATGTACATTGGGAATCAGTTAAGCGTATCCTGAGGTATGTGAAGGGTACACTGCAGACGGGCTTGCAATTTCGCAAGTCTCCGCTATCTGGCATTAGTATTTTTACAGATGCAGATTGGGCAGGTGACGTGGATGATAGACGCTCCACGAGTGGCTTTGCTGTGTTTGTTGGCCCGAACCTCATTTCATGGAGTTCAAAAAAGCAGCCTACAGTCTCGAGGTCGAGTACCGAGGCTGAGTATAAGGCATTGGCAAATGGTGCTGCTGAAGCGATATGGGTAGAATCTCTTCTGAAGGAACTTGGTGTGACTCAGCAGCGTACGCCCATTTTATGGTGCGATAATCTTGGGGTTACTTACTTGACGGCAAATCCAATTTTTCATGCTCGAACTAAGCACATTGAGATCGACTTCCATTTTGTGCGAGAACGAGTAGCTGCCGGCGCATTGGATGTCAGGTTTATTTCCACTAATGATCAGCTGGCTGATGTATTTACTAAACCAGCCACACGACAGATGCTAGACAGATTTAGATCCAATCTTAACCTTGTATGTTCATAACGGTTTAGATTGAGGGGGTGTGTTAGAATTGTATTAGGTCTAGTCTTCGTATACGAGTACTGTCCGTGTACGAGTCGTGTTTGTAACCGTGTATTGCTGATCAATATATATGTGGAGAGCGTGGAGGCTTTGACCTCACGCAATACCCAAATCAAACTGGATGAGGTCCCAACAATGATGGTATAATTTCCGCTAGGAACCATTTAGTCCCGGCGTCTTAATGTGTTTCATTTGGAAAACCGCCTCCTTAATCTCCTCTATGAAGTTGGCGGCTAGCATAGCGTTCTCCACTATGAACCCACCTGATCACTGATCAGCACTTCACGATCGAGTGCGTCGCACGTACGCTGGTAAGGCCGGCATCTACGTTACGTACGCCTCCACGTCCAGGCGTGCGGCGGCGAATTATCCTGACCGCTCGAAGCTGTCATGTTCTGGGCGGCTTGGCGCGCTCCTGACGCCATGGAGCCGAGTCCATAATTTTTTTCGCCGGCCGGCCTTCTACGGCCGTGCTCGTACGCAGCGTCGACGGCGACCTCTCCGGGCTCCGGCGATGCCGTAAACGGCAGGGCACGCGCGCACAACGGGACATGCATCGTCTTTTCGCTTCCGACAGTGACCTCAATTTTACCTGATCATATTTTTTTTGATGTTTTCTTACTCTAATCGCTGCAATGTTATATATGCTGCGGATGCATGCACACGCGTACATGTGTCGCCGTCGGTAAAAATATATTTCAAACTGGTTTAACTAAAATTCAAGCGTGCACGCCATATCCACGTCTAGAATTAAGTCCAGCAAGACTAGGAAAACCATAATGCGCTGTACAGCGTTAGCTCCATTAATCAGGGAGGTACAGTAGAGCGATGCCCTGGTCTCCCGGGCACGCGGAGGGAGACCCTTCGTCCTACCAGCGCCACACGAGCTCGTGCGCGAAATTCCCTCAATCTGAGGCTACGATCGATCGAGTCAAAATTCCCTGACAGCTTCTCGCCCGCCCGCACGGCTATAAAAACGCCGGCCGGCTACCTCCTCCACTGGCAAGCTAAGCAAGACGCTCTCACTCTCTTCCACTCTTTTTCAAGCTCAATCCGTGCGTGTGGCGTGCAGGAGCTAGCTGTAGCCGAGAACTTCGTACGTGCTGACGGAGATCGATAGATGATGGCGGGCAGCATCCAGAGGGCGTCGTTCCTGCTCCAGGTCGTCCGGAGCTCGTCCCGCTCGCGTAAGGGCGAGGGCGTCTTCTCAGAGGCCGCGCCGTGGCAGCCCATCTCCGGCGGCAGGGCGCCGCCGCGGCCGCCGTCGAAGCTGGACACCATCGTGGAGGAAGAGTACAGCTCCGGCATGACGGGGACGGCGCACGACCCCGGCTTCCATGGCGGGGTTATCTCTTCTTCTGCTCCGTCGTCATCAACGTCAGCTTCGGTCCCGAAGGCGGCTACCGGCGCGGTCCCTAGAGCCTACCGCTTCGCCGCCCCGGCCACCGGCGCGCAGCAGACGCGATACTGACCGATCGACTCAAGTCGACGTGGCTGGTCTTTTTTCGAGGCGAGGATGGAGAATGGACGATATATTTTTTGCCAAGTTAACTGCGTACGTCATTTGCAACCTCGTTTATAAGATGCGAGTGACATACTCCTTCCGTTCCAAATTAGATTACTTCAATTTGTATAAAAGATGATGTATCTAGACATGTTACAAGTCTAGGTACATCCACGTTTGTACAAATAGAAGTCATCTAATATGGAACGGAGGGAGTAATAATCAACCGATCGAGATTAGCTACGTACATGATGCTTTAACTGTCATGTACTCCCTCCGTTTTTTAATATAAGATGTTTTACCTTTTGTCCATATGCACATTCACACAAATGTAGAAAGATATATTTTTGTACATGTTCAATCATTTTAGTGTGCATGTAGATAACATATGTAACACCTAAAACATATTATATTAAAAAACGGAGGGAGTACTATACTTAACGAATTAAGTATCATATGCATCGATGCACAAGAACGTATATGTATGTGAAGGAGGACATCGTTCCGATATACTCCCTCCGTCCAATAATAACTATCTAAAGTTTGACAAAAAATGAATGTATCTAGACATGAAACATGTATGGATACATCCACTTTTGAACAAACTTGAGACAGTTATTATTGGACGGAGGGAGTATCATATATGATACTGTACTTTGTTTACACCATGTATCACGCATGTACAATGAACGAAGTGGCATGGGAGAGTTCCGGTTTCCCTCTTTATTTAGATGAAAAGGATCACTCCTAGCTCCATTTTCATTGAAAACGAAACTCGAGAAGTCTTGACAACGATAAATATTCCCTATAACATCTTCTATTGGGGATGGAGCCACGGAGGGAGTAGAAATGTGGAAAGCAAAGCCACCTAAACTGTTACCATTACAAGTTTATGGGACCGAAACCCGACTGCCCTTAATAGTCTGATATCTAGCCACAAACAACGGAGAGGACCTGTCGTGGTGGTGAACAACAGATGCCTAGGGGTAGGCTTAAGTTTGGGGCCGATGGACGCTAGAGGATTCGGGGAGGATAGCGCGCAGGATTGCACACACAGAAGGCAAACGGACGAACACGAGGATTTACCCTGCTTCGGGCTCTCGTGAGAGATAACACCCCTACTGCAGCATGTCTGGACTATATGAGTTGTATATGGGAGCTACAATGGTGCTCCTCGAGCTGTATGCCTAAGCCTGCAAGGGCTAACTCAAGCTAGAAGAAGAAGAGAGCTCCTCTGGAGCAAGGGGGAGAAGTGAGCCAGTCACCGGCTGGGGCTGATCGTTCCCCCTGGTGCTCCTTATATAGGGAGCCCAGGGGACAAGTGATGGCCCACGAATATACTGTACACGCACTGTAGCTGAAATGACTACTGGGGTCTTGTCACACTGCGCATGCGTCATGCGGGTACTGTCATCTGCACTGTAGCCATGCTAAGTCACGTCCAGGATGGGCACGACACGTTCCTGTCTGTCCTTCGTACTTGGCTTGGTCATCATTCCTATCCTCTCCTGAGGATAGATGGCATCTGGTAGCGTTGGTTGATGGAGCGTGCGCCGATCTGAGCATGGGGTGTCCCAAGACCGGCACAGAGGAGCGACGTCCAGCAGGGGAGTGACTCGGACTTGGTGGGTCGAGGAAGAGGTACCGACGATGATGTTACGTAGCAGAGCATGGCGTGGTCGAGGTAGCGGTAGCAGCCGGGGCAGGTCGAATGAATAGTGTCGGGATGAACAGTGTCACCTGGATGAATAGTGTCGACCCAAGACGTGTATGTCGGCCGGGACAATATGCCGTCCGAGGTATGTCGGATGAACAGTGTCGGGGTGTATGTCGAATGAACAGTGTCGGGGGTATGTCGGATGAACAGCGTCGGGGGTATGTCGGATGAACAGTGTCGGGGGTATGTCGGATGAACAGTGTCGGGGGGTGTGTCGGGTGAACAGTGTCGGGGGTATGTCGGAATAACAGTGTCGGGGGGGGGATGTCGGAGGTATGTCGGATGAACAGTGTCGGGGGTATGTCGGATGAACAGTGTCGGGGGGATGTCGGATGAACAGTGTCGGGGGTATGTCGGACGAACAATGTCGGGGGGTATGTCGGACGAACAGTGTCGGGGGGGTATCGGATGAACAGTGACGACCCCCCGGGACATGCCTGTCGGCAGTATAGCTGTATGCCGGCCTAGTCTGCGCCTGTGCTGGCCCAGGCTGGCCGTCGCTTGCTTCTTTCCTGTTTCTTCTATATTTGTTTGAATTTCTTCTCTATATTAATTGACTTGTGTCTTCTATTCCCGTGAAGTCACCAACTTTGGGGTACCCGGGGTTACATCCCCGACACTAGTCCCCGAGACTGTGGGGGACTCGCAGAGTCGCGCACAGACTTTCAAAATCAAATAGCAATATTAAAATCTCCATGTAAACAATATCCTGCCTGCATGGGCACCATCATTTTTTAAATTGCCAACACGTGCATGTTCGACATATTGCCTGCATGGGCACCGTCATATACTGATGTCCTTGCCGACATTGGCAAGTTTGACATATTGCCTGCATGGGCATTGTCATATACTGATGTCCTTGCCGACATTGGCAAGTTTGACATATTGCCTGCATGGGCATTGTCATATTTTGATGTCTTTGCCGACATTGGCAAGTTTGACATATTGCCTGCATGTGCATTGTCATATATTGATGTCTTTGCCGACATTGGCAAGTTTGACATATTGTCTGCTTAGGCCCAGTCATATGTCGGTTTTTAGCCACTTTGGGCATTTACCGAAGTCATATGTCCCCAGCATAAGCTGGATTGACATATTGCCTGCCTGGGCACTTGCCTTATGCCGGTTTTTACCGTAAAGATATGCTGGCAGACTTAGCTGAACCAACATATAGCCGTTATTGGCTGAACTGGCATTTTGCCATCATGGGTACTTGCCTTATGCCGGTTTTTACCGTAAAGATATGCTGGCAGCCTTAGCTGAACCAACATATAGCCGTTATTGGCTGAACTGGCATTTTGCCATCATGGGCACTTGCCTTATGCCGGTTTTTACCGTAAAGATATGCTGGCAGCCTTAGCTGAACAAACATATAGCCGTTATTGGCTGAACTGGCATTTTGCCATCATAGGCACTTGCCTTATGCCGGTTTTTACCGTAAAGATATGATGGCAGCCTTAGCTGAACCAACATATAGCCGTTATTGGCTGAACTGGCATTTTGCCATCATGGGCACTTGCCTTATGCCGGTTTTTACCGTAAAGATATGCTGGCAGCCTTAGCTGAACCAACATATAGCCGTTATTGGCTGAACTGGCATTTTGCCATCATGGGCACTTGCCTTATGCCGGTTTTTACCATAAAGATATGCTGGCAGTCTTAGCTGAACCAACATATAGCCATTATTGGCTGAACTGACATTTTGCCAACATGGGCCTTTGCCTTATGCCGGTTGAGATATCTCTCAACACATTACGCTCAGTGAGTCGGGATAGCGATGCTATGATACTCTGGCAAACTGGGATAACTGAAGAACCATGATAATCGGTTAAGCTGGTAAAGACAGCAATCATGAGATACTTGATGATATGAGAGAGATGCCGTGATATTCTGGCAAACCGAAATAAACGGTGATCTGAGATATGGGATGATGCCGTGATATTCTGGCAAACCGAGATAAACGGTGATTTGAGAATACCGATAATGCCATGATATCTTGGTTAATCTGAGCCAACCGATATAACCACGGTCTTGGTGATGAATATTCTATCGGTAAAACCGATACCACCTTTCAACGTTAGTCCAAGCATTAGGACACAGACTCGAAGTCAACCGAGTCCCCGAGTCACTTTTCTTATCTAGGAGATAAAAGAAAACTTGACTGGCTGCTCAGCCAGTCCCCGGGTCACGACATCTCGTTCCCGGGGAAAACAACTAAGCAAGGTAGGAAGGGGCAGCCCCCGAGCTATTTTTGAGATTAACTAACTGTGCGTGGTGCCAAGGAAAGACACTCACGGAGCATTGTTGATGCAGACTGGATGGACAGAACTGACATGAACCGAGCCATCAAAGGGCAGTTACCCGAGATCTGTTGATGATGACCGTTGGTGGAGGCTGCGCCAGCCTCTGCTTACGGCGGCAAGCTAGAACTCGGGGGATAATGGTGATGTTGAGTCCCCGAGTTGATGAAGAAGGTCCCGTCCGAATTTGATCCAGCAAGCGCCACTACCAGCCCCACGGTGGGCGCCAACTGTCGTGGTGGTGAACAACAGATGCCTAGGGGTCGGCTTAAGTTTGGGGCCGATGGACGCTAGAGGATTCGGGGAGGGATAGCGCGCAGGATTGCACACACAGAAGGCAAACGGACGAACACGAGGATTTACCCTGATTCGGGGCTCTCGTGAGAGATAACACCCCTACTGCAGCATGTCTGGACTATATGAGTTGTATACGGGAGCTACAATGGTGCTCCTCGAGCTGTATGCCTAAGCCTGCAAGGGCTAACTCAAGCTAGAAGAAGAAGAGAGCTCCTCTGGAGCGAGGGGAGAAGTGAGCCAGTCACCGGCTGGGGCTGATCGTTCCCCCTGGTGCTCATTATATAGGGAGCCCAGGGACAAGTGATGGCCCACGAATACACTGTACACGCACTGTAGCTGAAATGACTACTGGGGTCTTGTCACACTGCGCATGCGTCATGCGGGTACTGTCATCTGCACTGTAGCCATGCTAAGTCACGTCCAGGATGGGCACGACACGTTCCTATCTGTCCTTCGTACTTGGCTTGGTCATCGTTCCTATCCTCTCCTGAGGATAGATGGCATCTGGTAGCGTTGGTTGATGGAGCGTGTGCCGATCTGAGCATGGGGCGTCCCAAGACCGGCACAGAGGAGCGACGTCCAGCAGGGCAGTGACTTGGACTTGGTGGGTCGAGGAAGAGGTACCGACGATGATGTTACGTAGCAGAGCATGGCGTGGTCGAGATAGCGGTAGCAGCCGGGGTAGGTCGGATGAATAGTGTCGGGATGAACAGTGTCACCGGGATGAATAGTATCGGCCCAAGATGTGTATGTCGGCCAGGACAATATGCCGTCCGAGGTATGTCTGATGAACAGTGTCGAGGGGTATGTCGGATGAACAGTGTCGGGGGTGTGTCTGATGAACAGTGTCGGGGGTATGTCGTATGAACAGTGTCGGGGCACGTCGGGCGAACAGTGTCGGGGGTATGTCGGATGAACAGTGTCGGGGGTGTGTCGGATGAACATCGTCGGGGGTATGTCGGATGAACAGTGTCGGGGGATTGTCGGATGAACAGTGTCGGGGGTATGTCGGCGAACAGTGTCGGGGGGGGGGTGTGTCGGATGAACAGTGACGACCCCGGGACATGCCTGTCGGCAGTATAGCTGTATGCCGGCCTAGTCTGCGCCTGTGCTGGCCCAGGCTGGCCGTCGCTTGCTTCTTTCCTGTTTCTTCTATATTTGATTGAATTTCTTCTCTATATTAATTGACTTGTGTCTTTGTAACAGCCCAAACCTGTGAACCTAAATTTGTGTACCAAATTTTCACTTTTGTGTCCTCATTTTTTGCATCATGGCATGCATGCATCATTGCATCAATCTTAATTGCTAAACAACACACTATTTGTTTTGGGCAACATTGGAAAACTAGATTGCCAAACCTGCTCAGACAATTTTACAAAGCATTGAAAGCATTCAAAGTTGCAAAACAAAATACTTTGACATCTCATATTTTGTCAAGGAAGTTCCAAGGGTTGAAAACCATGTTTTGCAATTGCTAAATTTTCCAAAGGAGCAACATTTCGAAGTTTAGCAAAAAGCCCGAATTTCAACTCTATGAACCCAGGGGTGTCCAAACTATTTTATTTTGAAGCCCCAATTTTTGTGTAGCTTCTACTCAATATGGGGAGGCTCCCCAAATTTTCTCAAATTTTTATAAATTGTTTAAGTGCCCTATTTATATCTGTAAAGTTGCTGCTGGTTTTAAGAAAGAAATGAGAGAAGGGTCTATCGGTGATGGAAACAAAGGTTGCAGGGGGGGTTTTACAAAAGTGTCATCTTCCCCTGTAGCCATGCCGCCATGGCCACGCCGCGCGTGCACGCCTCGCACGGGGGCCCCTCCCCACTGCCTCCACCTGCAAGGAGAAGAGGAAAGTCGAGCCCCCACTTGCCCTACTACCCATTCCCCCACCTCACCTGCTCCCCGTTCCCTCTCTCTCTTCCTCTCCGCTCGGCCGCACCGCCGCCGCCATTGCCGCTCACATCGCCGTCGACCTCCGCCTTCCCGAGCCCGGCCGAGCAGCGCAGGAGCTCCACCGTCTCGCCTGCTTCCTCCCCACCAAGGGAATAGAGCCGAGGTTCCGCAAATCGCCGCCGCCGTCCACGTTTTCGCCGCGACTGTCCGAGCGCCGCCGCGGGCGATTCCGGTCGATTCCGTCCACCACCGCCCCTTCTGAGCCCAGCCACGAGTTAGGGTGAGCAGAGCAACCTTTCGAGCCTCTTCTTTTCCTCTATTTTTCCTCTCTAGCCGTAGCTAGTAGTCTCTGTATTGGGTCCGGAGTAGGTGCGGCGATACTCGTTGTATTGAGTAAAGGTTGCCAGGGAGCGGTAGTACCGCTGGAATAAGCGGTAGTACCGCTGCTCCCTGGCAAACACACTGCTGAAGCAGCACCGGTGCAGGTACCGTCGCAGGTACCGCCGAAAACTGTGTTCTGGGCGCGTGAGCGGTACCTCGAGCGGTACCAACTGGTACCGGGAGCGTGGGCTTCGTGAAGAAAGAAGACGACCGTTGACTAGCTGGTTCGAACGATGAAGACCCTAGCGGTACCACCGCCTGTTCCAGCGGTAGTACCGCTGGCATGGAATTCTGCCTCCCAGTTAAACTGAAAGACTCCCTTTCTCTTCAACAATTTGTTCGAGGCATTGTGTAGTATTACTTTTTCTCGCTTAATCACCCAACCCTGCATCTTCTCATGATCATGACAATCATATGCAAGATAACGATAGGGTTCATCCTCTCCATTTAACGAGTAAATATGCTGCATGACCTAATCCCCCGGTAGATTCGTGATGCACCCGTTAAGCATCCGAACTCTGTTTAAGTTGAATAGCTTGAATCATCCTCATCTCGGGGTTTTTAAAATGTCATGTCATCATGTTTTTGCGCATTGCATCTGTTGAAGCATGTGTGGTGATTGATTGCTTCTCCGTTGTTATGTTTCGATAGATCAAGCAACCGGGGTCACACCGCAATACCCCGAAGATCCGTACTACCAGCACCTTGATCATGGCAAGCGTAATCCCCCTCTGAGCATATCTTATCCTATGTTTCCGCAAATACTTTCTCCACTATAATATTGCATGCGGTTCCAAATGTCATTTTTGTTGGATTAGAGTATCCTATAGTTGCATTAAGTTTCCGATGCCATTACCTGTTCCCCTCCTATTATCCATAGGTTTGTATTGTTGGCCGGAGATACTTAACTATGCAATGTTGATGCTTAGCCATGCTTAGTTAAATGTTATTCGTCTGGTGGATGTATCATGTCGGGAACAGGTGCTTAAATGTCTGTTGAGGGTGGAGAAATTGTGGTAACAGGTAATAAGATGCTAAAAGGTGTGGATGAGAGGCCACTGTGGTTGTGGTGCTTTGTCTCGTTCTCGCCGCCTAGGTGCGAGTTCTTTACCTCTTGAACCAAGACTGAGCGTGCAACCATGCGTGAGGCCTATGCAATTGCAGGAACCCTCATAGACTAAATAACTCGGGCGGGGCTAGCCAGGGTCCTCTAGTTCGGGCTTCCATTTGCGCGTGCGTGATGATGATGGTATGAACTGAGATGAGGATGGTGGTGTTAGGAAAATGAGTGGCCGTGGGGCAGGGTGTGGTGATCTCGTGTCCTGCCGTCACTGATGATCCTGGAAAGTCCTTAACGAGGGAGAAGTCGACACCGCTCCCACCCAACCGGCTTTCCAAGGAAGAGACCTAATGCGCAGGTAATGGGCCGGACGGTACGCGTGGCAAACATTTGTACACCCCTGCAGGGTTAAATCTTTTCGAAAAGCCGTGTCCACGGTTAAGGACGACTTGGGAAAGGACGATAAGACCATAAAATAAGTTGAACGGAATGATTAAAAACTGGGTACTAAAGGTACCACTTCAAGATTGCAAGGTGAGCTTCCTCGAGGGTGATTCGGGGAGGTGCCTTTGATGAACAGGTACAGTGGTTGGTGATGGTTGATGTTGAGAAAAGTGATCAAGAAAAGAGTCACTTCTTACCCCTTTTTGAAAATACTCTGAACAGTCGATGCCTTTGAGTTATGTTTTCATGAAATAAAATCAGCTTTATGCAAAATAGCCATATAACTTTGAAAGCCTCATCGAGCTAAAGCTCTATATAATCTTGCGAGTTCGTCGAACTCAACGTCGTTTGTTTTGTTTCAGAGGAGGACTTCACCGACCTCGAAGGTGGGTTCTTTGTGGACGTCGACGAGTAGTCTGGGGTTCCCAGGTGGCAGCTTGGGACATCCCGGAGCAGCTGGCACTGGATGTTTATCTGTAGGCCTCTTAGGCCATAATTTGGTTCTTGTTGTTTAGAACAACCAAATTTGCTTCCGCTTGTTGTAATGTTGGGTCTGTGACCTCTGGTTGTCATTTGCTATCTTTCTCTTTTATAAGAGTTGAACTATATGATTTGTGTCATAGAGTCTGTGATGTGCCAGTTGTTCCACAAGTCTTGATCTCTCTATTATACATTGAGGGTTGTGCCTGTGTTAGGGCATCAATCGGGGTGTTGCGTTGCCGATGATCCATTCCGAGCAACGCCTGCCAAAGGTTTTGGCCGGGGATTGGTAAACCCGTAACCTCCGGTTGTATCGCTTAACCGGTGACACACAGCATCACTGTATAACAGTCGGGTCGGGGCGCCACAAGTTGGTATCAGAGCCGTACTGCCTGTAGGAAACCCTTCTACTTGTCGACGTTGAGTCTAGTGTTTGTGAAAATATTTTTAACCTAAAAATGAGTTGTGAAAACCATCTTAGGATTCTTTTTACTCCTTATCTGGTTACCCTCTAATCTCGGAGCAATCTTACCTCGATTTGAGTTTAAAGGTTTTACTCCTCGTCTGTTACTTCAAAATGATTAGAAACGAGGGTGGGTTCGACCTTTAGTGTTATGTGTCCGGTTGCTCCCGCTGCGTTGTCATCCGAAATCAACTCAGATGTTTCTACCGAGTCTAATCAATTGCTCATTTGCCGGGTTTTAACCCACGGACTTGAACATAAGGTCCCGGATTGTGTCAACTAGAGTGTGTTAAGTTGTGATTTCTTAACTCTCACTAGTTGCACATGATGCTGATCTTTGACCCAAGTTCTATCTTGTTGTTTTTCCTTCTCGCAAAGTATTATCGTCCCTAGTCTGTGTACTTGTGTAGACGCTGATACGTCTCCAACGTATCTATAATTTCTGATGTTCCATGCTTATATTATACCATTTGCTACATGTTTTATATACACTTCATATCACTTTTATGCATTTTCTGGGACTAACCTATTAACAAGATGCCGAAGTGCCAGTTCCCTGTTTTCTGCTGTTTTTGGTTCAGAAAAGTACTTCTGCGAATATTCTCGGAATTGCACGAAACAAAAGGCCACGTCCCTATTTTTCCAGCACCGTCACGGAGTCCGAAGGAGAGACGAAGGAGGGCGCCGAGGTGGCCAAACCACACCCGGCGCGGGGGCCCCCTGCCGCGCCACCAGGTGGTGTGGGCCCCTCGAGCCTCCACCGACGTTGCCCCTTCGCCTATATATTGCCCCAGACGCGAAAACCCTAAAACACCAAGTCATATTCCACGAAGAGTTCCGCAGCGCCGCCGCCATCGACGACAAGTTTCGGGGGACAGAATCTCTGTTCCGGCACGCTGCCGGGACGGGGAATTGCCCCCGGAGTCATCTCCATCGACACCACCGCCATCTTCATCGCCGCTGCTGACTCCCATGATGGAGGGAGTAGTTCTCCCCCGAGGCTGAGGGCTCTACCGGTAGCTATGTGGTTCATCTCTCTCTCCCATGGTGTGATCTTTATGTGATCATGTGTATTGCTAGTATCGCTGAATACATTAATAATGTTTATGCTACTCAAGTGATTTTGTCTAGTTTCTGGAGTCATTGTGACAACACGGTATCAAGGTGACAGTGTGGGTACTTGTGTGACTCTATGAATAATTTAGACATTTATCATGGCTTATTCTTGGGAATTGTGGTGTTTGTTTACTCAGACTTTGAGGTGTGCTTTTGCAGCCCTACGCATAGTACTCTTGCTTCATCAAGAAGGAGAATAATCCCGAGTAGTATTTACTTGTGTTCAGTTGTGCTAATCTAGTTGAATATGTAGATGTTACTCTTTATCTATTATGCACTCTATAGGTTACTTTAATATGAACTCCGGTACTCTCCACGGTGTAAAGGTGACAGTGTGTGCACCGTGTGTGATTCCTTTATGACGTTGTGGCGCTTGTTTACTCCGGCTTGAGGTGTGCTTTTGTAGCCCTACACAATGAATGGTGTTTGTTATCCAACAAGAGAGTGTTTAAGAGTAGCTTTTACTTATTCAGTTATGAGATCATTGTTGAGAGTGTCCACTAGTGAAAGTATGATCCCTAGGCCTTGTTTCTAAGCATTGAAACACCGTTTACAACAAGTTCTGCTACATGTTTGCTTGCTGCCATCTTTATTTCAGATTGCAGTTACTACTTATAATCCCTATCACTTGTATTTCACTATCTCTTCGCCGAACTAGTGCACCTATACATCTGACAAGTGTATTGGGTGTGTTGGGGACACAAGAGACTTCTTGTATCTTAATTGCAGGGTTGCTTGAGAGGAATATCTTTGACCTCTACCTCCCTGAGTTCGATAAACCTTGGGTGATTCACTTAAGGGAAACTTGCTGCTGTTCTACAAACCTCTGCTCTTGGAGGCCCAACACTGTCTACAAGAATAGAAGCACACGTAGACATCAAGCTATTTTCTGGCGCCGTTGCCGGGGAGGTAAGTGTTGGAAGGTATCTCCTTTAGATTCTGCAATTATTTCTTTTTGTTTCTTGTTTTTATTTTCACTAGTTAGGCTTAATGGAAAACAACAAAAAAATTAGAGATCTTTATGAACTTTATATTGAATTAGGACATGATGCTTTTGAAGAGAAAATTAAAAAACCTATGGAGGCTTGTTTGCATGATGGTAGCAATGGTATTACTATAAATTCTTTGAACACCATTATTGCTAATGCTATGGAAAAGTCTAAGCTTGGGGAAGCTAGTTGTGATGAATATGATATTTTTAGTCCCCCAAGCTTTAAGGAGGAAATTTGCTTTGATGATACTTTGCCTCCAATATATGATGATTATAATCATTGTGATATTTTCAGTCCACCTACTATTGAGGATATAGTTTATGTTGATTATGATATGCCTCCTATATATGATGTTTACAATGATGAATATGATATTTCAGTCCATCTACTATTGAGGATAAAATTCATTATGATTATTCTATGCCTCCAATTTTGATGATTACAATGATGGATGTGATACTTTTACTCTCACTATTACTAATGATAATGTTCATGCTTATGTGGAGAGTAATGATACTATTATGCATATGGATCATGATAAGAATGCTTTATGTGATAGCTATATTGTTGAGTTTATTCATGATGCCTGAAAATTATTTTGAGAGAGGAAAGTATGGTTATAGAAATCTTCATGTTACTAAATTTCTTCTCTTTATGATGAATGTTTTGAGCTTTCTCTTGATTTGCTTTTATTTGCTGGGTACTTTAAGACCTACTGGTCCTTATGAGAGAGGGAGACACGATTTCATATATCACAATAATATTAAGTCTTCTCTCTTTATGTTGAAATTTTTGAAGTTACACTTGTTTTGCATTTCTATGCTAGTCACTTTGTTCTTCATTGACTTGTTTTCTTACAAGACTCCTATGCATAGAAAGAGTGTTAGATTTAAACATGTTTTATATATGCTTCTTGATGCTCTCTTTTATGTTTCAACTCTCATCTTTATGTGGGCATCATAAAAATCACTATGCCTAGCTAAAAGGCTTTAAAGAAAAGCGCTTATGGGAGACAACCCATTGTTTTTATTTTCTGTTATTTTTTTTTTTTTTGAGTCAAGGTGTTGTTACTTCTGTAGCAACTCCTTTGTATCTTTATTTTATTGCATTGTTGTGCCAAGTAAAGTTTTATTGAAAGTTGATGCAAGATTTGGATTTCTGCGCAGTAACAGATTTTTGCTGTCACGAATTTGAGCTTTTCTCCCTGTAGAAAATTCGAAAAATTCTACGAAAAATCACGCATCTTCCTGAGATATGTACGCAACTTTCATTATTGGCCAGATCCATCTGAGCAACTTAAGTGCCTCGAAAAAATTCGTCTTCACAGACTGTTCTGTTTTTGACAGATTCTGCCTTTTGTTTTGCATTCGCTCTTTTACGATGTTTGTGTGGATTTCTTTGCTCCACAAAGCATTGGTGGCTGTAGCTAATGTCCAGAAGCTTTGGGAATGATTGTTCATTACAGAATATGAGAATTTTTGATTATGCACTAACCCTCTAATGAGAACTGTCTTGAGTTTGGTGTGAAGGAAGTTTTCAAGGATCAAGCGAGAAGGGTGATATTATGTGATCAAGAAGAGTGAAAAGCTAAGCTTGGGGATGCCCCCGTGGTTCATCCCCAACCATATTCAGAGAGACTCAAGCGTCTAAGCTTGGGGATGCCCAAGGCATCCCCTTCTTCATCAACAACTTATCAGGTCATCTCTAGTGAAACTATATTTTAATTCTTTCACATCTTATGCGCTTTACTTGGAGCGTCTGTGTGCTTTTATTTTTGTTTTGTTTGAATAAATTCGGATCCTAGCAATCCTTGTGTGGAGAGAGACACGCTCCGCTTTTTCATGTGAATACTCATGTTCTTCACTTATATTTGTTGAGTATTCTTAACTAGCTACTGCAGTGCTTTTAGCTCCTGTTTTTCATGCATCTCTTTGAGCTGTTAGCACGTGTTTATAAATACTCTCTTGCTGCATTATATTATCATTTGGAGAGTTTATGTTTAAGTAAGTTGTTGGTGTTTGCTTGGAAGAAAGAAAATGCTGCATGTGGTAGTGGTATGAAAACTTGCATAATCTTGTAGATCATTGAAACTTTGATAACTTGATTCTTTGCAAATGTTTTGAGATATTTAGATGGTAAAGCTTGCTGGTTAATTAAGTTAAAATCATTAGTGGATTGTTGTCTTTAAGCTTGTACCGTACTACAAACTCTAAAATTGTTGAAGGTGTAGTTGGACTTGATAGCTTTCCATGTCTGAAAGTTCATTGTAATAACTAAGTTGTGCTGAAGGTCGAGGGATCTAACGGGGTACTTGTACCGCCGTGAACGGCCCTTCTTGGAGTGAATTTTAATCATGCTCTTAATGTTGAACCTGCTAGTTGTTTGCAATAAACTTGTGAGTTCTTTTTGACTAATGTTAAGCTACGGTTTTTGGCACTTCCACCATCCATATTTGCTAGCCTCTTCGGTGCTGTGCATTGCCTTCTGCTCACATTGAGAGTTGTGCATACTTCGCCAGTACATCCAACCCCGTGGGAGGACTTCCTCTTGTTCTCCTACACATAAGCCCATACATCTTCCTCAAAACAGCCACCATACCTACCTACCACAGCATTTCCATAGCTGTTCCGAGATATATTGCCATGCAACTCCATTTACATTACATGACTTGTTGTCATTCATCACATATATTGCTTTGCATGATTCTATACAGCTGATGTGTGGTTTACCCATGTTACGCTAGATCATTGCACATCCTGCTACACTGGCAGAGGCATACAGTTTTATACATCATGTTTTGTTCATTATGAGTTATTTGTACCAAAAAGTTTGTAATCATATTAGAGTGTTGCCCCTGCTAGAAAAGAGCCATGGAGGCCATCGAAAAGAAACAGAAAAAGAAAAAAAAATAGAAAAAAAAAAAAAAAAAAAAAAGAATAAAGAAAAAGGGGGCAACATTACTATCCTTTATCACACTTGTGCTCATGTTAGCACCTGCAGTATTCATAGTCATCATTTGTGCTCATGTTTAGCACCTATACTCCATGTGAGAGAGTTTTCATGTTCTACTAGTATAACTATGTGGGGAATTTACACTATAGAACTTGGGTTGTATATTCCAATGATGAGCTTCCTCAAAAGTGCTCTAGGTCTTCATGAGCAACCAAGTTGGATGCACCCCCACTAGTTCCATTGGAGAGCTTTCATACACATATAGCTCTATGTGCATCCGTTGCATGGCAATCACTACTCCTTACATAGCTTCGATTATAAGACTTCCTCTTGTCTAATGATCACTTATAGCTTTGTGAGACTTTCTTCCTTTGGCCTTCCAAACCCCCATTAATGTTCTCTTTGCCATAACATCTGGTGCCAATACCAAATGCTTGCGCTCACCGGTTGAGTAGACTTCGAAACAGTTGATTCATGACGTTCATGTTTATGTTTACTTGGCTGAATCCTTCTATGTTATGAAAATTTGCTTGATGCTTGGATTGAAGGATAGAACTCCTATGCTGGATACTTAAATCATCTTTAATGAACCTTGTACGGTTTCATGTCTTTGAAGCAATAGTTCATGAAAACTTTTAGCTTGTTTGACTCTTGCTTTGTCTTTTGATATCAACTATATACATTTGCCTTGAATGATTTGATCACAGCTTACATGTCTTACAATATTATGATCAAGATTGTGTGAAAGCATGTCTCCTCAGAAATTATTTGTTGTTATCGTTTTACCTACTCGAGGACGAGTAGAACTAAGCTTGGGGATGCTTGATACGTCTCCAACGTATCTATAATTTCTGATGTTCCATGCTTATATTATACCATTGCTACATGTTTTATATACACTTCATATCACTTTTATGCATTTTCTGGGACTAACCTATTAACAAGATGCCACAGTGCCAGTTCCCTGTTTTCTGCTGTTTTTGGTTTCAGAAAAGTACTTCTGCGAATATTCTCGGAATTGCACGAAACAAAAGGCCACGTCCCTATTTTTCCAGCACCGTCACGGAGTCCGAAGGAGAGACGAAGGAGGGCGCCGAGGTGGCCAAACCACACCCCGGCGCGGGTGGGCCCCCTGCCGCGCCACCAGGTGGTGTGGGCCCCTCGAGCCTCCACCGACGTTGCCCCTTCGCCTATATATTGCCTCAGACGCGAAAACCCTAAAAACCAAGTCATATTTCCAGAAGAGTTCCGCAGCGCCGCCGCCATCGACGACAAGTTTCGGGGGACAGAAGTCTCTGTTCCGGCACGCTGCCGGGACGGGGAATTGCCCCCGGAGTCATCTCCATCGACACCACCGCCATCTTCATCGCCGCTGCTGACTCCCATGATGAGGAGGGAGTAGTTCTCCCCCGAGGCTGAGGGCTCTACCGGTAGCTATGTGGTTCATCTCTCTCTCCATGGTGTGATCTTTATGTGATCATGTGTATTGCTAGTATCGCTGAATACATTAATAATGTTTATGCTACTCAAGTGATTTTGTCTAGTTTCTGGAGTCATTGTGACAACACGGTATCAAGGTGACAGTGTGGGTACTTGTGTGACTCTATGAATAATTTAGACATTTATCATGGCTTATTCTTGGGAATTGTGGTGTTTGTTTACTCAGACTTTGAGGTGTGCTTTTGCAGCCCTACGCATAGTACTCTTGCTTCATCAAGAAGGAGAATAATCCCGAGTAGTATTTACTTGTGTTCAGTTGTGCTAATCTAGTTGAATATGTAGATGTTACTCTTTATCTATTATGCACTCTATAGGTTACTTTAATATGAACTCCGGTACTCTCCACGGTGTAAAGGTGACAGTGTGTGCACCGTGTGTGATTCCTTTATGACGTTGTGGCGCTTGTTTACTCCGGCTTGAGGTGTGCTTTTGTAGCCCTACACAATGAATGGTGTTTGTTATCCAACAAGAGAGTGTTTAAGAGTAGCTTTTACTTATTCAGTTATGAGATCATTGTTGAGAGTGTCCACTAGTGAAAGTATGATCCCTAGGCCTTGTTTCTAAGCATTGAAACACCGTTTACAACAAGTTCTGCTACATGTTTGCTTGCTGCCATCTTTATTTCAGATTGCAGTTACTACTTATAATCATCCTATCACTTGTATTTCACTATCTCTTCGCCGAACTAGTGCACCTATACATCTGACAAGTGTATTGGGTGTGTTGGGGACACAAGAGACTTCTTGTATCTTAATTGCAGGGTTGCTTGAGAGGAATATCTTTGACCTCTACCTCCCTGAGTTCGATAAACCTTGGGTGATTCACTTAAGGGAAACTTGCTGCTGTTCTACAAACCTCTGCTCTTGGAGGCCCAACACTGTCTACAAGAATAGAAGCACACGTAGACATCAGACGCTAATGCTATTGTTCGACCACTCGGAGAAAGATACTAACCGTGTCATTGTCCAATCTCCAGAATGGCTCGAGGAGGCCGTGGAGGCCGTGGTGGTCGCGGTAACCACAATGATGATGAGGATGATCTGCCGCCACCACCCT
Organism: Poa pratensis; assembly: GCA_947311845.1. Lineage (NCBI taxonomy): Eukaryota > Viridiplantae > Streptophyta > Magnoliopsida > Poales > Poaceae > Poa > Poa pratensis. The sequence goes on from CAMZMU010000096.1 coordinate 46,214,641, forward strand.
CGATGGCTGAGGTCTTGATGGCCATTGAGGAGAACCGTGGGCGCAATGAGCGCTTGCTTGAGCAGTTGGTGCAGCAGAATGCACGGAGGAACGAGTGCAACACTCTCACCGAGTTCCTGCGTTTCCAGCCACCCACCTTTGCTGATGCTAAGGAGCCACTGGAAGCTGATGATTGGCTTCGTGCTTTGGAGCGCAAGTTCTCCGCGCTCATGTCCCATTGGCGGAGCAAGTCAACTTTGCCACCTACCTCTTGGTTGGTGCTGCTGGCTGTTGGTGGGAGAGCCATGTGGCTTTGTTTCCAGCCAACCATGTCTTCACCTGGGCTGATTTTCGCACTGCCTTCCGTGCGGAGTACATTCCCAGCCGATCATGGATTTGAAGAGGAGGGAGTTCCTGGATTTGCAACAGGGACGGATGGACCTCCGCACTTATGGTCGTGAGTTCAACCATCTCTCCCGTTACGCCCCAAGGGACGTGACCAATGATGCTGACAAGCAAGAGCTGTTCCGCAAGGGTCTTACTCCGCAGCTTCGCTATGAGTTGCTTCCCTTCAGGTTCCAGACCTATCAGGAGCTGTTCAACCAGGCTTTCACCCTTGAGCAAGGAAGAAAGGAACTTGAGGCTTCCAAGAGGCCCGCACATGGGGACCACCAGAGTTCCTCGGGTTCTGAGAGCAAGAAGCGCAGGGTGTTTGTCCCTACAGCGCCGTACCTCGTGCTCCATTCATGCCGAGGGCAGCAGGATATAGGCCACCTCCTCCGCGCCCCACTACTTCGACACTTGGGATAGGCGGAGTGGGTACCGTCCTATGCTACCTGCTCCACCTGGACTCACTTGCTACCTGTGGCCAGGCTGGCCACTACTCCAGGGAGTGCCCCCAGAAGGCACCTCTCGCGATAACTCCTGCACGAGCCCCTGCCACTCCAGCTGGCAAGGCTGGACCTATTGTGCGTGGTCGCCTGAACCACATCTCTGCTGAAGAAGCTGAAGAGGACCCCGGCGTTCTCATGGGTGAGTTACGAATCAACAACAACGTGCTACAGTTTTGTTTGATTCTGGAGCATCGCATTCATTCATATCCATAGCTTTTGCAAAAGACCACAAAATACCGTTTGAGAAATGAGCTGTCCCTTGGTGATCGCCACTCCTGGCTCCAAATGGCAAACCGATGGGGTTACTCCTGAAGTTCAGATTACTATCGGTTACTACCTTTTCCTTTCGCCTTGGTAGCTCTGAGGTCAAGTGGCATTGATGTCATACTGGGCATGAACTGGCTAGCCAAATACCAGGCTAATCTCGACTGTGCTGCCAAGACCGTCACCGTGACCAATTCCTTGGTGACAGTGTGAAGTATTGGTCTGCATTGTCAAGACCTCCGTCCTCCATCATACCCAACTCACCTGAGATTCTCCTTTGCTTTATGGAAGGCGAAATCCTCCTGAAATCCAGGACATACACGTGGTGTGTGACTTCCCGGATGTGTTCCCGGAAGAATTGCCTGGCATGCCTCCTGACCGAAGTGTGGAGTTTGTCATAGAGCTACTTCCCGGTACTGCTCCAATTTCCAAGAAGCCCTACCGTATGCCGGTGGAAGAGTTGGCTCTGTTGAAAGAGCAAATTGATCAGCTGTTAGCTAAGGAGTTCATCCAGCCTAGCAGTTCACCTGGGGTTGTCCGGTACTCTTTGTCAAGAAGAGGGATTCTACCGTGCCTCGTCTAGTCTCTGACTATCGACCGTTGAATGCGGTGACAATCAAGAACAAGTATCCTATTCCTCGCATCAATGATCTGTTGGATCAGTTAGCTGGTGCAACGGTATTCTCCAAGATGGATCTGAGGTCAGGATACCATCAGATAAAAATCAGAAAGGAGGATATTCCAAAGACGGCATTTGTTACTCGCTATGGCTCATATGAGTATACCGTCATGTCCTTTGGTCTCACAATGCTCCAGCTACTTTCATGAGGCTCATGAACTCTGTCTTCATGGATTATCTTGACAAGTTTGTCGTCATTTACATTGATGACATCCTCATCTATTCCAAAACCAATGAAGAGCATGAGGAACATCTTCGTTTGGTTCTGACACGACTTCGAGAACACCGCCTCTATGCCAAGTTCTCCAAGTGTGAGTTTTGGTTGGATAATCTTGTCTTCCTTGGTCATGTGATATCCGCTAATGGTGTGGCTGTCATTCCCGACAAGATTCAGTCCATTTGGATTGGAAAACTCCAATGTCAGTCAAGGACATCCGTAGCTTTCTCGGATTGGCGGGTTATTACCGCCGATTCATCGAAGGTTTCTCCAAGATAGCCAAGGCCTGACTGACCTTCTCAAGAAGGATAAAAGTTCGTATGGACGGCCGAAGCTGAAGAGAGCTTCAAAACACTGAAAGCCAAACTCACGCTGCTCCTGTGCTTGTCCTGCCGGACACAAGCAAGGATTTCGTCGTCTTCTGTGACGCCTCTCTGCAAGGCTTGGGCTGTGTGCTAATGCAAGATGGCCATGTGGTGGCATATGCTTCTCGCCAACTTAAGCCGCATGAGCACAATTACCCAACTCATGATCTAGAACTTGCCGCTGTGGTTATGCTTTGAAGCAATGGAGACCATACCTGTTTGGTAACCGTTGCGAGATCTTCTCGGATCACAAGAGTCTGAAGTACCTCTTCACCCAGCCGGATTTAAATCTCAGGCAAAGGCGTTGGTTGGAGTTAATCACGGACTACAATGTGAGTCTGAACTATCAACCCGGCAAAGCAAACGTCGTGGCTGACGCGCTAAGTCGGAAGTCCTATTGCAACAATCTGATGATTGAAAGGCCCAACCTGCCTCCATGAAGAGTTCTCTCGTTTGAACTTAGAAATGTTCCCTCTGGCTACCTTGCAAATCTGGAGATCAAATCTACTCTTGTAGACCAGATTAAGGATGCTCAAACTCGTGACAAGGGTATTCTAAAAATCAAGGAGAACATTGCTAGCGGGAAGGCCAAATGTTTCTATCAATGAATCCGGAGTTGTTTATTTTGGTGACCGCTTGGTAGTGCCAAAGAAACGAAAATTGAGGGAGTTGATCCTCCAAGAAGCTCATGAATCTCCTCTCTCTATTCATCCCGGTAGTACCAAGATGTACCAAGACCTTCGACCACAATTCTGGTGGACTCGGATGAAACGAGAAATTGCCAAGTATGTTGCTGAATGCGACACCTGTCGACGGGTAAAGGCTGAACATCAAAGACCTGCCGGCACTCTCGCCCTATTGCAGTCCCGAGTGGAAATGGGATGAAATTGGTATGGACTTCATCACCGGGTTTCCCCGATCTCAAAAGGGCAACAATGCAATATGGGTAATCATTGATCGTCTTCCAAGGTTGCTCACTTCCTACCAGTCCGTGATGATATACGTGCAAGTCAACTTGCTGACTTTATTTGGCTCGTATTGTTCCATTGCATGGGGTCCCTCTGAGGATCATATCGGACCGTGGAAGTATCTTTGTCTCCAAGTTTTGGCAGAGTTTCCAAACTGCTATGGGGTCCCGTCTCAACTTCAGTACCGCCTACCATCCCCAAACTGATGGTCAGACCGAAAGAGTGAACCAAGTGTTGGAAGACATGCTTAGGGCATGTGTGATCTCTTTTGGCAAGGGTTGGGAAAAGTATCTCCCTTTCGCGGAGTTCTCCTACAACAATAGCTATCAAGCTAGTCTGGGCATGGCTCCCTTCGAGGCTCTATATGGAAGAAAATGCCGTACTCCTCTAAATTGGTCCGAGACCGGAGAGAGAGCACTCTTTGGTCCGGATGTGATCAATGAAGCTGAGGAGAAGGTGAGAATCATAAGGAGAATCTGAAGATTGCTCAGTCTAGGCAAAAGAGCTACTATGATAAGCACCATCAGGAAATTCACTATGAAATTGGTGATAAAGCTTATCTCCGCGTCTCTCCCCTTCGTGGCGTTCGCCGCTTCGGAATCAAAGGGAAATTGGCCCCTCGCTATGTTGGCCCTTTCACCGTTCTGGCCAAGCGAGGAGATCTTTCCTATCAATTGGAGTTACCGGTCAAATTCCCAAATGTACATGATGTGTTTCATGTCTCCCAACTTCGCCGGTGCTTTAAAGATCCTATCCATGGAGTCAATCATGAAGAGTTGGATCTCCAGGAAGATCTCACTTATCGCGAGCATCCTATCTGTGTCTGGATGAAGCCGAAAGGAAGACCCGGAACAAGACTACCAAGTTCCTCAAAGTTCAGTGGTCTCACCATTCTGAGGAAGAAGCAACTTGGGAACGAGAGTCTAGTCTTCGTGAGGAGTATCCCGACTTCTTTACGCAATCTTAGAATCTCGGGACGAGATTCTTGTAAGGAGGGTAGAATTGTAACAGCCCAAACCTGTGAACCTAAATTTGTGTACCAAATTTTCACTTTTGTGTCCTCATTTTTGCAACATGGCATGCATGCATCATTGCATCAATCTTAATTGCTAAACAACACACTATTTGTTTTGGGCAACATTGGAAAACTAGATTGCCAAACCTGCTCAGACAATTTTACAAAGCATTGAAAGCATTCAAAGTTGCAAAACAAAATACTTTGACATCTCATATTTTGTCAAGGAAGTTCCAAGGGTTGAAAACCATGTTTTGCAATTGCTAAATTTTCCAAAGGAGCAACATTTCGAAGTTTAGCAAAAAGCCCGAATTTCAACTCTATGAACCCAGGGGTGTCCAAACTATTTTATTTTGAAGCCCCAATTTTTGTGTAGCTTCTACTCAATATCGGGAGGCTCCCCAAATTTTCTCAAATTTTTATAAATTGTTTAAGTGCCCTATTTATATCTGTAAAGTTGCTGCTGGTTTTTAAGAAAGAAATGAGAGAAGGGTCTATCGGTGATGGAAACAAAGGTTGCAGGGGGGGTTTTGCAAAAGTGTCATCTTCCCTTGTAGCCATGCCGCCATGGCCACGCCGCGCGTGCACGCCTCGCACGGGGGCCCCTCCCCACTGCCTCCACCTGCAAGGAGAAGAGGAAAGTCGAGCCCCCACTTGCCCTACTACCCGTTCCCCCACCTCACCTGCTCCCCGTTCCCTCTCTCTTCCTCTCCGCTCGGCCGCACCGCCGCCGCCATTGCCGCTCACATCGCCGTCGACCTCCGCCTTCCCGAGCCCGGCCGAGCAGCGCAGGAGCTCCGCCGTCTCGCCTGCTTCCTCCCCACCAAGGGAATCGAGCCGGGGTTCCGCAAATCGCCGCCGCCGTCCACGTTTTCGCCGCGGCTGTCCGAGCGCCGCCGCGGGCGATTCTGGTAGATTCCGTCCACCGCCGCCCCTTCTGAGCCCAGCCACGAGTTAGGGTGAGCAGAGCAACCTTCCGAGCCTCTTCTTTTCCTCTATTTTTCCTCTCTAGCCGTAGCTAGTAGTCTCTGTATTGGGTCCGGAGTAGGTGCGGCGATACTCGTTGTATTGAGTAAAGGTTGCCAGGGAGCGGTAGTACCGCTGGAATAAGCGGTAGTACCGCTGCTCCCTGGCAAACACACTGCTGAATCAGCACCGGTGCAGGTACCGTCGCAGGTACCGCCGAAAACTGTGTTCTGGGCGCGTGAGCGGTACCTCGAGCGGTACCAACTGGTACCGGGAGCGTGGGCTTCGTGAAGAAAGAAGACGACCGTTGACTGGCTGGTTCGAACGATGAAGACCCTAGCGGTACCACCGCCTGTTCCAGCGGTAGTACCGCTGGCATGGAATTCTGCCTCCCAGTTAAACTGAAAGACTCCCTTTCTCTTCAACAATTTGTTCGAGGCATTGTGTAGTATTACTTTTTCTCGCTTAATCACCCAACCCTGCATCTTCTCATGATCATGACAATCATATGCAAGATAACGATAGGGTTCATCCTCTCCATTTAACGAGTAAATATGCTGCATGACCTAATCCCCCGGTAGATTCGTGATGCACCCGTTAAGCATCCGAACTCCGTTTAAGTTGAATAGCTTGAATCATCCTCATCTCGGGGTTTTCAAAATGTCATGTCATCATGTGTTTGCGCATTGCATCTGTTGAAGCATGTGTGGTGATTGATTGCTTCTCCGTTGTTATGTTTCGATAGATCAAGCAATCGGGGTCACACCGCAATACCCCGAAGATCCGTACTACCAGCACCTTGATCAAGGCAAGCGTAATCCCCCCTCTGAGCATATCTTATCCTATGTTTCTGCAAATATTTTCTCCACTATAATATTGCAGGCGGTTCCAAATGTCAATTTTGTTGGATTAGAGTATCCTATAGTTGCATTAAGTTTCCGATGCCATTACCTGTTCCCCTCCTATTATCCATAGGTTTGTATTGTTGGCCGGAGATACTTAACTATGCAATGTTGATGCTTAGCCATGCTTAGTTAAATGTTATTCGTCCGGTGGATGTATCATGTCGGGAACAGGTGCTTAAATGTCTGTTGAGGGTGGAGAAATTGTGGTAACAGGTAATAAGATGCTAAAAGGTGTGGATGAGAGGCCACTGTGGTTGTGGTGCTTTGTCTCGTTCTCGCCGCCTAGGTGCGAGTTCTTTACCTCTTGAACCAAGACTGAGCGTGCAACCATGCGTGAGGCCTATGCAATTGCAGGAACCCTCATAGACTAAATAACTCGGGCGGGGCTAGCCAGGGTCCTCTAGTTCGGGCTTCCATTTGCGCGTGCGTGATGATGGTGGTATGAACTGAGATGAGGATGGTGGTGTTAGGAAAATGAGTGGCCGTGGGGCAGGGTGTGGTGATCTCGTGTCCTGCCGCCACTGATGATCCTGGAAAGTCCTTAACGAGGGAGAAGTCGACACCGCTCCGACCCAGCCGGCTTTCCAAGGAAGAGAGCTAATGCGCAGGTAATGGGCCGGACGGTACGCGTGGCAAACATTTGTACACCCCTGCAGGGTTAAATCTTTTCGAAAAGCCGTGTCCACGGTTAAGGACGACTTGGGAAAGGACGATAAGACCATAAAATAAGTTGAACGGAATGATTAAAAACTGGGTACTAAAGGTACCACTTCAAGATTGCAAGGTGAGCTTCCTCGAGGGTGATTCGGGGAGGTGCCTTTGATGAACAGGTACAGTGGTTGGTGATGGTTGATGTTGAGAAAAGTGATCAAGAAAAGAGTCACTTCTTACCCCTTTTTGAAAATACTCTGAACAGTCGATACATTTGAGTTATGTTTTCATGAAATAAAATCAGCTTTATGCAAAATAGCCATATAACTTTGAAAGCCTCATCGAGCTAAAGCTCTATATATAATCTTGCAAGTTCGCCGAACTCAACGTCGTTTGTTTTGTTTCAGAGGAGGACTTCACTGACCTCGAAGGTGGGTTCTTTGTGGACGTCGACGAGTAGTCTGGGGTTCCCAGGTGGTAGCTTGGGACATCCCGGAGCAGCTGGCGCTGGATGTTTATCTGTAGGCCTCTTAGGCCATAATTTGGTTCTTGTTGTTTAGAACAACCAAATTTGCTTCCGCTTGTTGTAATGTTGGGTCTGTGACCTCTGGTTGCCATTTGCTATCTTTCTCTTTTATAAGAGTTGAACTATATGATTTGTGTCGTAGAGTCTGTGATGTGCCAGTTGTTCCACAACTCTTGATCTTTCTATTATACATTGAGGGTTGTGCCTGTGTTAGGGCATCAATCGGGGTGTTGCGTTGCCGATGATCCATTCCGAGCAACGCCTGCCAAAGGTTTTGGCCGGGGATTGGTAAACCCGTAACCTCCGGTTGTATCGCTTAACCGGTGACACACAGCATCACTGTATAACAGTCGGGTCGGGGCGCCACAGTCTTCTATTCCCGTGAAGTCACCAACTTTGGGGTACCCGGGGTTACATCCCGACAGGACCCAAAAAAGCCATAAAGTAAGAGCAACTCTAGCGGTCGGTCTACCTAGCCTGTAAAATGGTTTTTCCTAGTCCTCTAAAAAAAATAAAGAGGCTCCAATAAGTCTTCCGGAACCTGCAGACTCCCTATAAACTCCACCGCCTAAGAGCATCTCTAATATGTGATGCAAAATAGGACTCGAAAAAATGGATTGATGTAAATATATATCACCAAAAACATGTTTTTAGGGCACCGAGAACGACCAACTCCAGCAGGTGATGTAAAATATGGCATGACTCATCCAACAGCTGGCTTAAAATAACTTCAAACATCCGTAATTTTGATAAACATTGGAGCTAATCACTGAACTAAAACATAGAACTAACTTTCGAAATTAAACATAGCACTAAAACATGGAACTAGCTTAAACCCCACATCAAACTAGATCATCATAGTCGACCGAAGAGGTTGGTACTTCCGGAGACTGAGATTGTGTTATTATTCGTGTCCTCCAGTCTGGATTCTTTTATGGTAGGAAGCAGGGGTTTGTCATGTGCGCTGCTTATGTGTGTTTGATGATGCCTTGCTGGACATCGTTGCTTTGTTCTGACACTTCAATATCTTCAATGAAATTGGGGCCCATTGGGGTCCTTTTATCGAAAAAAAAATCTCTCTTTAGTTTCAGGAACGTTCCAAGGATCCTCAAATCGGCAATGCAAGCTGACAAGTACTCAATCATTTCGACTTGGTTGAAAAATGGTGGAAGACCTTGAAGCGTTCTAGGGGCGTCAGGAATATAGGCCCATGGCACAGACATAATCAAGTCGACAAGGGTAGGCGACAAACTCGGGTACCAAAGGCACAAAGTTATTAAAGTCCAACGCCTGCTAACCGAAGAGATGACCTGTCGCTTACGATTTGGAGTGGAGGACTCGGCAATCCCATCCGAATTAGTGTAGGTCTCCACACCCGAACCGACTTGGTATTCCTTGCGAGACCTAGGCGGCTTGACCGCATAAAGTCATCCTAGAGGCGCCCTTGGGGAATGCTTACAATTTCAAGATCGAACATTCTCGAGTTAGACACATCCATATCCGCTGCGTAAGCTTTTAAGCCAGTAACTATCTTGTAAACCCTTATATTCGATGTAAGTGATTTATAACAGTGGTAGGGCTCCTCCACCGACGGGGCACGAACCTGGGTACATGTGTACCAATCCCGTCCGATTAACCTCCACCGACACCTTGCATTTCTCTCTTGATCGTTAGCTACCCACGGAAGTTACTATGTCAAAAATACCACAAGAGCAAGCATATTAACCAATATAATATTATTTTCGCGAGCAGTATAATTCATTGCAATGTTTTATTCATCAAAGACTACATTTAGAGATGTTATTTGAATACCAAGTGCAGAGAAGAAACATGTTGTCAACCATGCTATCACAATAGTGGAACAGAGGATCCCACTGTTCCTGCCAAAGTGGATCCACCACCTATAGGCCCACCCTGAAGATGGACAAGATCAGCTATAGAGACCTAGCAGGTGGGCTAGCCCACCTTCTCTACAACAACATGACAAGACCTACTTTGACACGCAGATGGCCAAGGACTCCAACCGGGTAGCCCTCCACGAATGCTACTCGAGAGCCAAGGACATCGACCCAGAGAGGAGCAACGCCCAAGGACTGGCTTAGCTGGTTCCAAAGTTCAGCGTGGTCATGCCTTCCCTGAACCCACAGAAGAGAAGCAATCATCCTGAAGCAAGAGGATTAAATCAAGAGAAGACTTGGGCACCAAGAACAGGAGGAAGAAGATCATGCCAAGGTGATGTCATCGGGGGACAACTGTGGTGGGGGTGTCAGACTCACTTGCCTACTGCCAGCCCTGCCCTCCCAAAAGAGGGCGTGCTTTTGGGATCCTACCAGCCCATGGCGCGTGAAGGGTAGAGATGCTGCCACGCGTCAGAGTCAACTTTTCCACCTTTGGATTTTCCCGCCAAAGCCCCCTAGCGTGCCTCTCGCATGACTGCCGGTGGTAACCCCTGGTCTATAAAGGGAGGACCAAGGCCACTGAGAGGAGGACAGATCCATGATAGTCCTAGCTAAGATAGAGGATAAGAAGGGAGAGAGGTGATCTCCTCTGGGGCATGATCTACTCTTTTTCTTCCTCCAGCCACCAACTCCCCGGGTGTGACCCGGTAACCACCTTGTAACTACATAATGATGAACCCATCAATCCAGACATGCAGGAGTAGGGTTGTTAGCCTCCGGGCAGCCTGAACCTGGGTAACTCGATGTGTCTCTGTTGTGATCCTCGGAGCTCGCTAGAGTAGGAAGATCCTCACCTCCGCCGGGAAGCCGATCTTAGATTCTTAGCGCCCCGTGCCGAATCTCTAAAAGGGGGTATCGAGTACTCTCGTTGTCAGTGCATCAATACACGACACATGTATTGTACCAATTGTAACTTGCATGACATATTTGACGAAAAAAGGGTAAAGAATCATGCAAACCACTAGTACAGAAATAGCTATTAGTGGCGCACCAATTTGGGATTTTGTGGCGCACCCCAGGTTTGTTGGGTGCGCCACAGAATTCTCGCCACTAAAATTATTTCTGTGGCGCACCCTGGCCGTGCGCCACAGAATCATGTCGCCGTGGACACAACAGAGGAATTCTGTGGCGCATCCCTAAACCGTGCGCCACAAAAATAGGTGCGCCACAAAAAAAAATTGATGCCCCACAAAAGGATTTTTCCAGAAATACAGAAATTCACATTTTCCTGTACAAATACAGGTATATTACAGGAAATACAGGTATATTACAGGAAATACAGGAACAATAGAAACAATAATATATTTTGACACGGTATATGAAAACAAACACATTGCTATGTCATCACAAACACTTAGAGCCCAAGATACATACATATAGTGACAAGTGCCAAAACACAAGTCTACAAAAGTTCCATCTCGATCATGTCACACAAGTCTTAATTGGTACAAAGGTTCATCTCATGTCACACACAAGTCTTAGTACAAATGAAGTTGTCACCGCCGCGATGATGGAGCATGATCATGGAGTCCTCTTCTTGAGCGGCGCCGGGAACGGTAGAAAGCCATCTTTCGTCCTCCACTCTCTGGTGTCATTCTGCGCCTCTAGTCGTTCTTCGATATCCCTCTGACAGAGCCCTGAAGATGGATTGGGATATATATTGGTTAGTGATATACATAGAGTATAATTTATTCATCTAAGTAGAGAGGCAAGACAATCAATCAATTGTCATGGTTGGAAATCATATGGCTATCCTATTTGGGTTTCATAGCATAGCATATATATAATATATAACCCTACACATGCACCTCTACAAAAAAGTACACTAGTAATGCTTAGCAAGGCTTTCTTTTATAATACCTCTGGGGTAGTGGAAGGACCCTGATTTGTGAATGACATCGTCGAGGATGATCGTTGATAACTGCAGCCTGATGCGATGGAAGTCTGTTCTGTAATCAGCATCGGTGAGAGCATCCACCATTTTGGTGTATTCTGCGAGACCAGATGGAATCTTCGTTTTCTTGAAATCCCGGACAATCGCTTTAATGTGATGGAGGGCGTAGTAGGCCTCCTTCACACTGCCATCCAGTTGCTTGATGCAATGGAATCCGGTCCCATGCTGGAACTTGTGTGTGTTGTCCTCCGTGAAAAATTCCGACTTCTTATGGAAGGGGCCGCCCTTTTGGGCATAGGCCTCGAGAGCGTCATCGAGAACACCCTTTATTCTGGTGTATCGTCTCGGCGTGGATTTATTCCCCGAGTCCAAATAAGTGGCAATGGACCACCTCGGGGATACGTAGATGAGTGCGCAGTACTTGTCCTGCTCAACACAATTGAAACGGAATGTTGGACAAAGGATCACCGATGGAAGAAATGTACAAGAAGGCATAAGATACGACGGTGGCGAGCGGATGTGTACTTACTCGAAAAAGAAAGGCAGAAGAAGGGCGTTCTTCCTCTTGTTGGCCAGCATGACCCTTACGAGGTACTCCGTGGCCGTTTCTCGTGTCTTTGATCCTTCCACCAGATGGCTGTCGCGCATGTAGTAGGGATCCACTATCGCGACGTACGGGCATCATCTCTCCTGATCTTCATTGCCACATCGAGCGCATATATGCGGACCATGTTATAGTCCAGCCGTTTAGTGTGAAACAGGTTGAAGATGTCCTCATACGCTATGAAGAACACATCCGCGGGGTCTTCCTGGACGAAGTCCACCAGCTCCTTTGGCACCTGGACCGCGAACGCCGGGTAACTCGGTTGCTTGTCTTTAAGAAGGAGCTCCTCTAGATGCAAGATAGATTCCTGCAAGGCAATCATGGGTCCTTCTGCAAGGCGGAGCAAGTCCCCAGACAAGATAGGTTTACCAGCTTCATGAACTCGGGGGAAGCCATCCGCACGGGGTGGAATCGTGTATTCAAGACCCCGGATCTTAGGAGCTGGCTGGCTCGCAGAGGTGGAGGATCCTTTTCTCTTCCCGTGCTTCTTCTTGTTCTTCATCTCTGGGATTGTGGGGGTGAAGTGAACCCCGCTTTAACAGTTTCTTGCAGTGTGTTAGGGCTGAAAATGTTACCCAGTTGAGCTTGATGATCGCCGGCATCCAGAGGCGTGTCGGTGAAGGCCAGGCGTTGTGTGCATGAAGTTGGACGAGCAGGTTGACCGCGGTGGTCGCGGAAGGGTTCTTCATCCACAAGAGGCATGTACATACCATCCATGCAGGCGCCAGTGTTGATGTAGTCATCAACGTTGACATCATTCTCCTCCTCCTCATTGCCGTCGTTGCCACCAAGTTGAGGTGCAACGGCTTTGTCCTAAACATAAACAATAGCACATCCGTTAGTCGAAAAAGTCGAAAAGTCGGGGAATTCGGAAAGTCAGAACTAAACTTGGACGGTTGCGGTGAATACGTTCCCAACAACCTTTTGTGGCGGTTGGTGGCGGCGACGACCGGCGGTAGCTTCCGGCCGGTGGTGGCGGTGACCGGCGATTCCTTCTGGGTGGTGGCGACGGCTGCTTGTGGCGCCGGTTCATCCGCAACAGCTTTTTGTGGCCGCCTCGACGGGGGCCGAACGACCGGGGGCCGGGGCCTCGAGGTGGCGCCGCCGGTGCGCCTGACCCCATGAAGAACATCCCCAAGACGAATCTGGGTCTTCGGCCATTCCATCATCCACTTCCCACATTCGCCAAGCTTCATGTGTTTCTCGGCTCACGGAGGTTGCGTGGGAGGGGGGGGGGGTCGATGTCACGGAACTCAGGCAGTACCTCGCGCACATTGACTTTCATCACGACCTCGCTCATTCGGGTGTTGTGCATATCACGGGTCAAAGGTTGTATGATCTTGGCCGTTGCGACTTCCTTCAACTCGCCGCCGACCCCCACCCTATGCAGGAGTATGCAAGGCATGTCCTGGGAGTCAACACATGTTGGGCACCATGCATGAGATATGGCAGTCATCAAAGGCATATATAGTCATAGAAGATGTCGCGGACTAACTAATTAGTTACCTTGGTGATGGCGTCGAGCTCGGCTAATGTCGAGACAAGGGCGCCGGTGCCGGCGGCCGGCCTATCATTCTCCTAACTAATTAATTAACCGCAACATGCACACACACATACAAGCTTCTCATGCGGGAAGTCGGAAAGTCGGAAATGTTCGACGAAAAAATTCGGCATGACTTCCCCTAAAAGTAGGACATATGGGTGGTGCAAAAATTTACCGAAATGGAAATGAATCAACATTTCGGCAAACATCCATGCACCACGTCGGCGCAAGCAACAACATGCAAAGATTCATGCAAACCACACACACAAGTTTCATGCATAAACATCGATCGTCGCGCCATATACGTGCAAATCGCCCGCCGACAAGTTTCTCATGCCTTTAACAAACATCCATCCAACAATACCCACCTAGTAGATCTAGATCCATTCCCGAGACGTGACCGTGATCGATGAGAGAGAGTGTGTGGTGATGGAGAGAAAATAGTGGACAAAAAGAGAGGAGGAGAGTATATATGGAGGCTCTCCCCAAGCCTTCACTAATTATATAGCAAACAAAGTAAGTTTAACAACAAATAATGGAGAATATGATGGTCAAAATGGCATGGGAGAGAAGAGGAACTCGAGCTAGATGGGAGAATGGAGAAGGTCACATGGGGAAAGTGGGGCTGCCACCTTTTTGTAGATCTGGGCCAATATTCTGTGGCGCACGGATCTCGGTGTGCCACAGAAAGCTGCATTTCTGTGACGCACGGGCGGAGTGCGCCACAAAAAGTCTTCTTTCTGTGGCGCATCCAAGCGCATGCGCCACAGAAAGTTTGCTTTCTGTGGCGCACCGCGGGTAGTGCGCCACAGAAAATTCCTAGATGGATTTGGCCCAATCATTGGACGTGGGACCCACACATTTTCTGTGGCGCATGGGATGGCATGCGCCACAGAATTCTTGCTTTCTGTGGCGCATGGGCAACGGATGCGCCACAGAAAGGGCAAGATTTCTGTGGCGCACGGGGCACCATGCGCCACAGAATTATTTCTGTGGCGCACCAATTAAGGGTGCGCCACAGAGTGCCCACCTACCTATATAGGGTTTCCCTACTAGTGAACGTTCAACTTATACTATAGAAGTTTCTATAAATATATGCATCTAATCAAATACTAAAACCCTCCATTAAGATATTTGTTAGACCATATGATTTAGAAATCTCTACTATAAATATTTATATATTATATAGTTTATTCAATTATCATAGAATAATTCACAACGAAAACTATGTTACAGAACATAGTTAAGTCTAGCAGAAGACTATTTTCTAGTATGGAAGAATACTAATACTAAATATTTACAATTTTGTTACATGATTATCGATGCAAAACAAAAAAACAGGGAGTTATACATGCTAGGAAGGTAGCATGCTAAAAACAAGCTCTAAATATGTATACATGTTTAGTATAAATTATATTAAGTCACCCCGGGTCCCAATTTTGTGTTGTCTATAGACTCATTATAGTAGTTCCATTACAAAATGACATGATTCAACTAGATGGTATAATTATGATTTAACAAGACAATAATTATCTCTGTGGTATAGTCAAGAACATTTAGCCCTCGTCAGACGCCCAACATAGATCTAAGTCGACCCAGCGTTTTGCTCCTCGTCTCCCTGGCTTCCAACAACGCCGCCCTACCACGGCCCGCACAGAGAAATAAATCACCACCGCTCGCTGCCCTGAGTGCCTCCATGCTTCCCTGCCCCGGCGACCAACCACGGTGCGCCACCCTGGAGGCCCACGCCTATCCCGCTACCTGCCAGATGTTCCTCCAGATCAAGCTCACCGGACGCCACCACGCCAAGTGCCCGACCGGCCTAACTTGGTTCAAAAGATCAGACAAAATAGGATTTTTTTAATCTAACGAGTTAACATGTAGCGAAGTACACAAGTACGAGAGAATAGTTTACACTTACAGTGTTCCTACGACTCTTGTGCTAATATCTACCACATCTGCAGGCAGAAGCTTTTCCAAGCCAAAATAAAAAAGGGGGTAAAATCCTTATCGAGAACTATATTTCTTGCTTTGAAGTCCCGGTGGACAATGTGAGGGCGGACACCATCATGGAGGTATGCTAGTCCCTGGCAGCACCAATGCAAATATTTACTCGAGATCTCCACTTAAACTGTATGCCACCATTCCGAGAACCTAAGATGACGAGGACAAGAAGGTTTTACTATCTGAAACATTCTTTGGGAGCAGAAGAATACAGCGGAACAAGTAATGCGAATCTACCTATAAGAGTTTGTGCAAGGCTATTATTTTCAAGATAATTATAGACAAGGATCATGTGGCTTCCTTCCACACAACAACCAAGAGTTTAACAAGATTCTCATGGCAAACATCAGCGATTACAATGAATTCATTAAGAAATTCCTTCACGCCTTGCCTAGACTACAAAGAGAGCACCTTTACAGCAACAGCAGTTCCATCCCTGGGTGTTTCTTGAAATGGCAAGTCGGAAAATTTCGTAAAAAAACACAAAAGCACGAAACTAAATATTGAATTGCATTGCAGACAAGATCTACTGCCAGAGCTGGCCTAGAGGCACGCAAGCCCTTGTCCCGATAGGAGGAGGGCACCAAATACTAGAGTGCACTAATAACAACTATATTGTTATCTATTATGTTAAAGAGACTGTTAAGTATGATCTATTAGAAAGATAAATTTCAACAAAGCTCCACACCACTAACCAATAGTGTGTTCCATGTACATACGAACAAATCTATATAATCACTGACATCGAGATTAGTTAGGTTTATATCCGCGCTCCGACGAAGGTCTTATAGTTTGTACTACAAGCTGAAATATGGTTACTAGATTTTCATGTTTACTTATGTGCATGAACCTCTATTTCCGAAGCTAAAAGGGGAATTTGTATAGAGTAGATGATACCAAGTGGACGGTGGGCGAGCATATCAGACAATCAAATTTATGTGAATACAGCATAAACCATTGCATTTTTTATTTATCAATGATTATCGTCGAAGGATAGATTTCACGATCCCACGACTATCTCACTTCCGAGGATCAGAAGCGAGTTTATTTGTTCGGTTGGCGGTGCAGATCAACAAGTTTAAGTCGTAGAGACGTATATGAAGATTTTTCAGACTTTATTCATGGAGTGACTACAAGATCAGTACAAAGGTCGACCTTGGCTAGTTAGATGGTCTTGGCAGGTTGTTTTGAGTTGGATCTAGCGTTTAAGGTTAGGGTTTGCAGATGGATGTTGATGATAAAGATTCAGCGTGTATTCTGTGTGGGTGTCTTGATGGAGGTCCTTCGATATTTATATTCCTGGTAGATGGCCGATCCTTGTACACCTAGGGTTTCTTCATGCCTTGTATGTGAATTCTTGATCTCATAGCTTTCCTTTAATGTAGTCTGTGGAGAGATAATCTTCAAAAACCCTTGGTGCAACACGGCAGATCTAGGTCAGTGGAGGAGCTTTTAGAAGCGGGCTACCAGTCGGGGAAGTTTTTTTTGGACGTCGTGAGCCTTGAGTGGTGCAGGTCCATAAGATTATGGCGTAAACAACCTTATCTCCAACAATTACTCTTAGAGAAATTATTTCAATACCAAATACAAAGCACGCAGAAACACTCTCAGTTCTGAACCAGATATAACCTGCATAACATATTTGACCATAAAAAAGGGTAAAAATCAGTTTGAAATTCAATTTATTCTCTAAAAGTTATATAAATTTTCTTGCATAATTACACACTAAAAATATCTATGAATAGATTATTTGGAAACATACGACAGTAGGTGCAGTGAAACTCTTGGTTCACAGGGGGACTGATCACACAAAGTTAATTTTGATCAAACAGTGCGATGATACGATTAACATAGACGATTTAGTACAAGCAACCATGTATGTTAATTTCTCAACACACAAGTTGAAATTTCAAAAAAGCATGCGATCTTACAGAAAGTCACACGATTGAATCTGCAAAAATAGAGTGCAACGCCCTAGTCATCACACACGATTAAACTTTCAAAAACCTGTGCGAAGCCCCCCCACACTCCCCTCCCCACATCGCACACTGCTTTTATACCGTGAGCGAACATCGCCCCATCACCCTCCCAAACGGTTCCGATAATCATGTGCGATGAAAAAAAATATCAAGACAGATGGGCTGATCTATACTAGTACTGTATCAAGAACATTGACTGGTTGAGATTTTAACAAGAAGTTGTCAAACGAACACATATGTAACAAGGAAGAAACTAGTTAAAATGCACTCTGACATTGATCCATGGTTGATCAACCACACAAAATGTAAATCTTACATTCAAAACTAATATTTCTAACTTACATGTTTGAGCTAAAAAATGTATATAAATTTTTTCAAATATATATTTTATAATTTTGAAAGTCAAATTCAACCAAAATTTAAATAAAATGGACCAAATATTCATATGATCACAAACTTTCATCATAACAGCTACTATATCATCCCAAATAGATCATCTTCCATCATCTAAAAGCGTAGTTTATAAAATTGAAATCACCCAAATGCAAAGATCATGAAAAAAGAAAGTTCGACTACATTGCTCAATGCTATAAGCATCATACACCATCATTACCATTGCCATTAGCAGTTGCCTTTGTCACGACCACTCCCTCAAGAACGAAGTATGCACTCCCAACTCCAAAGTGTGATCTACCTCTGATAAGATGGGTACCTGAACATCACCATACCAAACTCAACCCTGTTTATAACTGTATGCACTATTGCTATAAATCTAACCAAGACTCGGAAGACACAGGATTGCAGTAAGATGAAAACTAGCACCTCACCAACAGAAGTACAGAGAAATTTTATTCTTTATTTGTTAGAACTCAGCTTGTATACGACTAAGCTAGAAAAAACAGTGAAGCCTAGTATTAGACCCCAATAGTTGAGAACTACAGCCTCTCCTGTGTGATCTTGTTCTTTCCTTTTTGCTTCTTCTCTCCACGGCTCACGTTGCTGCTCACGGCACTGCTGGGCTATCCACCTTGTAATCGTCCTCTCTTGAACAGCCAGCCGTTCCAAACAATCTGGGGATTTCAGGTCACAGAGACCGCTGGAGACGGTCAGAACCAGCAGCGTCTTGGCCACACTGCCGGAGGCTCGGAGCGCGCACAGTAGGTCAGACCACGCCTTAAGGCGGCCACACCTACCGTTGAACACGACTCCTTCTGGTACTACAACCACGGCAAACTCCGAGTGGACTAGCGCTGGGTGGTGACGGTAAGCTACGAAATCCGTACCATACTGTAAACCCGACCGCATCACCCAGTTCTTTGATCGGAGATGCGAGTATGCCTTGTACATCTCAGGAAACGCCTCCGACACGCAGCACAGGTGATCCCACAGCTCCCCTTCGCTCATCTGCTTCTCGCCCTCTGACTCGACTGAGATGCACTTCAGACCATGGCAGAGGTAGAAGACCTCCTCGGCGCCCAGCTGGAACCACTGTTTCTCTGCTCCAGCACTTTCCAATGCCCGGCCAAAGGCGGCTCGGTTCAGAAGCGTCGCCTGCTGCGGAGTCACTCCAAGAATCGCGTCCCCTCCCCGGCTAGAAAGAGTTGCCACGAGGTTGGAGCGTTTCAGTGAAGACTGGAGCTTAGCGACGATGCTTGACATGGGGTTAGCTGCCGCTAGAGCTGCGAAATCATTGCCGTCTTTGCCCTTCTTCCATCTTGGACCCGACATGTCCACTAAGCTGAGAGCACAAACAGCACAAGTGTTAAGATATGGCTTAGAAAAGGCAACATTTTAAAGAAACGTACATGGAACTGTTACTTGAGCTCCGTAATGTTTTTGGTCTGATAGCACTCAAATTTCTCAGGGGATGGATTCCTTTTTTTCTTTTTCGAAATGGGTATCCCAGACTTTGCATCGTGATGATGCACACAGCCGTTTTTATATTAAAAAGAGTAACAAAGTATCAAAGTAACACAGGGGATGGATTCCTGTAAGTTAGGGTGCAAGGGTTAGGATTGCGGTGCGCGGCATAGCAACGAACTACGGCAAGCAGATTAGGTTGTGCATGAAAACTACCCAGCATCTAACGCTGAAAACTACCCAGATATAAGCCTATAACTAACGCCGAAAGGGAAAACGAACCACACCTAGGCAGGCATGTCAAAGGTATGCACATTTTCTTTCATGAACTTTGGACCTGATGCTTAACAACACATCAAAGTAGATAGCCACCGCCATAGTGTAAACAGTAAAGCACCCACTTTTCATGATTCATCCTAGGCTAACCATTGGCAGTGGTTGAAGGAGTGAGGAGTATTTGGGACCAGCTGGCGGAGAAAATCCTGGGCCAGAAACTAATTAAGCGCTTGCAAACTAGGCCGGAGAGAATCCAGCAAGCTTAATGAATGTGGATTGAAGGTTCCATTTCAGCTATCCTGTCGGCAGCTGTTTCAGCTTGTAGAGTTGCTTGAATTTGTGAAATTCGTTTGAGGCGTAAGTATTGACTGATAAAAATCCAAATCTTTAAGAAGTACGAATTAAAATTTAGAAAAGGGAAATCGATATGTGAATGTAAATTACAAATTACTTTAGGGCTTGGTCGGTCGGTCGTCGGCGAGCACAGGACTGGAAGTGCGCTTCAGGCGCGCAGCTAGCAGTGAGCATAGGCGAGGACGACGCGGCGGCTAGCTTGCACGGCTGAGGCCGAGGTGCCCGGGTAGAAAGCGGAAGCGGACCTCGACGGCGCGGCCGGCAGGGGACTCTGTGGGGATCTAGGCGCCTGGCGGCGGCGCGGAACTGCGGAAGGTGTTCTCAACGGAGTGTTTTTCCTTTGGGAAAAGCTCAGTGCTGTTGTGGAGTCAGCTGGGCCGAATTGGAGAATGCTTTGGGCATCCAGACAAGAATAACGCGTCCAGTTAACCACAAGAACCCATGCAAAAAAAAAAGTTAACCACAAGAACCTTTTCTCAACAGTCCCGTAAAAAAAGCTACATCGTCGAAAGCATCTACTCACTCAGTTCCAAATTACAAGATGTTTTCACTTTTGAATGTGGACTATATATGACATATGAAATAAATGAGTGAATATATACACTGAAATACGTCTATATGTATACGAATGAAAAAAGTTAAAACATCATATAATTCGGAACAGAGGGAGTATACTGTAGCCACCTCCACCATGACACATCATGGAAAGCAGGTGTTCCTAAAACGTACATCATGGAAAGCATATGCCTGTCTTTTTCAGTTGAGAAAATTGTATGTACATAATTATATCCTTCTCTTTGTGACTGTGCCACTTTTCGTGGAAAACCGACATTTTCTGTGGCTTCTGTAAAAAGACAAAAAAAATGTCTCATGAAAAGGCTTATTTTAGCACTAAATTTTGTCTTTTTTGCACAAGACACAAAAACATATTAGTTTTTTCGTGAAACAATTTTGTGCACACAAAGGATGTTAAGATCTATGTGCAAACATTTTCTCAATTTTTTTTGACATTTTAAAACACATTTGAAATAAATGGTGCATATGCACCGGGAGGCAAAACACCTATCCCAGTAAAGTAGCCCATTTTTTATATTTAATTCTATTGTTTTTGTTCATTTGTAATAGAAAAGAACTTCAACATGGAACTAATCTTGCTAGGTTTCTTCAGTCCCCTTGCTCGATGACCACCTTATATGTTGTCTCAAGGTGAAACTGTGAAGCGTCATAAAATCAATTTTTTGTGCACTTCGATCCTCATCTTAATAATTTGTAACATGATTTTCTAAATGGCTGCAAAGTAATGTTGCTTTAAAATTGAACTTTGTTTTACTGGAAATGTTGTTCACAATGTTGGTGTTTCAGTGTTTCGAAAATTTGCAGTGCAATATATTGTACTCGAAGATATAGATTATTAGTCTCAACAAGATCTTCCCTATGACCTTGCACCTCTGAAGCGGATTTTTTGTCCTGGACCATACATAGGTTGAGCATGACATTTAGTTGTGAACTAGATATGTTCCATGATTGCTTTCTTTCTAGATTTAGTTGTTCAATCGCAGTCATAGTTTTAGGTGTATTTGTTAATTTCCACTACTTTACTTTACAAAATTTCAATATGCAAGGTGTGCATTTCCACTTGTTTTCTTACGCATGCTTGCTTTACAATGTCTCATTTTATTTTCAAACAAGGAGTATGCCCATTCATGTAATCAGCATACATAGATTTAACTGAAAACATTCCAGCCATAGTCAACTTCCATTTAAAGCTGTATGGTTCATTTGATAAAGAAACCACATGACCTTCTCCACCATTCTCAGCCAAAACTTTGAACTGATAATGTGTTATTGTTAAATCCAACTGGAATTCCCCCAGAGCGTCCGTGGGGAGGGAGACAATAGCACGCATAATCCAGTCCCTCGGCAAGCTGCTATAAAAAAGGTGTTGCAAAATTAGAACGACCAGTCTATCAAAGCCGTGAAGTCCAACTTATATTACCTAATTGTTTATTGAATTGTGAAGTGTTTGCCCGTATCTCCCAGACCATCACTATTCCAAATCATACCCTTCATTTCAACTGTTTACGTAACTTTTCGATCCTTGCACTTCTTCGTGTTGTTTTTCTTGCGCAAATTTCAATTGATATATGTGGTACATTAGTACTGCTTGTTCCACCAGTTACATCTTCTCATTAGTCATACGAAGATAAATAATCTTCTCTAACATAACAGAAAGAGTCAAGTTTCTATTCTCGATGTGTGACGAGCTCTTTCTTGCGCAGGCCAGTGATCAAGACACAACTAGAAGGTAACCTAAGCTACCGGTCATTATAGGAATATTTTCATATGCATCTCATCATTTTGAGGCTAAGCTCGGCATTCTTTACTCGAGTAGACTTCATATCCTCACAGTTACACGCGCATCGCTCCTCAGATAGTCTTGAAGAGACGTTGCGACCAGATCTCATGTCAGATAACCGTTTGATGTAAATTATGTAGAATCATATTTTTTTATTCAATCTTTATGTTTTTTAAGGAGTAGTGGCGCTTTATTGATGGGATAGGACAGTTTTGCCGCAGGTCATCACCTCCACGCCCGTGAGCATGGCCGTCCTGCGGCGTCTCTGGTTAGTTGAGAATTTGGCGATGTAGAATCGTCCGCCTGTGCCAAGGTGCACGATGAACGAGTATATCGGTACCTGGTAGTACGCCTTGGGCACTGTGAAGCCCTCCCACTCTTGACTCGCCGTTGGCGGTTGGTTAGCGCATTGCTGTAGATCCACCACGCCGAGAATGCTCTCGTCTCTTTCCAAAAGGCCGAACCAGAGGTTGAGCTCCGGGGCGTACACTGCAGGACCAGAGAACGGTAGCACCCAGTCGCCGACCTTGCTCCACTCACCACGGCAGCACGGCTCATCTCATTGCCCTCTAGGTCATAGCAGAAAATTTTCATGTCCAGGAGTAGGTGCCGTAGCTCCCGGCGGAGACCCAGACTTGCGACTCCCCGACCACCGTGTAGGCTTGGACAGAGTGATGGGCCGTGGCGGCCGGGTCGTCCTCGGGCTTCACATAGGGAGGCGGCGGGATTGAGTGCCAGAACATGTGAGACTGATACAAGGGGTGGTCATGGCTGATGAGCGCCGCCGCGGATGTGGCCGACGCAAAGCAGAGGGTAGAATGTTCATGACAAACAGATGGTCGCCGACGGGGAGCGACACCAACGTGGGGTGCGCCAGGTCGAACAACTTGAATTGTTTCATGCTGGGTAGCGCGGAGAGTGCCTGCAGAGCTTCGTCGTAGAGGACCGTCCGGCCGTGGTAATCCATGGTGACCATCTTGTCCTTGTTGCGGCCGAACAGGGCGAAGTCCATGACCGGAAAATCGAACGAAGGGTACAGGCTCAGGGCCGGGCGAGGCAGTCGAGCCTTGATCTCTGCCGCCGGCTCAGCAGCTGGCGGTCGTCGTTGGTCATCTTTGTTGGAGAAGAAGAGGCGCGACGGGTTGATGCGGTACACCATGTACACTGACTGCAGCGGCGACCAGCATCGTCTTTCAACCACCATATATACAGAAACGCCCGACTCATCGTCGTCACTCGCTCCGGCCGCCGGGCGCCGGCAGCTGGCTAAGAAAGGTCAATCGATCTCTACCACCACTCCAGTATAGCAATTGTATAGTTTGCTATACGAATCCATCCATTTGACTGTGTTACATGGACGTGTTAGTCAAGTAATTTTGTTGAGCTGATGTGACTTGCCGCCTTGCATCGACGTCCCTTCCAAGTAATAATCAATCTGGCACAATCAAATACGCTTTTGCTAAAGCTCGGTTGGCTGAGATTCAGCGTAACGCTCGGTCGACTAATTACGGGTGCCCCTATAGAACGCGTTACGCGAGCCGAACATTCCCTTCGCGTACCTCCCCCGAGCGTAATCTGATTCGCCTTGCGTTATTGGGCTTGGCCCAATTTCATGCGTCTGGCGGAACCTTTTCTTGTTTTTGCGTGGAGAAGAAACATCAGTGTATTTTATTCAACAGCCATTCCGGCCAGGCTATCAGCTTAAATAATGACAACGAGGAAACTGAAAGGAGAGTCCATCCAACAACACGTCACATTCAGAGCGCTGGGTTGATTTGCTTTCTCGTCGCGTGTACTGTTTCGTGTTGTACGTACAGTTTCACGTGGCGTTCTAGGTACAAACAAGTTTAAGTTGTACTTACTGTTTCGCGTGGCGTTTTATTTTTAAATAACAAAATTTAAATTTGAAATATTCAAAAATGAACATTTTCGATATGAAATTCATGAATATATTCAAATGTGAATATTTTCAAATTAAAAAAAAACCATTTTCAAGCGCAAACGTTTTTATAAACATAAACCGTTTAAAATGATTTTTTTTTGAATTTTTATAAATATACAAAATTTCAAATCTAAATTTATTTGAAAGCAAAGATATAGTGAACCAAAATTAATACTGAACGCAAAATGTCAGCCTAAGAAAAATGTTGGTGAACAGAAAAAGGAACTAGCAAATGTCGGTGAACCGAAAATAATAGTGAACCAAGAAAATATCTATATATCAAAAAAAATAGCAAACCAAAAATGTCGATGAACCAGAAAATAATAGTGAACGCTTCTTTCTTTTTCCGTGAATTTTCCTTTTCGTTCGTTTCTTCATTATACGCTGACAGTTCTGTTTGATTCTTCAGTACGCTAGGTTTTCGCACCGAACCATTTTTAAATGGATCAATTATGAAGTTGGAAACATTTTTTAAAAATGAAACAATTTTTGAAAAGGAACCATTTTTCGTAATGGAACGATTTTAAAATGGGACCATTTTTAATTTTGGAACCATTTTCAAAATGGAATTTTTTTATTTTCGGAACCATTTTCAAAATGGAACCATTATTAATCTTGGAACCATTTTTAATTTTGGAACATTTTTTATTTCGGAACCATTATTAGTTTTGGAACCATTATTAATTTTGGAACCATTATTAATTTTGGAACCATTTTAGAAAAATGGAACCAATTTTTAATTTGGAATTTTTTTTCAAAATAGAACCATTTTTATTTTGAAACCAGCTTCAACTTTGGAACCATTTTAAAAATGAAACATTTAAGAATGTTGGGACCATTTTGAAAAATGGAACCATTGTCAATTTTGGAACCATTTTAAAATTCGGAACCATTTTCGAAATTTGGAACTATTTCTAAAATTTAAATTGGGAATTATTTTAAATTCGGAAACATTTTTAAATTTGGAACCATTCTCAAAACGAAACCATTTTTAAATTTGAAACCATTTTAAATTCATAACCATATTCAAATTGGGAACCATTTTCAAAATGGAACTTAAAAAATGAACTATTATAAAATTGAAAACCATTTTATATTTGGAACCACTTTTAAATTTGGAACCATTTTCAAATTTTAAATAGTTCCAATTTTAAAAGAAACGAAAACAAAACATAAAAGAAAAACGAAAACAGAAAAAGAAAAATAAACGAAAAAGAAAAAAAACGAGAAAGAAAAAAAAAAAAAAAAATATAGAAAATTGGAAAAGAAAAGAAGAAAAGATAAGAAAAGAAAAAGGAAAGAGAAAAGAAAAAACGAAAAACAAAACAGAGAAGAAGGGAGCTGCCGTTCCCAGAAGGAGCTGAACTGGGCCTAGCCCATGAGTCGTCCGGAGGTACGCGAGCGTTTGTTCCCTTCACGTACGCGATTCCCACTAATTACTCCCTGTGATCGATCGATCTCCCGATTCTTGACGCAGTTAGATGGCCATTTTGGCCCGTTTTATGCTCGGGTTGTGGCCCATTTGCAGTTTGGGCTTTTTGTTTTTTGTTCCTTTCGTTTTTTCTTTCGGCTGGTCTTTTGGGCCTTTTGTTTTTCTAGGTTTCAGCTGGGTTTTTATTTTGGAAATTGCAATTGGCTTTTTGATATATGATAGAGATATTTTTGAACATTTTTTAGTCAAATCGTTTCCGTCGTTTTGTTTTTGCAAGGAGGGGTATTGCCACGCTAGAATTTCACGTGCAATTGCATATGAATTTCGTGCAGTTACACAAGGAATATTTTTAGTGTGCAGTTACACACGAGCGTTAGCGTGCAATTGCACATTCATATTTTTCTTTTTTACTGTGGAATTACACCTTTAATCAGTGGGCAATTACACATTGATTTTTAGCAAACAATGTGCAATTGCCCATGAATTTTAGCGTGCAATTGCACACATGTTTATCTAAGTATGCAATTGCACATGAACAGTTACACAAGAATTTTAGCGTGCAGTTGCACACGATTTTTTGAGTAATGCAATTTTACAGATGATTTTTGGCGAGCAATGTGCAATTGCTCATGAATTTAAGCGTGCAATTGCACACATTTTTATCTAAGTATACAATTGCACATGAATATATACGTGCAGTTATACAAGAATTGTAGCATGCAGTTGCACAAGATTTTATAGTAATGCAATTTTATACATGATTTTTTAACGTGCAATTGCACATCAATTGTCTTAGCAAGCAGTTGCACATGAATTTCTAGCGTGCAATTGCACATCATTTTTAGCACGCAATAATTACACATAAATATGTATCGTGTGGTTGCAAATGGATTTGCTTATCGTGCAGTTGCACATCGAACCGGAGTGCAGTTTCACATAATTTTTTTTATAGTGTGTAATTTTCTTTTCTTGGGTGATTTTAAATTGGATATCAAATCAGCATGCAGTTGTATATTTTGTGAATCTATTTTTTTGTATCGTGCAAGCACTTTTTCTTGCTACAACGCAATATCCAGCCAAGAGCGATGTGCCTTTTTATTTATTTTTATTGATTGACGGCAACGGGAGCCAGATTAACTTTGCTAGATTCGTACGTTTGCATGCAGTTGGGACACAACTTTGCTACATTCATACGTTTGCATGCAGTTGGGAAACAACGAGCTAGCTAGTTTTGTCTAGCAGAACGTCTGAACGTGCTAGCTATTAGATCCAATCGATTGAAGAAAAAAAATCCAATCAATTGATCAATCTTGCCACAAGGAATCGAACACGCGTACTGTGATTGGACCGGCCCGTCTCGCATTGCTCCAGAGGCACTAACGAGCTTGGAGCACATAGGAAAATTGGCTGACTCCACGATCGCGCATAGGTAGCTCGACCGAGCGCCAAGAAAATTCTCGGATCACCGAGCGTTAGGCGCTCCCAATCAAATATCTCAAAACCAATTATATGGAAATCTAGTCCTATTTATTGGATCATTTGGACTTGATAAAAAAAGATATAAAATATGATTATTCTTACGAGGAAATCAAATATATAATCTGCTTCAGAATTTAAGAAAAATCTGAAAGCAGCTCTCTACGAATGAAATATTACTACAAGATATTTTAATATTAGCGTATCAGACCATCACTACGGGAAAAAAAAAGTTTGCCGAGTGTTAGTTTTGGCAAGTGCTCTTCACCGGGCACTTGGCACTCGGCAAAGACTTGCGCATGCGAAAAAAACACTTGGCAAACACTCAGCAAATATATACTTTTGGCAAAGCCACAAAACATGTGTCCCCTCTGGCCATAGCTGATGGAGCATGTGGTGGCGTGTTAGCCCCCCCCCCCCCCCCCCCCCCCCCCCCCCACCCCTCTCCTTCATGCAATTGGCAAATAGCCCACCTTTGCCGAGGGTAAAATACTCGACAAAGAAAAAAATCTCATTTTAATTTAGCCATATCCATTGCATAATTATGATAATGTGCTCATATTTGGTACAAAGGTGTATACTGACATGCCAAACAATATTGCTAAAAGGAAGTTGTAATATTTTTTGTTCTATTTTTTTCCCTTTTTCATGGAAAGAAATGGTGTTTCGTGAAGCAAGCACAAAATGGTATGACTCCCATTTTCACATAAATTAAACTATATTTGATGGACAGTTCCCAAGATTCTATATACTTTTATACAAAGTGCATTGGGAATAAAAAAAACAATGTCCAAGCACCTGAAATTGCAACTATAGTATACTGATTCTATAATTCCAAAATATAGTAGAGTGCACATCACAGCAAAACTGCAATTTCACTCTTCTCGACTTAGCAAGAAAATATGTGAAGTGAACTACTTTTTTTACATGAAATATTTGTTGGCCACCATTAACACCAGTGACATTGAAAAGGTGGTTGCATG
This sequence comes from Poa pratensis, assembly GCA_947311845.1. Taxonomy (NCBI): domain Eukaryota; kingdom Viridiplantae; phylum Streptophyta; class Magnoliopsida; order Poales; family Poaceae; genus Poa; species Poa pratensis. The sequence goes on from CAMZMU010000096.1 coordinate 46,242,730, forward strand.
CTAGTGATGTCGGATTTTCAACGATCGATGACGAGTTCTTGATCGTCAATACGCTTAAGGGGGTCATCAAGTAGTGTAGGTTAATTTTTCCCAATCGAGCAATCGCCATTATGTGTAACGTATTTCCATACCCTCTCAACGTTTGATAATATTTTCAGTGATGTATGATCATGCGAACCAACCTGTGGTTGAAAGGGTAGGAGGGTGGTTGTACTTTCAGCCCAACATAGTTGAAACTCCAGGTTTGAAAAATAGGAGTCGCATTAAAGGCGGGAATATTCATTTAGTGGGAGCTCACATTCCCGTTGATAGTGAAGCTGTTAAAACCGTAGGATCCACTAGTCTAGAATTACCACGGTAGAACCTTTTAGGGATTCGATGTACTTGCGGTTGAGACTTGAGAGAGAGAGAGAGCAGGGAGATGGGATGGAGAAGAGTCACCTTCACCTTGTGCGGACGCGCCTGAGCTGCCTGCCATGGTGGACGGCGGAAGTGGTGGCAGAGGGTACTGGCGGCGGTGATGGAGCTTCCCGTGGTACTGCGCTAAACCCTAGATCGGAAGGGGTATCGGTGGGGGTTGTGGCACACCCGGTGAACCTCGCAAGACGTGCTGCCGGCCCCCCACCTCTCTTTATAGCGCAGCCACAGGGGCCCACCAACCATTGGTTGCGGTTGGGCGTCCCCGATCAGGACGCGGTCAAGGGGACCGATCGACCCGTTGGGGTTCGACCGGATGAGATCAACCTAACATTCTCCCCCTTGATCTCAACTTTTCACTTTTACTCATTTCATCACAGATCGATACATAGAGCATGTTTCATCGTCTCAGCTCAATTGCCGATAGAATCAGACAGCTACAATATACTATTTGTTTTGAAACAAATTCTTTGATCTTTTTGGGCCTCTTTATTGTCCGGAAATAATATAGACTATACCATAAACCCATGTCGACTATGTGTTCTCCAAAACACACTGGGCGGTAAGCCTTTAATTAGCAGATCTGCAAACACTTGTGTGTTTCTTTTATCTATTCCTCTTATGCTCCAAGCATTTCAACATAATTCCGGACTTTCTCCTTTACAACGTATAACTCTGTGTCAATGTGTTTGGCACCACACTTGACTCGTTGTCTTAGGAGTGAATTACTTAATGGTTATTGCTGTTGTCAACCATTATCAATTCCGGGTACAGGTTTCCTTAACCATTTTGCCTATCCCTCAGCCTCATATGATGCTATAACATATCTTTACATCACACTGATGTCAAACTTTAATTCTTTGGAGATTTTCCACACAAAAACTCCAAATGTGAAATTTAGCGACAATTGTGGATTTCGCTATACATTTCACAAATTCTTTCAGAGTACTCACAACCTTTTGAGAGCACTCTTATAGATCTATCTTTGTACTCACAACCTTTTGAGAGCACTTGTTTCTTTTAGCATGAGGCCAATATCTTTGATTCCATTCCAGTGATCTATATCTGGATTGGACATTGCCAAAACAACCCGGATACGTGAATTGTCAGGGTAATATTGAGCAACCAACAGCGGAAGCATATGGTACCATATCCATTTGATCCGTTCTATGTTATCTCTTGGAACACTAAAGTTCCCAATTCCATTACCCTTGTCAATAAGAACAGGCGTAGGTTTTCTCGACATGCATGCTATAGAGACTTCTTCTCAGCATGTCCATGTGATATTTCTAATACCCCTTTTCTTCTTTTCTCAGTAAATCTCGATACTTATAACGAGAGACACTCTACCGAGAATACTCTTTTGAGGACAAGAACTTCTTTTCTCTGCCGGTAGTAGATTGACATCACCACTAGCAAGTAGGATATCATCCACATACAGGATTAGGAATGAATTTCCCATTCTATAAGTTTGCAAAATGCGATTGTCCTCTCATTTCTTTAACCCAAAATAACTTTTGATTCTAGAGACTTGCTCTAGTCCATAAGATCCCTTGTGATCTTTACTTTCATCTGATGTAACTCAGATCATTATGTGCCATTAGCACTCATTATAATCTGTTTATTCTCTTAGCGCAAATCTTTCGATTTAAAATCGCTTTTTACATATTTCCTTTGGAGTCACATTGGTGTTGTAGACCCTTTATAGCCTACTGTTTTGGCTCCATTGGAAATTACTTATGAGTCCCAAACATCGTCGGGATTCACATAGTCTCTAATCATTAAGACAAGTAGACACTTGTCAAAATCGATTGAGCGCTTCTTATAATTTCTGTAAATGAGGTGGGATCAACCTTCATTTAAATTTCTCTGATATAGACTTTATAGTCATCTGTTTTTCTCATATGGGGATGTTGTTGTTCTGTCATTGCCTAGAGGCAATTAATTCTGTAGTCTTCTATTGCTATAGCTCTTACAAGGACCTAAAACACAAGATCCATGTTTGCTTGTTCATCTCTATTATAAAGCAACAAGCTCCCCCAGATAAAATCTATTCGAGCCTTAGGTATGTTCATACCATGCTCCCCCAGATTACTCCATTTTCTCCAAAATGGTGTATCCTTAATCCTTTTTATTTGGGTTTATTCTGTTAACCTGTTAATCTGTCTTCTTTATGGCACTTTGAGTACCGTCCTTAGTCTCCTTTCGGAGCTGTAAAAGATCTGGAATAAATCTATCTCTTTACTTTAGGGGTATCATTATTATGACCGTCGTACTCCCCAGACGATCACAATTCATCATAGATCACTTAGATGCATAATATGCATCACATTATCTGAAGTATAGGGGAGTTTATACTGTAACATTCTCTATCTCCCCCTCGAAATGTGGCAAGAACCTTTTTGCCACAATTTCGAAACTTTGATTATCTGCTTTATTCAAATGAAGTTATCTTTTAACGTATGGGAGTACTTTTTCCTCATTCCTTTTCAAAACTCACAAGAGTTCTTTCTCAATGGTACTGCAAGTCACACTTGCATAACATTCTTATCTTTAGGTTCATTTGTAACTTTATTCTCTTTTGACTCATTAAGTGCTTTGTAACTATGACACATAAAGTGTGCGGTCGATATAAAAACACATGAGTCATCACATCTTCTTCCTGTCATACAGGATAAGTCCTTTGTCAAAATTTTCTCCCGCCATGCGGGTATTTTCCCAGACTTTTCCCACCACGTGGGTATTATTATCGTCTTTTCCCGTCATGCGGGTATTATCGTCTTTTCCGTCATGCGGGTAATCAAGAGACATAGATGCCACAATTGGCTCTTTAGACTGCATATTCAATCATCAAATTCAGAAATAAATCTGAATACTCTTTTATACACATGCTTAATCCAACGTTAGTCAAATTAAGCATTCATGTTGCTCGTTTAAAAAAATTCTTCATATAGAGTACATGAAAGAAATTCGTTAAACAAAACTCTGAATGATTTATTTGTTTTCTGCATGGAGAGTACATGAAAGACATTTGTCAAACAAGACTCTCGATGATCTATTTGTATTCTTGGATTAACATCCAAGAATTCTTTTTCTTTTGCAGTCATTCTTTAGAGAGAACATACTCTCTCACTTTATGACCTTTCTTGGTCATCTTTCGGGTCACAAGTACCCATCCTTTTGCTTTCACGAATGAAAACATGAGAATCTTTGTCTGAGAAAATATTCAATAATAATAAACAATAATGAGCATAAAAATAACCCTACGTTGGTCTGGTTAAAGATATGCATATTAAATCTTTAAAACTTTCTTCTATATTCTAAATCACCGTTGGGCAGAATTAGAATGAAACATCATCTTTCTACAACACCGTTGGGCAGAAATAGAATCAATGCATAAAACTCATAAACAATATGATGATAATATTTCTATTGCAATAAAGAACTCTGTTTGGAAAATGACATTATCATCAACTCTATTTCAGCGGAAACATGAAATATACATATTTCTATAGTTCAAGAGCATTTCTTGATCTTTTATCTTTTCTCTGAAAATTGATCACTTTCATGCAAAATTATCAGAGATCTAGCCCTTTGACTATAGAACTCATATAATTATAGTACTGCTATCATCAACGTTGGTCAGAAAATAACAATACCATAATTAATCTGTTAAACAAGTATTTCTCTTTTTCCTCCTCTCTAATTAAATTTTCCCGTTGGTTCCAATTTAATTAGAGGAGAGTCCTTTTACTTTACAGTAGAAACTGTAAAATATTCTCTGTACTTCACAAACAATGTACTGTTCTGGTCTGTTCTCTAAACAAATTCATTGAATTTGAAAAGAGATAATCTTTTAGCAAAATCTTTGTCATGAAAGACTTTTCTGTCCTTTAATTAAAATTCTCCTAGAGAATTTAATTAAAGATCTAAACAAATTCTCTGAATTTGAAAAGAGATCATCTTTTAGCAAAAACTTTGTCTTAAAAAAGTTTTTCTGTCCTTTAATTAAAATTCTCCTAGAGAATTCAATTAAAGATCTAAACAAAATTCCACATTAAATCTTTATGTCTTTTCTTTTGATCTTTAAACAAATTTTCCCAGTGAAAACTTTAACAAAATCATAAACATTGCGATAATCACTTTAACATGCTCCTCTTAAAATTTTAATTCTCACTTTCAACTCTTTTGATTTATCTATTTGCAGCGGAAAAATATGAATGAAATTCATAAACTTTATACTTTTCAGAAGCATTTCTGTTACTTTTCTAATTTCTAAAACAAACATTTTGTTGGATTTGTTTGAATAGAAAGAATTCTGAGCAAAATACTCTAAAACTGTATACAAATTCATTAAAACTTGCTTCTGGGAAAAAATAAGAGAAAAACTTTTGTGCGGCCCATTACTATGCGCCGCTCGCGCGCGCTGCTTGTGTGGCCTGTGACCCGGCCGTTTTGGCCCGCTATGCTCTGTGGCCTGGTCGTTTCGGCCCAAGGCCCGCCAGGCGCTGGGAGAGCTAGGGTTCATCTCAGCCAGGCGATCCTGGCCGTCCGTCGAATCCGACGGTCCACCACAGTTTTCGCTGGGTCAAAATCGGGAGGCTGCCCTCGACCGAAAAATTCGCCCCATTTTCTTTTCCTCTTATCTGCTGTCCCGCGCCGTTCCTGCCGCGCCACCGGCGACGGCGAGGCAGCCATGCGCTCCGGCGACGGCGAGGCAGCCATGTGCGCCGCCGAGCCTCTTCTCCTTTCCCCCTTCCTTTCCTTCCTCCACCTTCCACCTCTTGTAGCAGAGAGAGAGAGGAACGCGGCTGCGCCCCCTCTGCTCCCCGGCGCGATTTTGGTGGCAGGAGAAGATGGCAGCCCCTGCTGGCCCCCTTGCCGGCGAGCGCGAGCACCTCGACGGTGAACGCGCCGCCGTCAAGCGGCTCAGTGGCGGCGCCCTTTGCCCCCTTGGGGTGGTGTTTCTCTTTGCCCCCGAGGGGGTGAGTTCTTCGTCCGGTGCCCCTTTCGGTGCGCACCGGATCGAGAGGAACAGGCGCGGCCCGGACGGCGGCGCTCTTTGCCGGCAAGCCGAGGCCCCGGTGAGTTTTCTTTCCCTTCTGCCTTCTTTTTCTTCGATCTGGCATTTAGGGTTTCGGGGAGGGGATCCTTTTTCTTTTGCTTTTCTTTTCTGTTTCTTTGCTACCGAAGAATCTAGAACCCTAGATGGCTCTGATACCAATGTTAAAACCGTAGGATCCACTAGTCTAGAATTACCACGGTAGAACCTTTTAGGGATTCGATGTACTTGCGGTTGAGACTTGAGAGAGAGAGAGCAGGGAGATGGGATGGAGAAGAGTCACCTTCACCTTGTGCGGACGCGCCTGAGCTGCCTGCCATGGTGGACGGCGGAAGTGGTGGCAGAGGGTACTGGCGGCGGTGATGGAGCTTCCCGTGGTACTGCGCTAAACCCTAGATCGGAAGGGGTATCGGTGGGGGTTGTGGCACACCGGTGAACCTCGCAAGACGTGCTGCCGGCCCCCCACCTCTCTTTATAGCGCAGCCACAGGGGCCCACCAACCATTGGTTGCGGTTGGGCGTCCCCGATCAGGACGCGGTCAAGGGGACCGATCGACCCGTTGGGGTTCGACCGGATGAGATCAACCTAACAGAAGCGTCTATGGTGTCTTCGTCAATCTGAAAACTCGACTTGCATACTGAGGTTTTCAATAATAGTCATAGGGGTAGGACGTGTGTGCGTGTGTTTATAGAGGTGAGTGTAAATGCGTGTCTGTGAACTTATGCGTTTGTACCATGTTTCACAAAAACAAAAGTGGTGTATGATCTTTAGCTACTTACATAAAGCTTATTTAGTTGTTGAATCTGGTGTCCCAGAGATGTAAATTTTGTGGAATATACGAGTTAATGTGTTTTTTGTGCCTTATGTTTCCATTAGACAGCACAAGCCTTCAGTTTTCCTTCAGTGTTTCTTGTCTTTGTTATTAACAAAACCATGAGTAGAGAGGAGCATCCCTTGCAAGGAAGCAGATCGGGCGTTCTATCCTTTTGTGTTTCCTGTATTTTGATGTCGTATGCCTAAAATGGCTATGTGTGCAAGTCCAATTCGTGTTGATTTATAGCCAAGCGATAGCTGATTTGTAATATATTTTCCTATTTTAGCCATGGTTGCAAGTTGCAACTGATCATTCTATTGCTACGTCCTCTAAGACCATATAGCCATTGGAGTACTCATTTGTTGTAACTATGTGCATCTAACATCTATCCTGAATAACTTCGTGTATGCAAATATTGTATGTAAGAGTAATGTGCCTTGCTCTAAACTAAACAATCACTCATATGTGTAATATATGTCCCTGCATTCTCTGCATATACTCACAAATTGAGTACTTATCATCGGGGTTGTATTGATTAACACGTCACTCTTATTATGGTTTACATACGTTTCACCATTTGAAAACCAATGCGAATGAGTACTTATCATCAGTCTATATTGAATTATGTATCACGATAATGGCGGCTCGCATAGTGTTTTGCATGTCGATTGCCAATGCGACCCAAATATAATTTCCATGGTAGAAGAACCGAAAACACCAACACATACCTACTAACTTGATATAAAATACCAGATTATTATTATTACGATTATCATTTTATTAATATTATTATTATTACTCCTATTAAAGTACACATATAGGGTAATCACCCCCTAATAATCCATAACGGTACGTCTTGTGCTTGACAAGCCGGAGAGCCTCGCCACCGCCGCAGGGCATCACCTCCACGCCGGTGAGAATGGCCGTGTTGCGATGTCTCTGGTTAGTTGAGAATTTGGCGATGCAGAATCGTCCGCCGATGCCCAGGTGCACGAGGAACGAGTCCATCAAGAAATGGTAGTGCGACTTGGGCACCATGAAGCACTCCCATTCCTGGCTCACCATCGGCGGTTGGGTAGCGCCTTGCTGCAGGTCCACCGCGCGGAGAATGGTCTCGTCTAAGTCGTCTCTTTCTGAAAGGCCGAACCAGAGGTTGAGCTCCGGGGCGAACACTGCGGGTCCATAGAACGGTAGCTCCCAGTCGCCGACCTTGCTCCACTGGCCACGCGTCATCTCATTTCCCTGCCAGTCACACGAGAATTTTTTCAAGTCTATGGAGTAGGTGCCGCAGCTCTTCATGGAGACCCAGACTTGCGACTCGCCGACCACCGTGTAGGCTTCCACACGGTCACCGTGCGAGGCGTCCGGGTCGTACTCCGGCTTCACATATGGAGGTTGCGGGATTGGTTGCCAGAACATGTGGGGCTCACGAGGGTCGTCAGTCCACCGGTGTCCGTTGTCGATGAGCGCCACCACGGATGTGCTCGACGTGTAGCACAACGGTAGATTGTTCATGACAAACAGGTCGTCGCCGGTGGGGAGCGAGACCGTCTGGGGGATTGAGCCGTGGTTACACTGGAAGTCTTTCATGCTTGGTAGTGCGGAGACGGCCCGCAGAGCATCGTCGTAGAGGCAACTTTTACGGTACCTTTTACTGGTGCTCAAATTAGACCAGTATGGTTTCATCCGACGGCTGAGCAACATTTGGCCCACGAGGCCCAGTAGTGATATTCGATGAAAAAAAACGTGCTGGCAGTTTTCATCAACGAAGAAACAAGCGACCAATCTGCAGCTCGCGACGCCTCTCTGTTCTCGCCGCCGCCAACCCCTCTCCGCAGTGGAGGTCGCCGCCAATCCCTCTCCGCACTCGCCGCCGCCGCCAATCCTTTCCGCACTCTCCGCTGCTACCGCTCCAACCCCTCTCAGCACTCGACGCCGTCGCCTTCCGCTGGAAAAGCATGCCGCCACGAACCTCTCTCTACTTCTAACTCGCTGCGACCCGTCAGCAGCGATCTGGCGAGGCCGGGACTCAGGATCTCTTCCGTCTTCGCTGAATTTTCTGCTGGTACCCGGAGTCCCGAGGTCGCACGACACAAATCTAGTGATAGGTAATTTATTTTCCCCAATAACTTCAGAGCAAGAGCAAATTCATAGAATCTTCTCTATAAAATCTCAATGCCAATTTGTCTACTCTCCATCCTTTATGGTCTGAGTATATGTGCATGTATAATTTGCTTGATTCCCCATGGCACAAACCAACTGAATCTTGGTACGGCTGGTTTTGTTTTGGAGCAATTCATATATGTACATGTATGATGTGCTCAACCAAAAGCATTGATTATTGAGAATTGGCTATTTGTGTACTGAAGTATGGACATAGAATTGCAATTCCTTGTGCTCTACAGGGCTCTGCCTGCATCAACCTTGTATTTTAAAGACTGTCTGCGTTCTGTGACCTGCAAGGGCTGTGATGATACATTTGTTGAAAAAAAGAACTTAAGTTTCGGGACTGATTGCTGATTGGCATATAGGAAACTGCAATTCTGCGAATTTTTGTCCCTGTACCTGTGTCATGACCTAATGGCTGTTGAATAATTGCACATTTTATTTCAGCTTTCTAGCTGCTTCTACTTTCTTGATTTAGCAATCTTAAGATGCTTTATTTGCTCGCTGCCTAGTTAAGTAATCTATTTATTCATCTTTTATGTGAATTATGTTGCCTGTATAATTCTATGTGCTTAGCTGGAATTGTAGTTCGCATGAAAACAGTGACTTAATTGTCCTCTGAATCTTTTGAATTTGGGTTCTGTGTTGGCAATGTTTGAATGAGTTCAGATTTGAAAAGTTATGGTATTAGCTTATGTATTCAGTTTGGTCTTCATTTGTAAAGGTAGCTGAAAACAATGACTTAAGTTTTTGGTTCCTCTGTTGTGAAAAATGTAGATGTATACTGCCATGTTAGTAAAAGGTACTGACTAGTAAAATCAAGCTGATTCATTTGAATATGGCACAAAAGGTCAAGAAAGACGACACATGGTTTCGGAGGATGTATGAGCTGAGAGTTTCTGTATCTGTTACTGAGTTAATTTCCTCACTTTGCGGCCTAAAATATCTAGGAGTATGATATTTGGATATAAAGTATGTCTGGCTTGATGTATTAGCTCTGTGACAATCTATTTCACAGATAATTAAACTGTTGGTCAAAATATGTATTTATGATATACATCATTCTCCTTCAGTTTTGTAATGATCCACATGGCACCTTACGTGTTTTATGTTTGTTCTAGATTTGCTGTTTCCCATTTGTTGACTCTTTGTCGGTTGGTCACTTTTCATTGTATACCAAGAAATTCCTGACCACCTCTTGAGTATAATCTGTGTACTCAGTGAATTGATCTTGATTTATGTCCTTCGTTTTCAGGGTATATTTTGGCTCCACCAAACTAGATGGACGAAGTTAGATGGTCCAGCTTATCCTTCCGTTGTGTGCCACCTCCTTATATTGTGACAGCAACGCGAGGAATGAAAAACTGGCAGTGGCTGGCTCATAATCTCATATTGACATTTAGTCCTAAAGTATCCGTGCATACGGTAGTCTGTAATTGAGTCTTTTGTAATTACATGTTTTGTCTATGCAAATGTTGTGCTATATAATTATTGAGAACTGTACCACGGATGTTTACTGTACCATGATTTTGGATATGCAAATGTTGCGGCATCCACGCAGCCGAAGTGGCCATCTATACCAAGGTTTTGGATTTATGGCGTCCTTACTCTATTTGCTAGCTCCCGATCTCCTTAAACTGCTTATTCAGTAAACTGTATAACTGAATTTCAATAGTATTAATATCTGTGCTCTATTATTTAGAAATCAAAGACTCAGCTTTATTCATCACACAACATACTTACAAGCACAGAATAACCAACATTTCTCTCCATGCATACTGCTCGAACAAAACAAAAGATTCCACATGTAGTGATATTTCCAAGCATTAAATCTGGCATTACAATCAAAATATATTACAGAGTTCACGGTTAAACAAAAGGATCTAACAACGGTTACTACACCAATAGCATAGTAGACATAATCTTATTGTAGTCACAGTACTACTGAGTACTGAGTTATCACTGCCCATCATTTCGTACTGAACCTGGGCCATCTGTTACTTTTACTTCATGTTAGCACTCTCCAAGGGAACACAACACAAGTACAGCTTCCATGAAAACATCCAATGCTCTCCTTGATTATCCTCAACTTCATCAATCTTCTGTGCAAGCTTCTTATTCTCCGGCAGCCCACCAAGCTGCTCCGCAATGTCTCCCAAGATGAGACAACGTCATTACCTTTTTTGAACCTAGGTTAATCGACATAAGCAGAGTATTAAACTTCAAAATCCGCAGAAGCAAAGAAAATTCCACAGAAAATGACCAAAAAGATGCAAAGGACTTACGGAGTAGCATGCCTTCAGGTTCTACCGAAATGAGCTACTACATGGGAAGCAAACTATAGGGTATTGGGGTAATATTTCATAGAAATAATCAATACTTAAAATGCAAGAAGCACTGTAATCGGTAGAACTTGATTAACCCATCATCCTGCAGTTCGATAACAATCTCCATGACACCATTAAAATCAACTGCAGTCTGACCATTTTTTGTGCTCAACTGCTATGCGTCAAGTATTGTTTTCGACCAAAATGACACAATATTGTACTAACAGAACTTGAATTTCTAGGATGCAATTTCAGTATTCATTTGAGAATGCTCTTGACTGCATTTCACTTGTATGAAAGTAGAAAACGTACAAGGAGCCAGTCAGTGTCCAGGGCGGCGGAGGACGCCCTGCATCTGCACGAGCACGAAGCACCAGCACAGCCACTTCGCAGCTCCCCGTGTGGCAGGTGACGCAGGCGCAGAGGTACTAGAACGAGCCCGGTCCAGCTCTCAATCAACCAATGTCTGGATAGTGATGAGGAGAACAGAGGAAGGAGACACGGAGAAGGCGACGCGCCGGTGAAGCGGGGGAGCGTGTCGCCGTTGTTTGCACCGACGCCCGTACGCCGCCTGTTTCCCGCCCACCCGCGCGCCGCCTGTGACGCCGACTCCGTCCCAGCCGCGCGACGCCGTCGACGGTAAACCGCTTCCGCCCACCGACGGCCTGGCACGCCGTATCCGACGCGGCGCAACCCCGTACCCGGCAGCTAGAATAAATCGGCTCGCGGAAGAAGCGAGGGGCGGCGATCTCTCATCGACTTCGACCACCGGAACGCGGCGGCCACCTGGTCGGAGGGAGTCGACGCGTCGTGGAGAAGCTCGATTTAGGGTTACGCTTTTGTTCTTTCTGAACGACTCCGGCTGCAGCTAGATGGACTCTATTGGGCCCTGGGCCACGGCCCATCTAGCGTTGTTCTAGCTGTTTTCCCCTCCAGTACGACTTGTACTGGTCACGTTTTTGGCACCAGTATGATTTGCTGCAGACCATCGGATACACGAAAATAGATGGCTATTATTCATTTGAGGGTACCATAAAAAGCCTCGTCGTAGAGGACCGTCCGGCTGTTGTAGTCCATGGCGACGATCTTGTCCTTGTTGCGGCCAAACAGCGCGAAGTTCATGACCGGAGAATCGAACGAAGGGTACACCCTCGCGGCTGGGCGAGGTAGGCGAGCCTTGATCTCTGCCGGCTCAGCAACCGGCGGTGGGCTGTCACCTTTGTTGGAGAAGAAGAGGCGCGACGGGTTGATGCGGTGCACCATGTACACAGCCGGCACCGGAGTATATGGCCTGCCGCATCTTTCAATCACCATATACAGAAATGCCCGGCTCATCGTCGTCACTCGCTCCGGCCGGTCTCCGGCAACTGACTGGCTAATGATCGATCGATCGATCTCTACCACCACTATCCCGTATAGCTAGATGGTAGGTCGGGGCCACTTTATATTTATTTTGCTTTACCAATCCTTCCATTCATTGTGTACGGACGTGCTAGCCAAGTAATTAAGTTGAGCTATGCCCTGATTGCCGCCTTGCATTGCCTTCCCTTCCAAGTTATCAATCTGGCACAATCAAAAATAATTATAAGGAAATGCAAGCATTTGAGCCTCGCCCAACCTCTCTGTCTGCTGTGTTGTTTTTCAGTGTGTTCAACACATCAGAGTTTCGGAGTTCAGAGTCCACCTTCGTTTGAGTTGATCCGGGGCTGATCCAGCATTTTTTTTTGGCATATACCAATTGATGTTTTTTTTCGAACCTGTGTTGATGTTTTTGTTGTGCATCGCGTTTTCAATTAGCCATAACAAGCATCCAGTTATACTTTCGTGTTTCCTGTATTCGATGTTGTTATATGCCGGAAAATGCTATGTGCAAGTAAACTTGCATTGCTTTATAGCGGAGCTATAGCTGTTATTTGTAATATATATTTTCCGATTTTAGCCATGGTTGCAACTGATCATTATATTACTACGTCGTCTAAGACCATATAGCCGTTCGAGTATTCATTTGTTGTAAACAGTCCCCGTCTTCATACTAATACATTTCCATTTATCGAAAATATATATAATGAAACTGCCTATCGGAATGACTTCGTGTATGCAAAGCTTATTTGTGAAGAGCAATGTGCCTTGCTCTAAAGCTAAATAGTCGCTCCTATGTGTAATATATTTCCATGCTCTCTATGCATATCCTCACTAGTTGTATCATCGGTTTGTATTGATTGGAACGTCACTCTAATGACGGTTTATATATTGAATTACCGTCGTAGTACAGTGGCGAATCCACACCGCCGCCTTAGGGTGGGGCAGGCCTTTATTGGGCCGAGCCTTTTAATTTTTATCTCTCTTTTCTATATATTTTATATGGGCTAGGCCAAATCTTAGGGTGGGCCTCGCCCCACCCTTCCACCCTGCTGGATACGCCACTGCGTAGTAATGACAGTTCACAAAGAATTTTACACATCGATTGCGAATGGGACCCAAATTTAATATCCATATGGTAGAAGAGCTGAAAACACCAACGCATACTGACTTGATATAACATGTCTGATCTTATTATTATTATGACTACAACTATAGTACACATCTAGGGTAGTCATCCCCTAATCTATAACGATATGTCTTGTGCTTGACAAGTGATGCATGTAAAATGCATACATGAACTTTGCACTTTAATTGCTTATATTCCAATCATATTTGCATCATATAAGGGTTATATCAATGTTTTATCATGATTTTGGAAATATCTCATGATTTCCTATTTTTATGGAATTAACCCTGCACAGGCAGAAAACCCTAGTTTTTATTTTAATGTTTCAGGGACCCAAACGTCAACGAAATCACCTGGAAATTTACGGGCGTCAATATTTGGAAGGAAGAAGACCTACGGAAAAAGGAAGCGAGCAAACGGAGGCCCGAGGGCCAAACGAGGGGCCCACGCGGCCAGGTACTGGCCGCGTGGGACCCACCCGTTTGGCCTCGTGGCTCCGTTGCCGTCGATCTTCGCTCCACCGACATAGTCTTGACCTAAAAACGCCTATAAAAAGGTCCCCCGACGTTCTCTGGAAGGAGCGCCGCACAAACACAGAAACACCGAAACGGAGATCAGGAGCTGCAGATTGGAGGGGGAAAACTCCGGCGGGGCGCTGCCGGCGTGGTCTCCATCTTCTCCATCGACTTCTCCACCGTCTCCATGATGAAGAGGGAGTAGTCCACCTCTGGACTATGGGTTTGTGGAAGTAACTTATGTATCTCTCCTCTCTTGAGCTTCACTAATTAGCACCGTATGAGCTGCTGAACATGATTACGGTCACCGTTGTAATACCTTTGTGGTGGATCTTTATGAGTTAATATATGTTTGAGATTGCAATGTTTGTTTCAGTTATGAGTATAGATGCATATTATGTACCCCGTTCTTGTCTACTTGTTTTGATCAAGCATGTTTATGAGAGCGTGTGTGGGGGAACGTGTGCATTAGTTGGAGTAACGGGGGGTGGCTAGTGCAGTGAACGTGAGAGAAAGTTCTGCGATCCACTTTGGTATCTTTACCTTACTTTGTTACCTCACTAGGGATAAACTAAAATACCATGCTACCGGGGATGTGGGCGTGACCATTGCCACTACTCCATGACTAGATCTAGCATGTTCTTATTTTCACTTCATGTCATGATACTTAATGCTATACTCTGAGTTATCTTAATTACTGAGGTGTTATGATTTAGTTCGCATCTTGGTGGAGTATAAGAGAGGTTAATAACCAAAAGATCTCTATGTTAGGACGTGATGCCCATATATCTAAGTAACTTGTTATCAAACCCTGTGTTGCAATCTCATATGTTAACTTTGTGTTCCATTGTCTACCACTTTATAAAGAGAGAGTGCATTTGTGAAACCATGAACCCCAGTCCATTTTTAATCATAAGAAACACCTTTCCAACACCATATACCACTTTTCTATTTTCAGCCATCATTAAATCCGAAAATACAAAAATACTTTTCATCTTGCATACATCATTCAAAAACCCAAAAATATCATTTATCATTGCATCCACCATCATTGCATATTTATTTCTTGTTTGCATTGCATAACTATCCTGATATCATTCTTACACCTTGTGCTTGACAACCACAGGTGAGGTTGAGGACCAAAACATCTAACCTTGTTTTGTAGGTAACCAAAAGAAGGATAAGAAGATAAATCTACCACTTCAGATTCCCCGAGAGTTCGATATTAAACCCTCGAGTCACCCCTCGTGGGGAAAACTGTCTTCCACTTACTATACACTCTGCACTTGGAGTCTCAACCTAATCCCGTTTTTTTGCAGGCATCAAGACTTGCTCTTCGGGATCATCAAGACGTTTTCTGGCGCCGTTGCCGGGGAATCGTAGCTGAGAGATTTATCCAAGGGTGTGCATCATCGCATTCATCTCACAACAAAGTCAACGTCACCAACTTGTGCTAACACCTAAGCTTGGGGAGGTTGCACCTACGTGAGCACCATCTTATCCATCTTTACTTACAAAGCAATTTATTTGTTTTGTTAGTGTCATTGCATATCATATCATATTTATTTCAGTTTTGCATAAAAAATTAAAAATACCAAAAAAACTTGCTAAAATGGGAGAAAGAACTAAGCTGTGTGACTACACAAACACTCCTAATGATCAATTTATCACGAGAGCTATTGCCACACCTAAGATAAATGCTGAGAGTTATGAAGTAAGTCCTAGTTTGTTGAACTTGATAACTAGGGAACAATTTGGTGGTAGTGCTATGGAGGATGCCTCTATGCATCTTCATGACTTTGTTGAAATATGTGACATGCAAAAGTTTAAAAATGTGGAAAGTGATATCCTAAAACTGAAGTTATTTCCTTTTTCACTTAGAGGAAAAGCTAAAGAGTGGTTGCATTCCTTGCCATCTGGTAGTATTAATTCTTGGGATGATCTAAAAGAAGCTTTCATTAAGAAATATTATCCCCCTGTTAAAATTTTGCAAAATAGAAACAACATCCTTTCTTTTAGGCAAAATGAAAATGAACATGTTGCTATGGCTTGGGATAGGATAAAACTTATGCTTAGAACTTGTCCCTCACATGGAGTTAATGAATGGACCATATTACACTCTTTCTACAATGGTTTAAACTACATGTCTAGAAACATACTTGATTCTGCTGCTGGAGGTGCTTTTATGAGTAAGACTATAGTAGAAGCTAAAAATATATTGGAAAGCATTTTACAAAACTATAGTCAATGGCATACTGATAGGGCACCTAATCCTTCTAAGAAAGTGAACTCTATTGAAGAAACTAATGATTTGTCATCTAAAATGGATACTATTCTTGCTTTGCTTAATAAACCTAGTGTTGAAAATGTTCCTTTGCAAGAACTAGTTGGAAACAATTCTGAAAATATTGATGTCAACTTCATTAGGAACTATGGTAATAATGGGTATGGTAACAACAATTATAACTCTTATAATAAACCCCCATATGTGCCAAATAAATATGCTTCTAGTGGTAATGTTTCTAGTGACTTGGAAAACACCATTAGATCTTTTATATCTACCCAAAAAGAGCTTAATAAGGAATTTATCTCTAAGTTTGAAAAACAAGATGCTTTGTTTGAAAGGGTAGATCAGCTTACTAAGGAAGTCTCATCATTAAAGAGCATCATTACAGCCCAAAAACATGAGGAAACAATAAAATATTGCCAAGAGGTTATCAATAAGTCTTGGGAACACATTCATGAGCAAGAGAGAGTTGCTAAAGAATCTATTGGGGTAATGAAAGAGGTTGAAGTTGAGGAAGTTAAAATGCTTAATGAAGTCAAGGATCCTTTGCTTGACTTAGAAAATTGTAGCTTGCATGAATTAATATCTATCTTACAAAAATTTGCAAGTGATCCTTCCATCAACACTAACCAAGCAGGTTTTGGTTCTTATATTGCTAATCATGTCTTGAAAGAAAAGATTGCTAGGTACAACCAAGAGGCTATGATACCACCTAAGCTTGGGGATATGTGGATACCTAAGGTACTAGTAACTATTGGAAAAGAGACACACCATGCCATACTTGATCTAGGATCTAGTGTCTCTGTTTTATCTAAAGAACTATATGAAGTGCTTGAATTGAAAAATCTTGAAAAATGCTCTATTGAACTAGCACTTGCTGATGACTCTATTAAACATGCTTTGGGAAAAGTAAGTGATGTTATGGTAGAGTTACATATGACTTTTGTGCCTGTGGATTTTCTAATCATGGATATGGGGAATAAAACCTCTAGTCCTATTATTCTTGGAAGACCTTTTCTTCGTACCACAGGTGCTATCATTGATTCAAAGGAAGGGAATGTAAAGTTTCAGTTTCCACACAAGAAGTGCATGGAACACTTTCCAAGGAAGAGGGAACCACCAAAGTTCAAGCTCCCTCATGAGCTTCGTCCACAATAAAACAACAAGTAAGAAGCCTAGCTATATGGCTATAAAGAAAGCGCTTTGCGGGAGGCAACCCGGTTATTTTTGTGTGTGATTTTTCTTTGTGTCCTCTTGCTGTAACAAGAGATTTTGTGTCTAGTTAGGTTCTGGAGTTTTTAATAAAGTGCCAAGTTTTACCCTTTTTGGTTTGAAAAAGTTGCTTATAGCGTTCGGAGATTTTATTCCTGCACGAGTCAGTGCACGGTATGATTTTTAATTCTTATTCTGTAACTCCGAATGAGCTCATATTTGAACTGTAGTTGCAACTTTTCATCCTCTGTATGCATGAATTTTTTCGGAATTTTTCGAGAAAGTTTGGTAGGGTAGAAAAATACGTTTTGCTGCTGCTGTTTTTCTGGACAGATTCTGTCCCATTTTGTTTGATGCATGCTTTGAGCTTTTAAGTTGAATCTTTTTGATCCAATTGAGTTTATGAGTAGGCATACAACATTATACACTTTCTGGACATGTCATATGAATTTTTGTTCAAGGATTATATGCAGCAAGGAACCTATTTGTTTATCACTATTAATGCACCCCACAGAAAAGAGATGGGAGAAACGGTGTTTTGAAGTTTTTTCACAGGGATTGGAGGAGATGCACCAAGAGCTATCCAAGGATGGTGAAGACCATAAGCTTGGGGATGTGAAGACAACCCCGCTGGACCTACACACTCTCGGTTTGCACACGTCCAACTTCTGTTTTTCGATCGAAACACTTTATCGCATAAACTTGGAGCGTCGTTTTTGTTTTTGTTTGAGTCTTGAGAGACCACCACACTATCAATTATATATGAGAGAGCTACTGGAAATATGGGTTGAAATATGTTGGATGCTTTTATAAGATTGGGAAAAGGGATGTTTGACTTGATTTTTAATGATACATATAGTTGCATGATTCATGAGCTTGTTTATGAGTAATAGTTTGCAAATTCTTTTTGTAGAGCTATCACTTATTCATGTTTTGGTGCTGATTGTTATTTCACTTGGTTTAACATGGATTAGTTAGTTCTATGGACACTCATGCATGCATCTAGATGGTCAACTTTCTCCCTTTTGCTAGCCCAAAAACTCCAACAAGCAAAAACTTGTTTCCAACACCTTCAACCAAAGTTATTCCAGTGAGTCCACCATATCTACCTATTGGCTTTATGCTATTCCGAGTATGTTTAACATGTTGTTTGTGTTATCTTACCTCTGAATGAAAATGTTTATGTTATTGATTGCAATGGAAAAAAATTGGTTATATAGCTCTCACGAACTTGATGCACAATGTTCTTTTATTTGCATAATAAAACTTGACCCATTGTGATTAAGATTATGATGTTTGTGGCTTTCAACACGCTCTTCATCTCATTTAGTTGATATCATGTGCTTTTGTCTATGGATGCTTATCATGTTTAAAAAAAATGTGGAAATAGAGTGAGTTTAAATGAGTTTGTGTAAATAGTTAGAGAGACGCCTGGGCCGCTAATCTAAGCCATGCATCATTCATGGTGAAATTTACTTACATACTATGGTGAACCTTCTGTGATACACCTTGCAATAAAAAACTATTCCAAATGGTAAATAAAAAGGGTGTTGAGATTGTTCATTTTGTTTGTTTGTCTTGTCATTTTGATATGGGCTTGTTCCATATCTTGGGACAAGAGGTACCCCAGTTGACGCTCTTGATGATACTATTATGCTTACAATGATATTTAATTGAACTTGATTTATTTCCCAAGTTGAGCAAGACATGGTGTAAGTACTTGTATTCAAGGGGCATGAGACATTCAACCCATTCTTTATCAAGCACACTACTCATATTTGCTTTCACTTTAACCTTAATCATTCAAGATGCTATGATAGGGG
Source organism: Poa pratensis (assembly GCA_947311845.1). Taxonomy (NCBI): domain Eukaryota; kingdom Viridiplantae; phylum Streptophyta; class Magnoliopsida; order Poales; family Poaceae; genus Poa; species Poa pratensis. The sequence goes on from CAMZMU010000096.1 coordinate 46,261,841, forward strand.
TGATGCATGTAAAATGCATACATGAACTTTGCACTTTAATTGCTTATATTCCAATCATATTTGCATCATATAAGGGTTATATCAATGTTTTATAATGATTTTGGGAATACTTCATAGTTTTCCCATTTATTTGGAATTAACCCTGTTTTTCCAGAAAACGTCTTTTTTAGTGTTTCAGACTTTCCGGGAGCTTCGGGACTCCAAAAAGGGCAAGGCAAAGAGCACGGTTCAGAATTTTCGAGACGAACGCAATGGGATTAAATTGAAGACCAGAAGCCCAACAGGATGGAAATGGGAGGGTCCCACACGGCCTAAATTACATGGCCGCGTGGGCCCAGCTCGTTTCCACCTCGGAGCTCCGTGGCCGTCGATCTTTCGTACACCGACTTCGTCTTGACCTAAAAACGCCTATAAAAAAGGTTCCATGACGTTTCGTGAAAGGAGGCGGCGGAGAAACAGAAAACCACAAAACAGAGAGTCGGAAGGCTGCCACCGGAGAAGATCGGAGGGGGGAAACGCCGCCGGAATCACCTCCGGAGGGCTCCACCCCCCTCCGGCGTGTTCATCATCGACATCTACAGCAAGATCATCTCCATCTCCCCACTGTAAACTCTTGGCAAACATGATGCGTGGTGCAATATACTATTCCCTTGATCTATTGTGTCTCCCATCTGTGTTTGAGAAGTGATTTGTTCATGGCACTTGTGAAATAGTTCGTTGATTGGTTGCATACAAGTGTTGTTATCTTTTATGATTGTCTTTATGTACAATATATGAGTGCACGCATATGTTGGGGAATGCATGTAAGGTGATCACCGTAGCGTAATGGATTGAGTAGGACATGTCGGAGTAGAGAGAAACCGGTGTCTGAGACTTGAAGTTACTTTATGGGGGAGATATTGGGGGACCCTAGAACTTAAGGCTATGGTGGGACTTTTATGTCTTAATAACTCTTGTGCAGCATTTACTTGGCCATGAGATCCATCATAAGAGTTGTGTAATTGCTCATTTATTTGGCTACACCTATTTATGGCTCCCACCTAAAAGAAACAACTAAGACTGAAACATGTGCTTCACTAATTGTGACAACCACACGAATGAAATAACAATTGCTAGAACACTTGCTCCCTTGAGATATTTGCTACTTGAGATCTTTGCTACTTGCTGCTTGAGAAACTTGCTCTAAGAAACTTGCTACTAGATAAACCCATTCCACGTCACTTGCTTCCATTAGTTAGATCCTTTCATATTTATTGCTTTGCATAAAAGGCCATATAAGAGGGTTATAGGGCTTTAGAGAATAGATAGTTTACCTTCAGCTCCTCGTGGGTTCGACACTCAAATACTTATCGAATTGTGCTACAGTGATTCCTTGCTCTTGGGGATTATCAAGTACTTTTCTGGCGCCGTTGCCGGGGAGCGTTGTGCTAAACTTTTATTCTTGTTTGCATTGCATACTAACATATAAATCTAAAACACAAAAAATTAGAAAATGGAAAAGAACCAAAAAATTTAGAGTTGTATAATATCTATCTTGAGTTAGGACATGAAGTGTTTGAGGAGAAAATTAAATTTTATTTGCATAACACTCATGTTTGTGGTACTAACTCTTTGAACACCTTTATTGCTAATGCTCTGGAAAAGTTTAAGCTTGGGGAAGCCGTTGAGGATGAAAGTGATTTAATTGAGTTTGATGATCCATTATGCTCATTAGATGATAAGTCTTTATGTGGTGATTCTATTCAAAACTATGTGGGTATGTTTAACTTTAATGCTTGCAACTATTATGAGAGAGGAAGAGATAAGAATCCTCTTTATGTTTCTATGTTATTTAAAATGCAAGCTACTGATCACTACATGCATTGGTTATCAAATTGCTGCTATTTATTCATATATAAAATGCCAATGCATAGGAAAAGAGTTAGACTTAAAAGTTAATGGTTTAATGTTTTGGGTGTGTCTCTATGCTTTATCTCCTATTCGTTTGGCACACCTTTATATCTTGACAACCTGCAAAATAACTTTACCTACTGATTTCTAACAATTAGTTTAGGATTTTCATTTTTTTAAATTTGGGAAAGTAAATGAGAAGGATGAGTAATGGAGAAGTTGGGGTCGACCTTGAACATGTGTTGTTCATGCCAATGGAACCATTGCAAAATCTCTATCATTTAAACTTTTCCCAAAGCTAAAACCAAATAAAAAGAGTGATAATAGTAATTCGCTGTCCAGTTTTTGACATATCCTGTCTTTATTCTGCATTACTCTCATTACTTGTGTTTTGTGCGGTTCTTTTGATCAAGGAGCATTACATAACCATAGTAACAGTAGCTAATGTTTAAAATCAATTCATGATATGTCTTTGCTGTACCTATGAGGATTTAATTTATGAAGGCACTAACCCCTCTAATCAAGTTTTGATGAGTTTGTGTAAGAGAATTTTAAGTGGAAGAGTTGAGGGTGATGAACAAGATCAAGAGGGACAAAACTCAAGCTTGGGGATGTACCCCTAAGTCACCCTACATACAAGAATTTAAGCTTGGGGATGCCAAGCCACCTCACTCAACCATCTTGATAACAAGTAAGTAAGCCTAGCTATATGGCTATAAAGAAAGCGCTTTGCGGGAGGCAACCCGGTTATTTTTGTGTGTGATTTTTCTTTGTGTCCTCTTGCTGTAACAAGAGATTTGTGTCTAGTTTAGTTCAGGAGTTTTTAATAAAGTGCCAAGTTTTACCCATGTTGGTCTTGAAAAGTTGCTATTTGAGTTCGGAGATTTTATTCCTGCACGAATCTGTGCACGGTATGATTTTTAATTCTTATTATGTAACTCCGAATGAGCTCATATTTGAACTATAGTTGCAACTTTTCATCCTCTGTATGCATGAATTTTTTCGGAATTTTTCGAGAAAGTTTGGTAGGGTAGAAAAATACGTTTTGCTGCTGCTGTTTTTCTGGACAGATTCTGTCCCATTTTGTTTGATGCATGCTTTGAGCTTTTAAGTTGAATCTTTTTGATCCAATTGAGTTTATGAGTAGGCATACAACATTATACACTTTGGACATGTCATATGAATTTTTGTTCAAGGATTATATGCAGCAAGAACCTATTTGTTTATCACTATTAATGCACCCCACAGAAAAGAATGGGAGAAACGGTGTTTTGAAGTTTTTTCACAGGGATTGGAGGAGATGCACCAAGAGCTATCCAAGGATGGTGAAGACCATAAGCTTGGGGATGTGAAGACAACCCCCTGGACCTACACACTCTCGGTTTGCACACGTCCAACTTCTGTTTTTCGATCAAAACACTTTATCGCATAAACTTGGAGCGTCGTTTTTGTTTTTGTTTGAGTCTTGAGAGACCACCACACTATCAATTATATATGAGAGAGCTACTGGAAATATGGGTTGAAATATGATGGATGCTATTATCATGATGGGAAAAGGGATGTTTGAGTTGATTTTTAATGATACATATAGTTGCATGATTCATGAGCTTGTTAATGAGTAATAATGTGTAAATGCTTTATCAAAGTTATCACTTATTCATGTTTTGATGCTGAAAGTTATTTCACTTTGTTTAACATGGATTAGTTAGTTCTATGGACACTCATGCATGCATCTAGATGGTCAACTTTCTCCCTTTTGCTAGCCCAAAAACTCCAACAAGCAAAAACTTGTTTCCAACACCTTCAACCAAAGTTATTCCAGTGAGTCCACCATATCTACCTACTAGCTATATGCTATTCCGAGTATGTTCATCATGATATTTGTGTTATCTATACCTCTGAATGAAAATGATTATGTTATTGATTGCCATGGGAAAAGTTGGTTATATAGCTCTCACGAACTTGATGCACATTTTACTATCATTGCAATAAATAAAACATGACCCATTGTGATTAAGATTATGATGCTAGTGGCTTGATAAATGTTCGAGGTTGGGAGTTAGCCCATATGTGCTGTCACATGCAAAGCTTTCAACATGCTCCTTCATCTCATTTAGTTGATATCATGTACTTTTGTTTATGGATGCCTATCATGGTGAAATGAGGTGGAAATGAAGAGTTTAAATGAGTTTGTATAAATGGTTAGAGAGACGCCTGGGCCGCTAATCTAAGCCATGCATTATTCATGGTGGAAATTTACTTACATGCTATGGTGAATTATCTATGACACACCTTACAATAAAAAGCTATTCCAATGGTAAATAAAAAGGGTGTTGAGGTTTTTCATCTTGTTTGTTTGTCTTGTCATTTTGATATGGGCTTGTTCCATATCCTGGGACAAGAGGTACCCCAGTTGACGCTCTTGATGATACTATTATTACTTACAATGATATATAACTTGAACTTGCTTTGTTTCCTAAGTTGAGTAATCATGGTGTAGGTACTTGTATTCAAGGGGCATGAGACATCCAACCTTTACTTTGTCAAGCACACTACTCATATTTGCTTTCACTTTAACCTTAATCATTCAAGATGCTATGATAGGGGCAATGAGAGCTTGACACCAATGAATAACTTATTGCAATTATTAACTTAAGTAGAAGAGTTTGGAAGTTGGATGAAACTTATGTATGCTTTACCTCTACTCACATATACATCTTTCCAAAGTGTTGATGCATGTAAAATGCATACATGAACCCTTTTTTAATTGCTTATATTCCAATCATATTTGCATCATATAAGGGTTATATCAATGTTTTATAATGATTTTGGGAATACTTCATAGTTTTCCCATTTATTTGGAATTAACCCTGTTTTTCCAGAAAACGTCTTTTTTAGTGTTTCAGACTTTCCGGGAGCTTCGGGACTCCAAAAAGGGCAAGGTCAAAGAGCACGGTTCAGAATTTTCGAGACGAACGCAATGGGCTTAAATTGAAGACCAGAAGCCCAACAGGCTGGAAATGGGAGGGTCCCACGCGGCCTAAAGTACATGGCCGCGTGGGCCTATCTCGTTTCCACCTCGGAGCTCCGTGGCCGTCGATCTTTCGTCCACCGACTTCGTCTTGACCTAAAAACGCCTATAAAAAAGGTCTCCTGGCGTTTCGCGAAAGGAGGCGGCGGAGAAACAGAAAACCACGAAACAGAGAGTCAGAAGGCTGCCGCCGGAGAAGATCGGAGGGGGGAAACGCCGCCGGAATCACCTCCGGAGGGCTCCACCCCCCTCCGGCGTGTTCATCATCAACATCTACAGCAAGATCATCTCCATCTCCCCACTGTAAACTCTTGGCAAACATGATGTGTGATGCAATATACTATTCCCTTGATCTATTGTGTCTCCCATCTGTGTTTGAGAAGTGATTTGTTCATGGCACTTGTGAAATAGTTCGTTGATTGGTTGCATACAAGTGTTGTTATCTTTTATGATTGTCTTTATGTACAATATATGAGTGCACGCATATGTTGGGGAATGCATGTAAGGTGATCACCGTAGCGTAATGGATTGAGTAGGACATGTCGGAGTAGAGAGAAACCGGTGTCTGAGACTTGAAGTTACTTTATGGGGGATATATTGGGGGACCCTAGAACTTAAGGCTATGGTGGGACAATTATGTCTTAATAATTCTTGTGCTGCACATTTATTTGGCCATGAGATCCATCATAAGAGTTGTGTTATTGCTCATTTACTTGGCTACACCTATTTATGGCTCCCACCTAAAAGAAACAACTAAGACTGAAACATGTGCTTCACTAATTGTGACAACCACGCGAATGAAATAACAATTGCTAGAACATTTGCTCCCTTGAGATATTTGCTACTTGAGATATTTGATACTTGCTGCTTGAGAAACTTGCTTGAGAAACTTGCTTGAGAAAACTGCTGAGAGAAACTTGCTCTAAGAAACCTGTGTCTGAAACTTGCTTGAGAAACTTGCTACTAGATAAATCCATTCCACGTCACTTGCTTCCATTAGTTAGATCCTTTCATATTTATTGCTTTGCATAAAAGGCCATATAAGAGGGTTATAGGGCTTTAGAGAATAGATAGTTTACCTTCAGCTCCTCGTGGGTTCGACACTCAAATACTTATCGAATTGTGCTACAGTGATTCCTTGCTCTTGGGGATTATCAAGTACTTTTCTGGCGCCGTTGCCGGGGAGCGTTGTGCTAAACTTTTATTCTTGTTTGCATTGCATACTAACATATAAATCTAAAACACAAAAAAATTAGAAAATGGAAAAGAACCAAAAAAATTAGAGTTGTATAATATCTATCTTGAGTTAGGACATGAAGTGTTTGAGGAGAAAATTAAATTTTATTTGCATAACACTCATGTTTGTGGTACTAACTCTTTGAACACCTTTATTGCTAATGCTCTGGAAAAGTTTAAGCTTGGGGAAGCCGTTGAGGATGAAAGTGATTTAATTGAGTTTGATGATCCATTATGCTCATTAGATGATAAGTCTTTATGTGGTGATTCTATTCAAAACTATGTGGGTATGTTTAACTTTAATGCTTGCAACTATTATGAGAGAGGAAGAGATAAGAATCCTCTTTATGTTTCTATGTTATTTAAAATGCAAGCTACTGATCACTACATGCATTGGTTATCACAAAATTGCTGCTATTTATTCATATATAAAATGCCAATGCATAGGAAAAGAGTTAGACTTAAAAGTTGATGGTTTGATATTCTGTGGTGTGTTCTTTATGCTTTAACTTCCTATTCGGTTTGAGCACACCTTTATATCCTCACAACATGTAAAATATCTTTACCTACTGATTTGTGACAATTAGTTTAGGATTTTCATTTTTTATAAAATTTGGGAAAGTTAATGAGAAGGATGAGTAATGGAGAAGTTGGGGTCGACCTTGAACATGTGTTGTTCATGCCAATGGAACCGTTGCAAAATCTCTATCATTTAAACTTTTCCCAAAGCTAAAACCAAATAAAAAGAGTGATAATAGTAATTCGCTGTCCAGTTTTTGACATATCCTGTCTTTATTCTGCATTACTCTCATTACTTGTGTTTTGTGCGGTTCTTTTGATCAAGGAGCATTACATAACCATAGTAACAGTAGCTAATGTTTAAAATCAATTCATGATATGTCTTTGCTGTGCCTATGTGGATTTAATTTATGAAGGCACTAACCCCTCTAATCAAGTTTGTGACGAGTGTTGTGTAAAGAGAATTTTAAGGTGGAAGAATTGAGGGTGATGAACAAGATCAAGAGGGACAAAAACTCAAGCTTGGGGATGTACCCCTAGGCTCACCCTACATATATCAAATAAGTACAAGAATTTAAGCTTGGGGATGCCAAGCCACCTCACTTCAACCATCTTGATACCAAGTAAGTAAGCCTAGCTATATGGCTATAAAGAAAGCGCTTTGCGGGAGGCAACCCGGTTATTTTTGTGTGTGATTTTTCTTTGTGTCCTCTTGCTGTAACAAGAGATTTTGTGTCTAGTTAGTTTCTGGAGTTTTTAATAAAGTGCCAAGTTTTACCCATGTTGGTCTTGAAAAGTTGCTATTTGAGTTCGGAGATTTTATTCCTGCACGAATCTGTGCACGGTATGATTTTTAATTCTTATTCTGTAACTCCGAATGAGCTCATATTTGAACTGTAGTTGCAACTTTTCATCCTCTGTATGCATGAATTTTTCGGAATTTTTCGAGAAAGTTTGGTAGGGTAGAAAAATACGTTTTGCTGCTGCTGTTTTTCTGGACAGATTCTGTCCCATTTTGTTTGATGCATGCTTTGAGCTTTTAAGTTGAATCTTTTTGATCCAATTGAGTTTATGAGTAGGCATACAACATTATACACTCTCTGGACATCTCATATGAATTTTTGTTCAAGGATTATATGCAGCAAGAAACCTATTTGTTTATCACTATTAATGCACCCCACAGAAAAGAAATGGGAGAAACGGTGTTTTGAAGTTTTTTCACAGGGATTGGAGGAGATGCACCAAGAGCTATCCAAGGATGGTGAAGACCATAAGCTTGGGGATGTGAAGACAACCCCGCTGGACCTACACACTCTCGGTTTGCACACGTCCAACTTCTGTTTTTCGATCAAAACACTTTATCGCATAAACTTGGAGCGTCGTTTTTGTTTTTGTTTGAGTCTTGAGAGACCACCACACTATCAATTATATATGAGAGAGCTACTGGAAATATGGGTTGAAATATGATGGATGCTATTATCATGATGGGAAAAGGGATGTTTGAGTTGATTTTTAATGATACATATAGTTGCATGATTCATGAGCTTTTAATGAGTAATAATATGTAAATGCTTTATCAAGAGTTATCACTTATTCATGTTTTGATGCTGAAAGTTATTTCACTTTGTTTAACATGGATTAGTTAGTTCTATGGACACTCATGCATGCATCTAGATGGTCAACTTTCTCCCTTTTGCTAGCCCAAAAACTCCAACAAGCAAAAACTTGTTTCCAACACCTTCAACCAAAGTTATTCCAGTGAGTCCACCATATCTACCTACTAGCTATATGCTATTCCGAGTATGTTCATCATGATATTTGTGTTATCTATACCTCTGAATGAAAATGATTATGTTATTGATTGCCATGGGAAAAGTTGGTTATATAGCTCTCACGAACTTGATGCACATTTTACTATCATTGCAATAAATAAAACATGACCCATTGTGATTAAGATTATGATGCTAGTGGCTTGATAAATGTTCGAGGTTGGGAGTTAGCCCATATGTGCTGTCACATGCAAAGCTTTCAACATGCTCCTTCATCTCATTTAGTTGATATCATGTACTTTTGTTTATGGATGCCTATCATGGTGAAATGAGGTGGAAATGAAGAAGTTTAAATGAGTTTGTATAAATGGTTAGAGAGACGCCTGGGCCGCTAATCTAAGCCATGCATTATTCATGGTGGAAATTTACTTACATGCTATGGTGAATTATCTATGACACACCTTACAATAAAAAGCTATTCCAATGGTAAATAAAAAGGGTGTTGAGGTTTTTCATCTTGTTTGTTTGTCTTGTCATTTTGATATGGGCTTGTTCCATATCCTGGGACAAGAGGTACCCCAGTTGACGCTCTTGATGATACTATTATTACTTACAATGATATATAACTTGAACTTGCTTTGTTTCCTAAGTTGAGTAATCATGGTGTAGGTACTTGTATTCAAGGGGCATGAGACATCCAACCTTTACTTTGTCAAGCACACTACTCATATTTGCTTTCACTTAAACTTAATCATTCAAGATGCTATGATAGGGGCAATGAGAGCTTGACACCAAGAATACCCATTGCAATCATTAACTTAAGTAGAGAGTTTGGAAGTTGGATGAAACTTATGCATGCTTTACCTCTACTCATATACATCTTTCCAAAGTGTACACCTATCATATTCAGATTTCATCACACTCTATGACCATTGTAGGATGTTCTACTTATCATTATGCATACATGTGTTCCATATACTACTGTTATGTTACACTTTGTGAACTATCAATGAACATCCTTGTCTTGAATACTTGATATCACTTCATAAACTATTTGCATATTGCTACTCCTTTGAAGAATGAATCATTTGACTATATGTAGCAATAGTAATCATCTTTGATATTCATTGTTAAGTATTAAATTGCAAAGTCCATGTTAGTTTTATCATCTTCATACTCGAGGACGAGCATGGATTAAGCTTGGGGATGTTGATGCATGTAAAATGCATACATGAACTTTGCACTTTAATTGCTTATATTCCAATCATATTTGCATCATATAAGGGTTATATCAATGTTTTATAATGATTTTGGGAATACTTCATAGTTTTCCCATTTATTTGGAATTAACCCTGTTTTTCCAGAAAACGTCTTTTTTAGTGTTTCAGACTTTCCGGGAGCTTCGGGACTCCAAAAAGGGCAAGGTCAAAGAGCACGGTTCAGAATTTTCGAGACGAACGCAATGGGCTTAAATTGAAGACCAGAAGCCCAACAGGCTGGAAATGGGAGGGTCCCACGCGGCCTAAAGTACATGGCCGCGTGGGCCTATCTCGTTTCCACCTCGGAGCTCCGTGGCCGTCGATCTTTCGTCCACCGACTTCGTCTTGACCTAAAAACGCCTATAAAAAAGGTCTCCTGGCGTTTCGCGAAAGGAGGCGGGGAGAAACAGAAAACCACGAAACAGAGAGTCAGAAGGCTGCCGCCGGAGAAGATCGGAGGGGGGAAACGCCGCCGGAATCACCTCCGGAGGGCTCCACCCCCCTCCGGCGTGTTCATCATCGACATCTACAGCAAGATCATCTCCATCTCCCCACTGTAAACTCTTGGCAAACATGATGTGTGGTGCAATATACTATTCCCTTGATCTATTGTGTCTCCCATCTGTGTTTGAGAAGTGATTTGTTCATGGCACTTGTGAAATAGTTCGTTGATTGGTTGCATACAAGTGTTGTTATCTTTTATGATTGTCTTTATGTACAATATATGAGTGCACGCATATGTTGGGGAATGCATGTAAGGTGATCACCGTAGCGTAATGGATTGAGTAGGACATGTCGGAGTAGAGAGAAACCGGTGTCTGAGACTTGAAGTTACTTTATGGGGGATATATATGGGGGACCCTAGAACTTAAGGCTATGGTGGGACAATTATGTCTTAATAATTCTTGTGCACATTTATTTGGCCATGAGATCCATCATAAGAGTTGTGTTATTGCTCATTTACTTGGCTACACCTATTTATGGCTCCCACCTAAAAGAAACAACTAAGACTGAAACATGTGCTTCACTAATTGTGACAACCACGCGAATGAAATAACAATTGCTAGAACATTTGCTCCCTTGAGATATTTGCTACTTGAGATATTTGATACTTGCTGCTTGAGAAACTTGCTTGAGAAAACTGCTGAGAGAAACTTGCTCTAAGAAACCTGTGTCTGAAACTTGCTTGAGAAACTTGCTACTAGATAAATCCATTCCACGTCACTTGCTTCCATTAGTTAGATCCTTTCATATTTATTGCTTTGCATAAAAGGCCATATAAGAGGGTTATAGGGCTTTAGAGAATAGATAGTTTACCTTCAGCTCCTCGTGGGTTCGACACTCAAATACTTATCGAATTGTGCTACAGTGATTCTTGCTCTTGGGGATTATCAAGTGTACACCTATCATATTCAGATTTCCATCTACACTTTATGACCATTGTAGGATGTTCTACTTATCATTATGCATACATGTGTTCCATATTACTTGCTACTATGTTACCCTTTGTGAACTATCAATGAACATCCTTGTCTGGAATACTTGATATCACTTCATAAACTATTTGCATATTGCTACTCCTTTGAAGAATGAATCATTTGACTATATGTAGCAATAGTAATAATCTTTGATATTCATTGTTAAGTATTAAATTGCAAAGTCCATGTTAGTTTTATCATCTTCATACTCGAGGACGAGCATGGATTAAGCTTGGGGATATTGATGCATGTAAAATGCATACATGAACTTTGCACTTTAATTGCTTATATGGCAATCATATTTGCATCATATAAGGGTTATATCAATGTTTTATAATGATTTTGGGAATACTTCATAGTTTTCCCATTTATTTGGAATTAACCCTGTTTTTCCAGAAAACGTCTTTTTTAGTGTTTCAGACTTTCCGGGAGCTTCGGGACTCCAAAAAGGGCAAGGCCAAAGAGCACGGTTTAGAATTTTCGTGACGAACGCAATGGGCTTAAATTGAAGACCAGAAGCCCAACAGGCTGGAAATGGGAGGGTCCCACGCGGCCTAAAGTACATGGCCGCGTGGGTCCAGCTCGTTTCCACCCCGGAGCTCCGTGGCCGTCGATCTTTCGTCCACCGACTTCGTCTTGACCTAAAAACGCCTATAAAAAAGGTCCCATGACGTTTCGCGAAAGGAGGCGGCGGAGAAACAGAAAACACGAAACAGAGAGTTAGAAGGCTGCCGCCGGAGAAGATCGGAGGGGGGAAACGCCGCCGGAATCACCTCCGGAGGGCTCCACCCCCTCCGGCGTGTTCATCATCGACATCTACAGCAAGATCATCTCCATCTCCCCATTGTAAACTCTTGGCAAACATGATTTGTGGTGCAATATACTATTCCCTTGATCTATTGTGTCTCCCATCTGTGTTTGAGAAGTGATTTGTTCATGGCACTTGTGAAATAGTTCGTTGATTGGTTGCATACAAGTGTTGTTATCTTTTATGATTGTCTTTATGTACAATATATGAGTGCACGCATATGTTGGGGAATGCATGTAAGGTGATCACCGTAGCGTAATGGATTGAGTAGGACATGTCGGAGTAGAGAGAAACCGGTGTCTGAGACTTGAAGTTACTTTATGGGGGAGATATTTGGGGGACCCTAGAACTTAAGGCTATGGTGGGACTTTTATGTCTTAATAACTCTTGTGCAGTCATTTACTTGGCCATGAGATCCATCATAAGAGTTGTGTAATTGCTCATTTATTTGGCTACACCTATTTATGGCTCCCACCTAAAAGAAACAACTAAGACTGAAACATGTGCTTCACTAATTGTGACAACCAAACGAATGAAATAACAATTGCTAGAACACTTGCTCCCTTGAGATATTTGCTACTTGAGATCTTTGCTACTTGCTGCTTGAGAAACATGCTTGAGAAAACTGCTGAGAGAAACTTGTTCTAAGAAACTTGCTACTAGATAAACCCATTCCACGTCACTTGCTTCTATTAGTTAGATCCTTTCATATTTATTGCTTTGCATAAAAGGCCATATAAGAGGGTTATAGGGCTTTAGAGAATAGATAGTTTACCTTCAGCTCCTCGTGGGTTCGAAACTCAAATACTTATCGAATTGTGCTACAGTGATTCCTTGCTCTTGGGGATTATCAAGGGGCAATGAGAGCTTGACACCAATGAATACCTTATTGCAATCATTAACTTAAGTAGAAGAGTTTGGAAGTTGGATGAAACTTATGCATGCTTTACCTCTACTCACATATACATCTTTTCAAAGTGTACACCTATCATATTCAGATTTTAATCTACACTCTATGACCATTGTAGGATGTTCTACTTATCGTTATGCATACATGTGTTCCATATTACTTGCTACCATGTTACACTTTGTGAACTATCAATGAACATCCTTGTCTTGAATACTTGATATCACTTCATAAACTATTTGCATATTGCTACTCCTTTGAAGAATGAATCATTTGACTATATGTAGCAATAGTAATCATCTTTGGTATCCATTGTTAAGTATTAAATTGCAAAGTCCATGTTAGTTTTATCATCTTCATACTCGAGGACGAGCATGGATTAAGCTTGGGGATGTTGATGCATGTAAAATGCATACATGAACTTTGCTCTTTAATTGTTTATATTCCAATCATATTTGCATCATATAAGGGTTATATCAATGTTTTATTATGATTTTGGAAATATCTCAATGATTTCCTATTTTTATGGAATTAACCCTGCACAGGCAGAAAACCCTAGTTTTGTATTTTAATGTTTCAGGGACCCAAACGTTAACGAAATCACCTGGAAATTTACGGGCGTCAATATTTGGAAGGAAAAAGACCTACGGAAAAAGGAAGCGAGCAAACGGAGGCCCGAGGGCCCAATGAGCAGGGCCCACGTGGCCAGGTACATGGGCCGCGTGGGACCCACCCGTTTGGTCCTCGTGGCTCCGTTGCCGTCGATCTTCGCTCCACCGACATAGTTTTGACCTAAAAACGCCTATAAAAAGGTCCCCCGACGTTCTCCGGAAGGAGCGCCGCACAAACACAGAAACACCGAAACAGAGATCAGGAGCTGCAGATTGGAGGGGGAAAACTCCGGCGGGGCGCTGCCGGCGTGGTCTCCATCTTCTCCATCGACTTCTCCACCGTCTCCATGATGAAGAGGGAGTAGTCCACCTCTGGACTATGGGTTTGTGGAAGTAACTTATGTATCTGTCCTCTCTTGAGCTTCACTAATTAGCACCGTATGAGCTGCTGAACATGATTACGGTCACCGTTGTAATACCTTTGTGGTGGATCTTTATGAGTTAATATATGTTTGAGATTGCAATGTTTGTTTCAGTTATGAGTATAGATGCATATTATGTACCCCGTTCTTGTTTACCTGTTTTGATCAAGCATGTTTATGAGAGCGTGTGTGGGGGAACGTGTGCATTAGTTGGAGTAACGGGGGGGTGGCTAGTGCAGTGAACGTGAGAGAAAGTTCTGCGATCCACTTTGGTATCTTTACCTTACTTTGTTACATCACTAGGGATAAATTAAAATACCATGCTACCGGGGATGTGGGTGTGACCATTGCCACTACTCCATGACTAGATCTAGCATGTTCTTATTTTCACTTCATGTCATGATACTTAATGCTATACTCTGAGTTATCTTAATTACTGAGCTGTTATGATTTAGTTCGCATCTTGGTGGAGTATAAGAGAAGTTAATAACCAAAAGATCTCTATGTTAGGACGTGATGCCCATATATCTAAGTAACTTGTTATCAAACCCTGTGTTGCAATCTCATATGTTAACTTTGTATGTTCCATTGTCTACCACTTTATAAATAGAGAGTGCATTTGTGAAACCATGAACCCCAGTCCATTTTTAATCATAAGAAACACCTTTCCAACACCATATACCACTTTTCTATTTTCAGCCATCATTAAATCCGAAAATACAAAAATACTTTTCATCTTGCATACATCATTCAAAAACCCAAAAATATCATTTATCATTGCATCCACCATCATTGCATATTTATTTCTTGTTTGCATTGCATAACTATCCTGATATCATTCTTACACCTTGTGCTTGACAACCACAGGTGAGGTTGAGGACCAAAACATCTAACCTTGTTTTGTAGGTAACCAAAAGAAGGATAAGAAGATAAATCTACCACTTCAGATTCCCGAGAGTTCGATATTAAACCCTCGAGTCATCCCTCGTGGGGAAAACTGTCTTCCACTTACTATACACTCTGCACTTGGAGTCTCAACCTAATCCCGTTTATTTGTGCAGGCATCAAGACTTGCTCTTCGGAATCATCAACAAGCCGGAGAGCTTCGCCGTTGCCACATGGTGATACCTCCACGCCATTGAGCATGGCTGTCCACTGAGACTTGCGGCCTCTCTTGCTATTTGAGATTTTAGCAATGCAGAATCGTCCACCGGTGCCAAGGTGCACGAGGAACGAGTCTATGTGGTAGTGTGTCTTGGGCACTATGAAGCCATCCCACTCTTGTCTCACTGTTGGCGGTTGGTAAGTCTCATGTTGTATGTCCACCGCACAGAGAATGCTCTTGTCACTTTCCGAAAAGCCGAACCAGAGGTTGAGCTCCGGGACGTACACTGTGGGTCCAGAGAACGGTAGCATCCAGTCACCGACCTTTCTCCACTCGCCGTGCCTCATCTCATTGCCCATGTCGTCATACCAGAACTTTATCATGTCCAGGGTGTATGTGCCGAAGGCGTTCACGGAGACCTAGACTTGCGACTCGCCGACCACCGTGTAGGCGTCGACAGAGTTGTAGTCCGAGGCACCAGGGTCATACTTCGGCTTCACGTAAGGAGGTGGCGGGATTGATTTCGAGAACATGCGGGGGCCACGTGACGGGTATCCTTGGTTGATGAGCAACGCCAGTGATGTGTTCGACGTGTGGCAGAAGGATGGATTGTTCATGACAAAAAGCTCACCGTCACCGCCGATGGGGAGCGGGACCGTCAGGGGGCTCCAGAACCGGTAATCCGTGAAGTCTTTCGTGCTGGGTAGCGTGGAGACTGCCCGCAGAGCATCGTCGTAGAGGACCGTCCGGCCGTGGTAGTCCATGGCGATGATCTTATGCTTGTTGCGGCCGAATAGCGCAAAGTCCATGCCCGGATAATCGAACGCATCGAATGAAGGGTACAGGCTTAGGGCTGGGCGAGGGAGGCGGGCCTTGATCTCTGCCGACTTAGCAGCCGGCGGTGGTCGTTGGTCATCTTTGTTGGAGAAGAAGAGGCGTGACGGGTTGATGCGGTGCACCATGTACACAGAATGCGGCACCGCCGGCGACCTGCAGCTTTCAACCACCATATACAGAAACACCCGACTCATCGTCGTCACATGTTAGGTGTCGTGTCCATTTTATATCGTGCTTTACGAATCCAGCCATTGGTTGTGTACGGACGTGTTAGTCAAGTAATTAAGCTCCAAAGCATTTGTTGAGCTGCCGTGAATTGGCGCCTTCCCTTTCAAGTAATTAATCAATATGGCACAATCAAATATATGGAAATCTAGTTCTATAAATACTCCCTCCGTCCCAAAATAACTATCTCAAGTTTGCCTAAAAGTGGATGTATCTAGACATAAAACATGTTTACATACATCCACTTTTGTACAAACTTGAGACAGTTATTTTGGGACGGAGGGAGTATTATATATAGTGGTAATTTTTTCTATAAACTTAGTCAAACTTTTTTCTATTAATATTTATACATCTTATTTTCATGAACGGAGGTAGTATATTGGATCATCTGGATTTGATTAAGAAGATATAAAGTTTATATGAATTTTGTTCAGCGGGGAAATCAAATCTGAACAATGATTTTGTATTGAAGAAAAATTCAAGTACATATAACCCCCACAAGTATTGAAGTTTGGACGAAGAACTCCCTCAACTACTAATTGAAATATCTTGACATACTACACAAGATATTCTAATATTGGCGAGTCAGACCATCACCATGGGAAATCAGCCGTTTGCCTAGTGTCACTGGCATCTCGGGTAGTCGGTAAATATAATGGTGTGGACATATTAGGTGATGACAACCTAATTAAGCATCCCACAGAGTACTATAAAAAATTGTTTGGCAAGAGTAATGTAACTGATTTGAGACTGGAGATATTTGGGGATCAAATTGATGAAGAAGATAGGAAAATGCTGACAGCTGCTTTCTCAATGGAGGAAATCAAAGCTGTGGTGTTTGATCTGAAGCATAATAAATGGGTTGCCGGCAGAATTTTACCAACATTTCTGGGAGATCATTAAATATGATTTAAAAGAAATGTTGGATGCTTTTCACTGTGGGAAGCTTACAATTGAGAGATTGAATCATGGCATCATTACTCTAATCCCAAAAGTGCCAGATGCCAATGTTATTCAGAAATTCCGACCTATATGTTTGCTAAACATCAGTTATAAAATACCGACGAAACTACTAGCAAACAGATTGGGGACGGTGATTCATAAGATAGTTGCTGATACACAGACATCATTCATAAAGGACAGATATATTATGGAAGGGGTGATGATGCTGCATGAGACGGTGCATGAAATTCACCATACGAAAGCTGCTGGAGTTCTATTTAAAATAGACTTCGAGAAAGCATATGAAAAGGTCAATTGGGCATTCCTGTATCAGATGATGCAAGCGAAAGGATTGGGTGACTTGTTCTCGGACTGGATTATGAAGAAGGTGAGAGGAGGCAGAGTAGCCATCAAAGTTAATGACACAATTGGCCCTTATTTCAACACATATGCAGGAGTGAGACAGGGAGATCCTTTATCGATCCCCTTTACTCTTTGATATCGTGGGTGATGGTTTGGCCATGATGATCAACAGAGCAAGAATTTGGGATTAATCTCGGGTCTGGTACCTCACTTAGTAGATGGGGGCCTGGCGGTACTTCAGTACGCCGATGATACTATCTTACTAATGGAGGACAACCTTGACAATGCCAGAAAAATCAAATTCATCCTGTGCCTTTTTGAAAAAATGTCAGGATTGAAGATAAACTTTCATAAGAGTGAAGTATACTGTTTGGGAGCGGCAAAAGGGAGAGAAGAATAGTACAGTGAAATCTTCACCTGTGTGTGCACTGATCTGCCTTTCAAATATCTAGGGATGCCTATTGATGAGAAAAGACTTTCTCTTTCTCAATGGGATCCCATAGATGAAAAACTTGGAAAAAAAACTATCAGGATGGAAAGGAAGAATTCTTTCTGCGGGTGATAGGGTGACGCTAGTTAATGCGTGCCTCAGCAGCATTACGTTGTATATGCTGTCTTTCTTGGAGGCGCCTAAAGGAGCTCTCAAAAAATGGGATATGCATAGAAAAAGGCTAGTTTGGGATGAGAAAGATGGGAAAAAGAAATACCATCTGGTAAACTGGTCCACGGTTTGTATGCCGACGGAATGTGGAGGACTTGGAGTTCTAGATCTTCGGACTATGAACATCAGTTTGTTATGTAAATGGTTGTGGAAGCTAGAGAACACAGAAGGTACATGGCAGCAAATGCTGACTAGAAAGTACCTCTGAAATAAAGTGCTTGCACAAGCAGAAACTAGTCCCGGTTGCTCACACTTTTGGCAGAGCCTGATGGGGGTCAATGAGGTTTTTCAGAAGCATGCCACTAGGCGTGTGAATAATGGTAAGAAAAATCTGTTCTGGATAGATAAATGGCTCGATGGAACGGCTTTCTCGGTTCGTTTTCCTAGGCTTTTTAATCTAACTTTCGATAAAACAATTACTTTGTTTAAAGTAAAAGAAGAGGGTTGGGGCTCGATCAGCTTCCGAAGAACACTCTGGGGCGAAACTCAAGATCAATTTGAGGAATTGCAGCGGTTGGTCGATCCAGTTTCACTTAACAATGAGATAGATAGAGTTAGATGGAAGTTAGGGGGAGCTGGAAAGTTCCAGGTTAAAGCCCTCTACTTACATTTGAGATCAGGAGAACCCTTTCCTCAGAGGTTCATCTGGAAGGTGAAGATACCTCTGAAAGTGAAGGTTTTTGTCTGGTTAATGTTGAAAAACAGAATTTTGACCAAAGATAACTTGCTTAAACGAGGGTGGACTGGGAATGATCAATGCCACTTTTGTGCTGGCAAAGAAACGGTTGATCATCTCCTATTCCAGTGTTCTTTGGCCAAATTGATTTGGAGGATAGTGACCTGTGCCTTGGATTTCGTTAGACCTCCAGAAAGTTTGTCTGATTTGGCAGGGCTCTGGTTGGAAACTATCCCGCGCCAGCTTAGAAATTCGGTTTTTGGAGGATGTGCAGCAGTGTGTTGGACTATCTGGAAAACAAGCAATGACGCATGTTTTAGGAAGAAAATCCCAGATGATCCTTCTGCAGTAATTTACAGGCTGTGTAATATCCTAAATGCTTGGTTGATATTGCAGACAAGTCGCGATCGAGGAAGGTTTGAAGATGGCGTGGAGCAGATCAGAAGTGTGCTGCGGGAGATCTTCTCTGCATCTCATGGCTGGGCACCTCAGGTGGCGAGGATCGCAAATTAGGCTCCTAGTTCCTTGTCCGTCTGTTACTGTCTTTTATTTTGTTGGGTCTGTAATAAGCTGGCTGAAAAACGATTTCGCCTTGTTTGCTGTTATGGCGAGGGCGGCTGTCCCTGTAGTTTTACTTACTTTTCTTTCTGCCTGTAGGCGTTTTCGTTTTGCTATGCTTTGTAAGGACTGGCGGTTTCTTTAATGGAAATCGACGGGGAGGCTCGTTTATTTCAAAAAAAATCTTGGGTAGTCAGGTACACGGCTAGTTCTGGCACACTAGTTTTTTTTTTTTTTTTTTTGAGGTTCAGTTCTGGCACACTAGCTACCGCGGCTAGTTCGATAGCTAAGCTTGGCCCAACTGAACCTAGCTAGCAAAAGACACGAGACGTGTGAAAAAAATTCCTCGACATAATGCATTGCCAAGATCGGTACTGTCCATGATACATCGAACTAGCTAACTAGCCAGCTATATGTACAGAGCATTTGTTCGGGTATGTGTTATGGAAGCATTAAGATTTACCATTCCAGAACTTCTTGCTTTTTCTACATCGGTATTGTTAGTCGTTTTTTTTCTTTCGAAAAGGCAAGTATTCACGACTTTCCTAGATCAAGTTTAGGCATACTGTCATGGCAACTTTGGATGTAAAATACCAAAGTTACTGGTAGTTATGTCGGTTTTCCTACCTGAAAAGCCGACATAGCTGCGCAATAGTTCAGCGTCTAACCGTAGCCAATTGAATGTGTCATAAGCAAACCCTCTACGTGAACAATAGACTATTTGCAAACAATTATTCTAGAACAAAAATGGATTTCGCGACGCGTCATTTTCCCCTATAAACCTATATCACAAATGTTGCGGGTGACATGTGATTCACATCACGATTTCAGAATTCAAAGACAACAAAACAAAAAAGAGAACGCGACAACTTAACCGTTTAATTTGAACGGTTGACAACTTAACCATTTAATTTGAACGGTTGTAGATTAGCTAGACACGTGCTATGCGCGCCACTTCTAACTTTTGCACGACGACGAGTGAAAAACAAAAGTCAGTTTCGTGACCGGCACGTCATTTGCCCTAAAAGCTATACCACACGTGTTACAGCGATATTGCATGAGGCACATTGAACATTTGAATTGTTGTGTGTTCGCTAGGAACATGTTTATCCGCCACTTTTAACATTTTGCAGGATGAGGGAGTGAAAAGCAAAAGCTGGATTTCGTGGCCGGCACGACATTTTCCCAAGATACCTTATTGCATTGAAATTTGATCTAGATCACATATTTAAAATTCAAACCTCAATGAAACGAACGTGAAGCACTCTGACCATTTGAACTATTGTGGTTATGAAGTGTCTAGGCACATGCAACGCTTGACATCTATAAGTGCACGATTAGCTAGCGCTATGGGCATGCCAATGAACTAATGTACTATTGTGTGTGATACTTCTAACGATACGATTAAAATGCGCGTGAAGTGAAAAAAAGGTACGTTTTTCCGCTAAATCGTACTTGGACTCGGTTGTCATTTCCTTCGAGTAAAATTCAGAGTCTCTAGCAGGCCTATCAAGATAGACATATTGATCCCATGTGAACAAAAAAGAAAAGAAAATCATGATATTCTTGTGCCATCTACATGTGTTACTTCGATCTGGATTTTGAATATACAATGTACAACGTATTAACTGTATCTACAAGACACACCCGGAAAACATATATTTTCTGTCCCGAGGGATTGAAATAAAAGAAGCTATTTACGAGCCTTAGATCCCACGGCATAATTTTCGGGAGCAAACATGCATCCATGATGGCATAATTTTCGACCAATTTCCGGAGATATATCTTCCGGTGTTTATATATATTGGATTCAGTTTAGGACAGCAAAAGAGAACGAAAATCTCACTCCATGGGAAGATAATTTGAAACAATATGATATTGCGACAGACAGAATTCGCTACATAGAACTGAAAACAAATCTGCGAAGACCGACGACAGACGGACAGAGTCCCCCTATATGATTCAAGGAGCACCTAGCTGCCTTGCTGATTAGGAGGAGGTCGATTCCTCGTCGCTGTGAACGTCGACCGCCGGCCACTTCTGCGCGAGGAACCGCTGCATGGACCTGGCGACCGGCGACGGCTTCGTGCCGCCGCCGGCCGCCTCCTCCTCCAGCGCCCTCTTGGCCACGCTTATGATCGCCCTCGCCTGCTCCTCCGTCGCGCCGATGACGCCATGTTCTTCCTTCACGGCCTTCTTCCCCAGCGCCGCCGGCACCTCAACAACGCTGCTTTCACTCTTGATCGGCGACTTCATCTCGCTTGGTTCTGGAGGAGGGAGAAAGCAAGAATCTAGAGAGAGAGAGGGAGTAGTGAGATACCCTGAGATTTGCAGAACTGCAGATGGTGGTGGGCGGTGGCCTTTTAAAACCCCCGAAGATCTTGGGTTCGGCCGAGGCTTCGAAAATCAGGACAAAAATCGTGCGGGCAACGGTTAGTTTTTGCTTTGGCGGACGTGTGTGAGCTAGCTGGCTGTCGTGTTCGATCGATCGATCGGTTAATGCTCATGCAGCATGAGCGCGCCACACTGTTACCTGGGGCCCACTACACTTGGCCGAAACTGAAAGGGACTGACGGACGGGCACGAGGCGCACGTGTCTCGTGATGGGCAAAAGATTAGAGAGCTCGTGGGAATATCGATCGTGCATTGGATTTTCAGTAGAGTGGCCACTGAAGATACTTTTTTTTGAGGAAGGATCCAAACCATAAATTAAGACAGCTCGAACACTTTACAAAAAGACCAGAAAAGAAAGAAAATTACAACAAGGTCCCGAAAAGTGCAAGAACCACCCTAAACTGCCAAAGAAGAACACGATTGGATCCAGAACCGCACCCAAAGCTCCTATGCGTCGCCGGAATCGCCGTACCGCCGTCCGCCGGGAAGAAGCACCGCCACACTTTGTAGAAAGCTGCATGAACCATCCACCGTAAACGACGGAATCTGATCTCGCTTAACGAGCACAGCCACAGCGCGACCTTCCCTCGTCCGCCCTTCTTCCAGCCGCCCCGACAACACACAGAACCACCATCGCCAGCACCAAACCAGCTCCAGTCGCTGCTCCCCTCGCCGCCACGGCCGGCCAGAGCAAGGACGACACAGAGATCCACCACCTCCAACAAGCCAACCAAAAGCAGATCGAGCACTTCGACCTCTACTCCCTCTGCCACCACGGCCAGCAAGAGACAGAAGCAGAGACTCACCTGCAAAACACTTCAACTGCCGCAGACCCCTCTTCTTCTCCCCCTCGCCACCGAGGCCGGCCAGGAGAAGGAGATCGATCCAGACGACGAAGAAGCAGATGCGCTTATTTAGGAGAGCAGTCACCGAATCACCTTCGCAGATCCTCCACCATGGAGGCTTGACGAGGAGCAGATCGATGACGACCACGACGCCATGCCAGAGGACGACGCCAGGCCACCGGACACCGCCGCGCAACAGCGGATAAACCGCTCTCGACGGCATAACGCCAGACGCCACGAAGGACAAAGAAACTAAGAAGAAACCTAAACCTAGAGAACCTATCTACACACGCGAGCAGGAGCCGGAGCTCCCCCCCACCTCACGGTGCCGAAACGGCGACCGGAGGCGGAGGGGAGCGGCGGATCCACCGCCGAGAAGAGGAGAACTCGGTGTCGCCTTCTTTTCCGCCTCTCTGCACTGTAGCAGGGGACACCCAATAATGTTCGCAGCTTTGGTGCTGGCCACTGAAGATACTGATCGAGATAGCCAGCCAATCGAAGCACATATGCATGTTGCTCATCCGGAGACAGAAGATACATGTGTTGGGTGACACGCTAGGTTCATTTTCGGTGGTCGCTTCTTCGATGAAATCTGAGTTGATCGCGAGGAGTGAGTGATGACGGCGACGTCGGTTGGCTGCCTCAACGACGACCCTTGTCTCTAATGATATGTATGCAGTTTGCGTCTGGGTGGCAGCGTGTGCCCTCGCGACAGTCATGTTCCACGATGGTCGACGAGTTGTTTGTACCGGGTTTCGGCCTTTTTCCTTCCAATTAACTGGCCAACTCTCTTCTTTTTAATTAATGAAATTTCAAGTCCTCGGCCTTGTTTCAAAAAACATATCCGGCGAATAACTCGTGAGATTCGTCTTGCGAGGCCAACACTCTGCACATATTCTTGCCATTTGCCAACGCAACTTGGGGTCTACGCGCAAGAAAAAACTAGGAGTCAGTAAAAAATAGCTTCCAACGAATGTGATGTCCGAACCAACCATTATACCTTCCTTTCAACTCAAATACATCGCTTTCGTCTATCATATTCAACTCAATTCGATTGATATTTTGTCCATGAATGATACATCGAACCAGCTAGCTAGTGAACTATATATAGAGAGCATGTGTTATGGAAGGCCAAACCACCCTCCGAGATGAATACCCTGCTTTGTACAATATTGTGCGACACAAAGACGACACGCTCGCCACGGTGATGGGTACTTCCCCACCAAATGTATTGTTCAGAAGAACTCTATTAGGGCCTAGACAAGCAACTTGGAATGTCTTGCTCCTCCGGCCGGAATCTGTCCAACTGTCGGACGGCCCTGATAAATTTCGATGGGATCTTACTAAGAATGATAAATTATCAATCGATTCTATGTATAGAACTTTAATCCAGCCTGTAGTACAAGTCGATGCTAATAAGAAAATTTGGTTGATAAAGATACCGGTAAAATCAAAGGTGTTTGCGTGGTATCTTCGTCGAGTGTAATTCTTACTAAACATAACCTTGTCATACGCAATTGGCACGGGAGCAAAAAGTGTGTTTTTGTAGTCATGATGAGACTATCAAACACTTATTCTTCCGGTGCGAGTTTGCTAGGTCTATATGGTCAGCTATTCAGATAGGTTCTACCTTATATCCTTCGCGCAGCGTTGCAAACATTTTTGGCAACTGGTTGAACGGGGTTGATTCTAGGTTTAAACTACTTATTAGGGTGGGAGCGATTGTCGTTATTTGGTCGCTATGGCTATGTAGAAATGACAAGGTTTTAATATAAAAACTCTTATGTTATGCCGGTTATATACCGTTGCACAGCTACGCTCCGTTCATGGTCAGCCCTGCAGCGTGTGGAGCACCGAGAGTTGTTTTTTAAGGTGTCGTCGCGTTTGGAGGCTGCAGCGAGGGAGTTATTCTCCCAGCATGTATGGCCACATAATTTACGGCTCGACCCTCCACCACCATAAGCGTCTTAACAATTTCTCATCATGATATGTAATTCGCCTTTTTTGTTTTTCGTTTGTTTTGGAACCTTGGAACTTGTTGGGGATGTGTGCATCCTAGTTATGCAAAGACCGGGTGTAATGCTTAATACTCTTAAGTAATAAAATCCCTTTATCAAAAATGTGTTATGGAAGCATTACGATTAACCATTCCAGGATTTCTTACTACAAAATGAACCAAGATACATGTTTATATTCTTGACTTAGTTTTTATACATCTGTAGTAGTAGTGGTTGAAAATATTCTAAATGGTAGGTATTCATGACTATCTTACAAGGATTTTTTACATACTGTAATGCCCACTTTGGATATTTGTCGACATATTAATTTGTGCATTGGGTATATAATTCTTATCCAATTGAATAACCAATTATCGATATGAATGAGAAACTATAAGCAAACCATAAACCTATACCACACATGCATGTTGCGGTGACATTTGATTTAGATCACAAATTTAAAATTTCAAAGATAACAAAATAAAATAGCATGCAAAACATTTAACATTTGAACGGGTGTGGGTTTGCTAGGCACATGCTATGCCTCCCACTTCCTACGTTTGCGCGACGTGGAGTGAAAACAGAAGTGGATTTCGTGATCGGCACACCATTCGCCCTAAAAATCTATACCACGCGTGACACGTGTCACGGTGATACTTGATTATCAGGATTCAAAATTCTAACAAAGCTACAGAAAAAACTATACCTATTTTACGTACGGGCTTAACCCACAAGGACACAGCGCACAAACAGAAAACTATTTTTGAAGCATCCATCCATCGTAGCAGAATTTCAGACCAATGTCCGGAGGTCTCTTCGGCCGGGGAATATATCGGATATATCCAGTTTAGGACAACAAAAGTATACGAAAATCTCACTCTATGGATATCAGACGAAACAAATTGCACGACGACAGAGTTGTTTACATAGAACTGAGAACAAATCTGCGACGACAGAGTTCGCCCTCTATGATTCCTGCAGGAACAGCTAGCGGCCCCAGGAGGAGGTGGATCCGTCGTCGCTTTGAATGCCCGGCGCCGCCTACCTCTTCACGAGGAACCGCCGCAGGGACCTGCCGACCGGCGACGGCTTCGTGCACCCGGCGGCCGCCTCCTCCTCCAGCGCCCTCTTGGCCGCGCTTATGATCGCGCTCGCCTGCTCCTCCGTTGCGCTGATGAAGTGATGAGGCCAGGCTCTTCCTTGACAGCCTTCTTCCCCAGCCCGCCGGCACCTCGACAACGCTGCTTTCACGCTTGATGGGCCTCATCGGTGACTCCATCTCTTGGCAGATGGAGAGAGGGGGAAGCAAGAATCTAGAGAGGAGATGGTGAGAGGAGTAGCGACGAGAGGGAGATGTGCAGATGGATGTGGCTTTTAAACCCGGAAGGTCTTGGGTTCGGCGGTTTCGAAAAACAGCACAAAATCGCGCGGGCAACGGTTAGTTTTTGCATGCAGCAGGCGCGCGTCGCAGTGTCTCACCGGCTGCTGGTTTTGGCAAGCAGTACGTACTGGCCGGGAAAGACTGACCGAATCGCATGCAGACTCTATAGAATGGACGGCGGGCACGAGGAGCACGTGCCACGTGGTGAAAGGAAAGAAAGGGCTCGTGGGAGATTCGGCCATTCCATTTTCAGTAGAGTGGCTACTGAAAGATACTGATCGAGCTAGTTGCCTAACTGGAGACAGAAGATGCAAATTGCTGTATTTGGTTAGTAGTAAAGCTGACAGTTGCTCCGGGTGGCTTCAAATTCCCTAATTGTACTCTCAGCATGCATCTACCAAGGGGCAGATCTAGCATAAGTTAAGGGCATCTCCAGTCGGGGCGCCCAAAGGCCTTCCGGACAAGCCCTTTGAGCGCTGTCCGGAAGGCCTGGCGCATTTGGGCGCCGTCGCTCCCCTCTCGCGCCACCCAACAAATAACTAAAATTCAAACTTAGGAAAATTTCATTCAAATTTTAGAAACTTCTATATATTTGAACGAAATTAAACCCTAAACCTAAATCTACTGGCAGCGGCGGTCGAACGCCCAGTAGGGGTCCTTCTCCTCCTCCTTCACGCCGCTGGTTCCTGCTTTGTCATCGTCCTCCTTCTTGACGCGGCTAGGGCCGGGGGCTTCGCCGGCGAGGTCGACGAACGGCGCCGCATTCACTCCGGCGAGGGAGGCGACGCGACGGCTCATCACTGGCGCCTGCGCGCCGGCTCGCTGGGCGTCTGCGCCGGGCAGTGAAACCGAGGCGCCACGCGCCTTTGACGACGACCACCGCTTCGTGTCTCACTGCCAGGCGTGGCCCGCGCGTCGGGGGCGGCAGTTTCGTTGTGTCCCGGGCCGCCCCAAGCCGCCCCAAGTTGAGGGCGTGGGCTGGGCATGCCGGACAAAAAACTGGGCCGCGCCGGACCGAAATCAGATTTGGGTGGCACGAGTGGGGGGAAAATGTGTCCGGCACGCCCCAAAGCCCTTTGGGCGCCCCGACTGGAGATGCTCTTAGGGTGGGTCAGCTAGGCATATCTATTTTTCAATACCGCAAATATAACACATATGATAATGCACATGTACAAAATTTACTGAAATGCTCAATAGAAATAGATTCGTAAGGTAGCACGAGAAGAACAAATTTTATTATTAGATCTGAAGTATGAACAAATCGATATATCAATTCTCTAACTATACTGAATCAGGTTATATATTTACTAATGGATGAAGGCTCGCGTCTTTAGGGTTTACCCCTCGGGAGGAATAAATAGGCAAAAGGGCGGCGGCTGGAGACGCCCGTGGGGCCCTCACCACCACACGACGCGGCAGGAGGTGGGGCCGCGCCGCCCCCTGGTGAGGATGGCTCGTGGCTCCCCTCCGTCCCCCTTTGGACTTCGTGTACGTGTCGAAAAATAGGAGTTGGGCTTTTATTTCGTCCAATTCCGAGAATATTTCCAGAACAGCTTTTCTGAAATACAAAAACAGCAGAAAACAGGAACTGACACTGTGGCATCTTGTTAATAGGTTAGTCCCAGAAAATACAGAAAAATGCTATGAAGTGTATATAAAACATGTAACAATTGGTGTAATATCAACATGAAACATCAGAAATTATAGATACGTTTGAGACGTATCATTGATCTCTAAAAAATGGGTAGACTCAAGAGGGGACAATGCGTACTTTACTGGACCGGTTTAGGTTCCTGGCTCGTTCGTTGGTTGGTTTTGTGAGTCATCTGATTTACATGACGTGTATTGGTGTGAGGTTAGCGTACTTGGCAGCGATCAGGACCAATCATTTTTTAGCATTGCCACTACAAGAAATATGTCAACTAGTGACCTTTTGATAATGACTTTCAAAATATTGGTCATAGATCTATGACCATTTTAACCCACTTGGTCATGAGCTGGTTTGTAGGGTCCTAATCCATAAACATAACGACCAATTTAGACAAAAATGGCATAATCTACTTACACAATTTGGTCATAATGTAGATAGTAGTTGCCTATGAGCTTATTTACGACCATTCGGATCAGTCATGAGGAACGACTAGACAGCCACCTCATCAGTCATGCCCATGTGGCAGCCATATGTCGCTTACGTGTCCATGTTCAGTCATGGTGAACTCAGGTGGGACCCATTAACAGGATGTATTGCTATGACTGGACTGACACCTCAGCGATATCGACTGCATGTCAGTGTCTTTCGCCTACATGCCACTGCATCGTGCCTACATGTCATTGCCTGTGTGTCGCCACACTGACATGGGGGACCTATCGACAGGACGTGTTGACTGTTGACAAATCTGACAGGTGGGACCCCCAAATATGACATGTGGGACCCGCCCGATACCTGACAAGTGCGGTAATGACATGTAGGCACCTCACATGACATGCGGGACCCGCCCGCCCCATCTGACATGTGAGTGACCTCACATGACATGCGGGACCCGCCCGCCCCATCTGACATGTGAGTGATCCCTGACAAGTGGGGCCACACCCCACCTCGCATGACATGTGGGACCCGCCCGCCCCATCTGACATGTGAGTCCAAATCGCGCCAACCTGGCATGTCGGACCAGCACACGCAGAGACAAATTGGCAAATAATTCTATGCAAAAATCGAGAATGGGAGTCGAACCCAAGACCGTACCTCTCCCTTTAGTTAGGCGGAGCAAACCACTAGGCTATCACACGTTATTTGATAGAAGAGCACTTCAGATCTACTTAATCTATGCACCGACTAGACTTGGGCTTTGGTGAGATGAGGCCCTGAATTTTTTTCGTGCGCACAGTGGGCCTTGGCCCATCTACACTCATATCTACTCGGCTCATTTCGATTTATTATTTTATGTATTCTTTAATATCTTTTGATTTTGAACTTCAATTTCAACAAAATTATATTTGAATTTTTTGTAGATATGTCCTCTATCATTATAGAATACGAGGAAATGATTTGGTTATTTGTACATGACATGTGGTCTAATATTTGTTTGAAATGTTTTCATCCAATTTTGCAACAAATATTTGGTATGTCCTTCACAAAAAAACCATTTTTGCACTCGGGAAATATAAAATGATTTTTTCGTGCAAAGAAAATAAAATTTTCTTCGGCAACGTTGTTCACCACTCCAAGATGCACGCTTGTGCACAAGATGAGATCATTTTGACAAACTATGTCATGAAAGTAGCCATATCATCCGTCATTTGGCCCGGAAGGTGTGAGTCTTCGTACATGATACCTCATTTATGTGAACACTTTTTAGAAATATTTGATGTATTCCAAGTTTATATTTTTTTTCTCGAAACTAGGTCACATACAGTGACATATCGTGAAGAATTTCCATTTGTTTGATTTTTTTTTGAATTTTGTATGCCGATTTCAAAATACGGTCAAAATGGCGAACATGCCCGTTCATAGCTAGGGGTTGAATCTGGTGAAACTATTGATGTATCTCTGATGAAATAGGTACTTGTGTATCTAAAAATAATTTTTGTAAAAAATAATGAGCAAACTATGAAGCACTTGTAGTTCAAATTTGACCCGCTTTCAGTTGAATCTGCTGAAATTTGTCTTTTTCACGAGAGGCGGATGGAAACTCTATACAACTAAACATTTGGTTATTTGTACATAACATGTGGTTTAATATTTGTTTTAAATGTTTTCATCCAATTCTGCAACAAATATTTGGTATGTCCTTCACACAAAAAAACCATTTTTTGCACTCTAGAAATATAAAATGATTTTTTCGTCCAAAGAAAATAAAATTTTCTTCGGCAACGTTGTTCGCCACTCCAAGATGCACGCTTGTGCACAAGATGAGATCATTTTGACAAACTATGTCATGAAAGTAGCCATATCATCCGTCATTTGGCCGAAAGGTGTGAGTCTTCATACATGATACCTCATTTATGTGAACACTTTTTAGAAATATTTGATGTATTCCAAGTTTATATTTTTTTCTCGAAACTAGGTCACATACAGTGACATATCGTGAAGAAATTCCATTTGTTTGATTTTTTTGAATTATGTATGCTGATTTCAAAATACGGTCAAAATGGCGAACATGACCGTTCATAGCTAGGGGTTGAATCTGGTGAAACTATTGATGTATCTCTGATGAAATAGGTACTTGTGTGTCTAAAAATGATTTTTGTAAAAAATAATGAGCAAACTATGAAGCACTTGTAGTTCAAATTTGATCCGCTTTCAGTTGAATCGGCTGAAATTTGTCTTTTTCACGAGAGGCGGATGGAAACTCTATACAACTAAACATTTGGTTATTTGTACATGACATGTGGTCTAATATTTGTTTTAAATGTTTTCATCTAATTTTAAATGACACTTATTCGGAACCAATCAGAACGCAGATCAACTCTCCCACGGATCATTCTTCCATAGCCGACCTGAGCCGTCCACGTCTTAGATCCAAGGTCTCTGGCTCACTCCTCTGCCGAAGAGACCGCAGCGTGCGGCAGCCTCCAAACCCTAACCCTAAATGCCCAAATCCAGCCCACCGCTCCTCTGCCCAAAGACCCCGCCGCCACTTCTACCTCTCGCTCCTCAACCCTAGATCGAGACGTCCTCTCCCTCTCGCTCGACAGCCGCACCAAGCGAGCGCCGCCTCTCCCTACCGCACCACCTCCTTGCCTCACCGCGCCTCCGGCCGCACCACCTCCTTGCCCCCACTCTCCCACGAACAAGCTTTAGCTCCTCTCGAACCCATCCCCTTCCTGTCTTCTTTCTCGCGGCGGCGACGGCGACAAGAGCTCCTCTCGAACACAACGACCACGACGTCTCGGCTGTCTTGCTTGCCGGCGCGCGCGTGCGTCCTTCGACGTGCGGCGCTGATCCGTCGAGCTGCCCGGACCGCGGCGCGCGTGTAACCTGCCTAGGGTTTGTGATTGCGGCCCATCGATCCATGGCCTGCAACGCCAGATCCGCCGCCCTGGCTGCACGTTCCTACGCTGAAGTGATGGACGATCCTGAATCCTCCGGCCGCGCGTTCGTCCTCGACGTCGTCTCCGTGCAGTCGCCCATCTTCAGGTCGAGTCACCGCGAGTCCATTCATCTCTTTCTTTCTGAACCGCAAGCATCTCTCAAATCATGATTCATACTTCATGCACATGTTTTCTGTTTGGTGAAGCGCAGGAACATGGCCAGTCTCGAATCCAAGTCCACCATCGGCCACCCGTTGCGTCCACTTTGACGACAAGGTCTGGAACACCGCTGGACTGTAAAGGCAAGTACCTACCACCCATGTCTATCTGTGTCTACTTGTTAGAAATTGGAATATGCCATGCCGTGTTGATCTCAAGAGCTCTTGTTAGAACAATCATGTTGTCTAGTTTATGCAAATTTTAATTTGTAACAGTCAATGGTATTTTTCCGTTTTTTACAATGTTGACATTATCATATGTCTGTCTTTGTAGAATGTTAGAATGTGCGAGCTAAACATAATGCTTAGAATTAATGCTCTTGGTCTCTTATTATTGCTGACCTACTGTTTGTTTACAACAATTGAGAATATACCTGTATGGGTCGAATTCTTGTGACTAATGATCTGATATTTTGTCTAGTTTATACCATACTATAATGGCTACTTTCTACTGCTATTACACTGATGGTTTTGCTGTTTTTGTGTGAAGCAAGTCCCCAAGCAGGCCCATGCCAAAACCTCTGCCAACCCTACCAATGCGGCTGTTGGAGTTGTTGTAATGGTCGGAGGGGAACCAGGAGAATTAGGCAGTGCAGCGTACGACACCCGCAAGCGCAAAGTGGGGAGGTCTCTGATGGCTTCCTAATCCTATCTATCTTGTTAATCTAGGTAGTTTTTGTGGAATGTGTTTTCCTGGATTGAACATGTAGCGGCAGATTTATTTGCATATCATATCTATCTTGTTAATCTACCACAACATGCCTCATTTGATTAATCCACTGGACTTGTGTTGGTTTGGATAAAATGTTCCATTACTAATCAACTTAAAGCTATGCCTGGTTCTTCTATTTTTAGTTCACATATTGTTTTTTATAGCTCTCAGTGTTTTATTTGCATATCATATCTATCCTCGGTCTCTTATTGTTGGCCTATTGTTTGTTTTACAACAAATGTGAACACACATGTATAATTCAAGTTTTGTGATGGCATACTAAGGACCATGCTACAATGTTTAGTTTGCTACAGTTGTAACTCTAGCTATATTTCTTCTATGTGACAACACCTCAGAGCGCAGCTTAACTCAAACACACGACACACATCATGTTCCTGTTGCTTGCAGTTTTTTTCTTAATCTTAATATCTAATGGTCATGCTGCTGCTGTTGTTCCTAGGATGGCTGTGAACTGGTAGGCTCGACTTCAACTATGTGCTTCGTGGTAGTCCAATGACCTAATGTATGTGCTAGGTTTACAGGTGGGTTAGGCCACTCGATAAATTCATGCATGTGCTCTGTTCAAAAGTGAAAAATATTTGTTTGATGAAAATTGAGATACTGTTCTAAAGCCGTGTATTGTGATGAACCCTGGACAATTGGTCTATCTCATTCTTGAGGTGCCTTCCATGGATCCTGGCTTGCTCGTTTTATTGCATTCATTTGTCTGTTCTCCATTTTTACTAAGTAAATTTTTAAGATGCTTCTATAGAGTACAAACCTTGTTTCTATGTAAATGTCTGCACTGAAGTTGAGTTATATTCTGGGAAATTATTGGTGCATTTTTTCAGTTCCTAACTGTTGTACCAATGAAATTTACTGATTTCTTGCTGTTAGTATTTAATTGGGTAGTTAACTTTTAGATTTGCTTTTATTTTGTTCCTGACCATTTTGTTTTATCAACATTCAGATGATGGCCTTCATTCAGTTTTGCCGAGATCTCAAGGATGCAAGAAGAATAGAGTTCTAGCTCGTTGGAGCTAGTTATACCTCGATAGCTAGTTTTATTTTGATAGTTAATTGTGTTTCGGGTAGATGGACACCTGATTTGACTATGTATAATTTGTAAACCGATGTGAACTAGGTTTGATTGTAAAGTTTGGCCATTGGCTCTGTTATTATTATTGCTTCTGTTTTCTGCATGTTCCCTTTTTTAATATTTTGTTTATTTCGTTACTGGAATTTTAGATCTGAAAATGTACGTGACAACTGGGAGCCACCACTTGAGTCTGACAATTCGGACCCACAGTTGAGGCCTGACAACTGGGACCCAATCTAACTAGTGGACCCAACTTTTGAATAAAGAAAACAGAAACTCTTGGGCTAAAAAGGCCTCCGCCCATAAAACAAAAGGTTTAATTGTTGGGCTTGGCCCATGTTGCTGCCCAGAATTCACATGAAAAATAGATAAATAGGTTGAATTGTTGGGCCTGGCCCATGTAAAGGATCGAACTGGACTGGGCTGATTCTGATCCATGACCTTCGCATTTGGTCACAATTTTGCCACGTAGGATTGACCACGCAGGATCTGACGTGGCTACGCAAGACAGCTCGTGACCAAATAAATTGGTCATAAGAATTATGACCCTCCGATTTGGTCATAGATGGTTATGATCAATTCAAAAAAAATTCACATATGACCGTTTGAGACGCTCGGTATGTGACCTTCAGATTTTGGTCACAAAAAGGTCATAGATGAAAAATTATGACCTTTTAGTGACCAAATTTGAGGGTCATAAGTCAACATATTTCTTGTAGTGTGCGATAGATATCGAGAAAAATGACTTTGACCGATTGATATATTTTTTGTGAGACTTTGTTGCATAATATAATAAAATTGTTGTATGCTCATTTTTATGCCATACAAATTCGTATCAGGAGCATAACTTATCTCTAGAATTTTCAACACGAGTGTATTGTAAAAAATAGGGTGTACGGCTAAGTGCATGTTAGAAAACATCACTGTGTAACCGGCCACACAATTGCAGAACGACCCGAGACCAACTAGGTAAAAACACTTTTTTACGACCTGAAATGTGGAACCACAAGCACCAAAAATTATATTTTAGGAAAAAATTCACAAACTGAAAGTGCGGCCACAATTAAGATTTGATTTTTTTTTTTAGAGCTCCACTTTTTTATCATAACCTGACAAGTGTGGACACAATTAAGGAGAGCTATCTATTTACCCAACCTAAAAAGTGGGGACACAACTAAGAAGATATATTAATTTTTGCAAATAGCTTAAACGTGGGCCACAAACATCAAGAGCTATATACTTTTAGATTTTTAATTTTAACCTGGCAAGTGGGGCCACAATCAAGGAGAGGCCTCTATTCCTAGGGAGCTTAGTATTCTTAAGAGATTGATCACTAATGAATGATTATGCAATCAAAGAGCTATTCAAGGTTACAAAAGGAAAGAGCCAAGGAACTCACACTGTACCGAAGAGAGGAACGTAGCGTAGACTGCATACGCGACCAGGATTCCAGGTAATGCAATTGTGGATTGATGCTCACCTGCTGCTACACGCCGTGCATCAGGCCACACTTTTCACCTAAATTGCAGCTGCCATCCCTCTCTATATGTGGTGTTGGTTGCCACCTTGTGTGGTTGTGCCTTGTTGTGAGTGTCGGTCGGCTTCGTTTACGTCGTCCGTGGAGCGTTGATGGCGTTGCGATGTGTTCTTCCCTAAGGGCGTGTTTTGTTGCTAACAACAAAAAAGTGCATACGGGAAACATGACCCGGGGCCGTATGGGCATGGTGCAACTTGTTTGGATTTGGCATTGCATTAGAGGCCAGGCTAGGCAGATACAAACCACATGTGTTTAGTTTTGTGAATTGGGGTGTTATGGGTACTTATCTGAATGAGCATTTCCCTCAATAGTTGGGTACTTGGGTTTGCAGTTAAGTAAAACATAGTTAGATGACTGATTAACCATGTGTTTGAGCATAATGTACTTATTTGAAGATGGCACAAGATGGTTGAAGACCCCTCAAAAGTGAAAAGAAAAAAGAGATGTGACGAGCGCATTTTTCGTTTATTTTATTCTTGGGAAATTCGTACTATCAAGACGGTATCCTCTGCGGGATGTATGAGAGAAAATAATATCACGAACACAAACTAAAAATATTTACCCTAACCTTTCTATGGTAGAGATAGTATCACCCTCCATTTGGTTGTAACTTTTCTGGATTTCAGACCCGTTGTACGAGTTGTTAGTACGGTTATACCGGCTCCCGGCTATATTGGAGGTGTCCAGGCACATCTGAGGCTGGCGCACAAGTGTGTCGATCTCTGAAATGGCCCGGATCTTGCCCATTTCAACAGGGGTCCGACAGAGCCGGTCTTTCGAGGCTTCGGTTAGGGGCGCTCCCCATAGAGGCAATTCGTGTGTCGCTCTTTGAAATGTCCCGGTTCATGCCCCAAATGCGTCCATCTTGATCCAAGATCGAATCATGGATGGATATACCTTTTGATCCTCTTCCTTCACTCTCAAGATCGAGATTATGTTGGCAATTAGTTGGCGTTGTGGTCTTGAAAGCATTGGCAACCGTCATCTTAAATCTCTTGGGCATGTTGTTGGGATATTTGGCTTGGTTAATGCAAATTGCTACTCTCAATTGTTTGATCTTAAAACTGAGGAAGAAATCCAACTCACCCATCATAGACATCTCAAACTCATTGCTCACTAGTTTAAAAAGATTTGTTAGAACCAAAAATAATATCATCAATATATAGTTGTCATACGGATAAGTCTTCGTCAACTCTCTCAATAAAAAGAGTGAGATCGATTTGCCCAGTCTCAAAGCCACGGTCTACATACAATCTTTAAGGCTATCATGCCAAGCACGCGGAGCTTGTTGGATAGAGTGCCTTTGTCGAACAAGTCGACAAAAAGGGAAAAATCTGAGGTTGTATGACTTCACCAATCTACCAAAACCCTATGGCAAATGACCGGAACTAACAAAAAGTACACAAATCATTCGAAAATTCTTCAAGCGGGTATACCCGCACGTGCACCAATGATGGGTCTGACCGTAAGTTGATCTCACAATTTTTATCCCCAATGCCGAGCTTCGAGCCACCATCTTCAGTAAGGACATGACGTAGGCACGCCTCAAGCCCTCAACACTGCAAGATCAGTGATTATGTTTCCACCATGTGGATGGGACGATGATAATGCATGATACTATAACGAGCCACATCCAGCAAAGGTGTCCAGCACAGCGGAAGTAGGGATTAATATAGAATGACGCAGACATGCTAACCAAATCGAAAAATACAGGCTGGGCAGCCTTTGTCAGTGAGAAACAAATCATAAATTAAACAAAAAATATATATGAACCCTTTTATCCTTTAGGAAGCACTCTCCAGATCCCTATCTAGCAATGTAGCATCTAACACATACAGGCAAATTATATGTTGGCACCACTTAACTACACAACCACATGATGACTAAATGAGTGGTGTGCCGTACCGCTGTTATACGACTGATGTCAATTGCTAAGTCACCTACCCGGTGAAGATCCTCGTTAATGTCTAATCTGAAAAACCGACATGGTGATCCGCTAATCAGTGTCCGTCGTGCATGTTAGTTAACTACTGTCAGCCTGGTTGCTCATGGATCATCATTAGCAGCAGAGAATAATTGTCACCGATCCCACTCCACTCTATGTACATGAGCATGAGAACGGTTGTGCTTCTACCAATAACCTGCAGAGAGAGAATCAACAAAATTCAAGCAGTCAGGGCTTTCCGGAAGAATTGTACAAAAATATGAGCAAATGATTTAACATATGCATTGTAGAAAAATCATGAGAGAGGAAAAGACAACCATGAAAAGGATACTAAATAAGACGAGCATAAGAACGGGCTACTCAATTCGAACTTGATATACCTTATGCTTTAAACTTCAAGCCAGGGCCGGGCCCACAGTGGTGCCAACTGTGCCGACGGCACAGGGCCCACGAATTTTGGGGCCCCAAATTTCTATATATCTCTATATATATTGGTATAGCATTCTGGAGGGACTTGGGCTGTATCTGGGCAATGGGCTGCTGGTCCGTCTCCGTGCGCGAGAAAGTAAAGGGAGCAGGCCCACTGGCGCGTGGGCTCGTGTGCAAGTTATTGACTATCGATCGATCTGCCAAAAACAAAATCTGTTCACGATTCCCCATATGGATCGATCTGCCTCTGCGTCGTCTAGCATGGGCACACTGCGCCGCCGCACGCACGAAGCCACGAACCAGCCACCACTCGAATCGACTGACACACATCGCCCATCGGTCGATCGACGCATTCACAGCGCCGCTGCGCCGGCGACGGGAGACACCGCTGTGACCGCGCGAACAGTTCCTCTTCATCTCTTCATCGGCTGATCGAGTGATCGTAATTCGTAAAAACAGGTATAGGCGATTGGCCGGCTAATCTTTTGTATCCACAGTTTTAATTCTGATTGTATCCACACTTCAATTTTATTTTATTCATCTCTTGTATTTTGTGTTTCAATACTACAGATTTGAGTTATTATGGAAAAACATCAGTCCGGCTCCCAGAAGCGTACGAGAAAAGAAAAGGAACAAATTGGATGAAATCTCAAAAAGGTGTTATGGATAAATTTATTAGAAAAGAAGCATCACAAGTTCATCCGGTAATCAGTATGTTGATCATTCTACCCTTACACTTGCAATTATTTCTTCTGCAGATGGCCAGACAAAGACATATGATATTGATGTAAAGGAAGATCATTGAAAATTTTATTTCAAAGATCACAAAACGAATGATGATGTTCAAATACCCGTTATACAACTTTGAGTTAAATAGGTATAATTCTCAATGTATTTAATTGTTACGTAAAATATTATATCATATACATTAAAATTATAAATTTTTATTAGTTTAAATTTTCGTGTGAGTTAGGGCCCGTTTTAGATTTTCGCACAGGGCTCTGGATTTTGCCGGCCCGGCCCTGCTTCAAGCAATGGTTTTTCTGTGTGGATTTCTCTGTCTACAATTCATCACAACTTAACCAGCTCCCGGAGGCTTTATTCTTGTTCGTGGCATGCTCCCTCTTCGAACTAGAGGGGTTTCTATTGAGAATACAAGCAAGCTACCGTCCTTGGTTCCTGCTATGAAGTACTCCTCAGGGGTCACAGCTAGAGAAGTAATCGCCTTCCCAGCTCCTTTATACCTCCAAACTATATCAAGAGAATGCATAGAACGCAGAACTATTTGCCCAGGCTCACCAGCGCAAACCATAAACTCTCCACAACAACTAAGTTCCATGCAATTGAGACGTCCATGGGCTGCCTGAGAAGCAATATGCTTTCCATTGATGGAATGCATGTGCAAGGACAGGTCACTCTCAGAATAGAATACCACCCTTCCATGCCGTGATGCCAGTAATTTTGATAGAGGCTTTTTATGGTACCCTCAAATGAATAATAGCCATCTATTTTCGTGTATCCGATGGTCTGCAGCAAATCATACTGGTGCCAAAAACGTGACCAGTACAAGTCGTACTGGAGGGGAAAACAGCTAGAACAACGCTAGATGGGCCGTGGCCCAGGGCCCAATAGAGTCCATCTAGCTGCAGCCGGAGTCGTTCAGAAAGAACAAAAGCGTAACCCTAAATCGAGCTTCTCCACGACGCGTCGACTCCCTCCGACCAGGTGGCCGCCGCGTTCCGGTGGTCGAAGTCGATGAGAGATCGCCGCCCCTCGCTTCTTCCGCGAGCCGATTTATTCTAGCTGCCGGGTACGGGGTTGCGCCGCGTCGGATACGGCGTGCCAGGCCGTCGGTGGGCGGAAGCGGTTTACCGTCGACGGCGTCGCGCGGCTGGGACGGAGTCGGCGTCACAGGCGGCGCGCGGGTGGGCGGGAAACAGGCGGCGTACGGGCGTCGGTGCAAACAACGGCGACACGCTCCCCCGCTTCACCGGCGCGTCGCCTTCTCCGTGTCTCCTTCCTCTGTTCTCCTCATCACTATCCAGACATTGGTTGATTGAGAGCTGGACCGGGCTCGTTCTAGTACCTCTGCGCCTGCGTCACCTGCCACACGGGGAGCTGCGAAGTGGCTGTGCTGGCGCTTCGTGCTCGTGCAGATGCAGGGCGTCCTCCGCCGCCCTGGACACTGACTGGCTCCTTGTACGTTTTCTACTTTCATACAAGTGAAATGCAGTCAAGAGCATTCTCAAATGAATACTGAAATTGCATCCTAGAAATTCAAGTTCTGTTAGTACAATATTGTGTCATTTTGGTCGAAAACAATACTTGACGCATAGCAGTTGAGCACAAAAAATGGTCAGACTGCAGTTGATTTTAATGGTGTCATGGAGATTGTTATCGAACTGCAGGATGATGGGTTAATCAAGTTCTACCGATTACAGTGCTTCTTGCATTTTAAGTATTGATTATTTCTATGAAATATTACCCCAATACCCTATAGTTTGCTTCCCATGTAGTAGCTCATTTCGGTAGAACCTGAAGGCATGCTACTCCGTAAGTCCTTTGCATCTTTTTGGTCATTTTCTGTGGAATTTTCTTTGCTTCTGCGGATTTTGAAGTTTAATACTCTGCTTATGTCGATTAACCTAGGTTCAAAAAAGGTAATGACGTTGTCTCATCTTGGGAGACATTGCGGAGCAGCTTGGTGGGCTGCCGGAGAATAAGAAGCTTGCACAGAAGATTGATGAAGTTGAGGATAATCAAGGAGAGCATTGGATGTTTTCATGGAAGCTGTACTTGTGTTGTGTTCCCTTGGAGAGTGCTAACATGAAGTAAAAGTAACAGATGGCCCAGGTTCAGTACGAAATGATGGGCAGTGATAACTCAGTACTCAGTAGTACTGTGACTACAATAAGATTATGTCTACTATGCTATTGGTGTAGTAACCGTTGTTAGATCCTTTTGTTTAACCGTGAACTCTGTAATATATTTTGATTGTAATGCCAGATTTAATGCTTGGAAATATCACTACATGTGGAATCTTTTGTTTTGTTCGAGCAGTATGCATGGAGAGAAATGTTGGTTATTCTGTGCTTGTAAGTATGTTGTGTGATGAATAAAGCTGAGTCTTTGATTTCTAAATAATAGAGCACAGATATTAATACTATTGAAATTCAGTTATACAGTTTACTGAATAAGCAGTTTAAGGAGATCGGGAGCTAGCAAATAGAGTAAGGACGCCATAAATCCAAAACCTTGGTATAGATGGCCACTTCGGCTGCGTGGATGCCGCAACATTTGCATATCCAAAATCATGGTACAGTAAACATCCGTGGTACAGTTCTCAATAATTATATAGCACAACATTTGCATAGACAAAACATGTAATTACAAAAGACTCAATTACAGACTACCGTTTGCACGGATACTTTAGGACTAAATGTCAATATGAGATTATGAGCCAGCCACTGCCAGTTTTTCATTCCTCGCGTTGCTGTCACAATATAAGGAGGTGGCACACAACGGAAGGATAAGCTGGACCATCTAACTTCGTCCATCTAGTTTGGTGGAGCCAAAATATACCCTGAAAACGAAGGACATAAATCAAGATCAATTCACTGAGTACACAGATTATACTCAAGAGGTGGTCAGGAATTTCTTGGTATACAATGAAAAGTGACCAACCGACAAAGAGTCAACAAATGGGAAACAGCAAATCTAGAACAAACATAAAACACGTAAGGTGCCATGTGGATCATTACAAAACTGAAGGAGAATAATGTATATCATAAATACATATTTTGACCAACAGTTTAATTATCTGTGAAATAGATTGTCACAGAGCTAATACATCAAGCCAGACATACTTTATATCCAAATATCATACTCCTAGATATTTTAGGCCGCAAAGTGAGGAAATTAACTCAGTAACAGATACAGAAACTCTCAGCTCATACATCCTCCGAAACCATGTGTCGTCTTTCTTGACCTTTTGTGCCATATTCAAATGAATCAGCTTGATTTTACTAGTCAGTACCTTTTACTAACATGGCAGTATACATCTACATTTTTCACAACAGAGGAACCAAAAACTTAAGTCATTGTTTTCAGCTAACTTTACAAATGAAGACCAAACTGAATACATAAGCTAATACCATAACTTTTCAAATCTGAACTCATTCAAACATTGCCAACACAGAACCCAAATTCAAAAGATTCAGAGGACAATTAAGTCACTGTTTTCATGCGAACTACAATTCCAGCTAAGCACATAAAATTATACAGGCAACATAATTCACATAAAAGATGAATAAATAGATTACTTAACTAGGCAGCGAGCAAATAAAGCATCTTAAGATTGCTAAATCAAGAAAGTAGAAGCAGCTAGAAAGCTGAAATAAAATGTGCAATTATTCAACAGCCATTAGGTCATGACACAGGTACAGGGACAAAAATTCGCAGAATTGCAGTTTCCTATATGCCAATCAGCAATCAGTCCCGAAACTTAAGTTCTTTTTTTCAACAAATGTATCATCACAGCCCTTGCAGGTCACAGAACGCAGACAGTCTTTAAAATACAAGGTTGATGCAGGCAGAGCCCTGTAGAGCACAAGGAATTGCAATTCTATGTCCATACTTCAGTACACAAATAGCCAATTCTCAATAATCAATGCTTTTGGTTGAGCACATCATACATGTACATATATGAATTGCTCCAAAACAAAACCAGCCGTACCAAGATTCAGTTGGTTTGTGCCATGGGGAATCAAGCAAATTATACATGCACATATACTCAGACCATAAAGGATGGAGAGTAGACAAATTGGCATTGAGATTTTATAGAGAAGATTCTATGAATTTGCTCTTGCTCTGAAGTTATTGGGGAAAATAAATTACCTATCACTAGATTTGTGTCGTGCGACCTCGGGACTCCGGGTACCAGCAGAAAATTCAGCGAAGACGGAAGAGATCCTGAGTCCCGGCCTCGCCAGATCGCTGCTGACGGGTCGCAGCGAGTTAGAAGTAGAGAGAGGTTCGTGGCGGCGTGCTTTTCCAGCGGAAGGCGACGGCGTCGAGTGCTGAGAGGGGTTGGAGCGGTAGCAGCGGAGAGTGCGGAAAGGATTGGTGGCGGCGGCGAGTGCGGAGAGGGATTGGCGGCGACCTCCACTGCGGAGAGGGGTTGGCGGCGGCGAGAACAGAGAGGCGTCGCGAGCTGCAGATTGGTCGCTTGTTTCTTCGTTGATGAAAACTGCCAGCACGTTTTTTTTCATCGAATATCACTACTGGGCCTCGTGGGCCAAATGTTGCTCAGCCGTCGGATGAAACCATACTGGTCTAATTTGAGCACCGGTAAAAGGTACCGTAAAAGTTGCCTTTTGATAAACCAAAGCCAGAAGGATGTCGAATGGATCTGACATATCTCCCTTCACGCAGTGTATGGAACATACAAGTTCCATCTTTCGAACCACTGATAACAATGTCCAGTTCCGTGCTAACAAATAAGCAAGTTATGATGTCGTCATGGCCGCACAAGATATGAACAGGCCTTTCCATTATAACGTGATCAATTTCTGAAAGCTCCAAATTTCCTGTCCTCATTCTTTTATCACTTGGTCTGCCTCGAAATGCATGCCAGATCATAACAGTTGTGTCATAACTTCCAGTTGCAACCACATTTCCATCAGATGAAGCTGCAGCGCAGAAGTTCCTTTAATAACTGAGAGGTAGGGAATAACAAGGACAATATGACGAGAAATTCATAAAGCAATATGGAATGAGGAGCAACATTCACATATTCAAAATCCTAGCATCATACATACAAAGACATAAAGGAAACAATCAAGCAACCTTGAATGCTCAAACAAGGACCCAGGAAATGTCTGATAAAATGGGATCACTGGATCATAAATTTAAAATTTCTCCTCCATCTTATTGTTCAAATTACCACACCCTACATATCACAAATAGTGACGTTTTGGATACTGACACGGTTTTCGGGATGTGACTTTGACCACTAACTTGTATTCGAATATATTTATACAAATCACTCCAAAGTTAGATTCCAGATGCTTTAGGCCTGAGAGTTCTTTTGCCACCCACCTGGGATGTGCACTAAGCCATGTAATCTGAGAATTGACCTCCTAGGAGGATTGTGAACAAACACTATCTTTTCAGTGAAATGAAACCCAAAGGTCCTTTGCGTTTTCTCGAAAAAGATTCCAGAAATACTTTTTTAAGCAGATCTTACATATGATTTTTAAATTTCCAGTCCAACTAACTAAAACTGTATTTTTGGTAAACAATGTCCAAAACGTCATCTATTTTTGGTGTGGAGGGAGTATACTTTAAGCAAGCATATGTAGTGGTCAACAGAAGTTATTCCTAACCACAAACTACTTCATGTCTATGCGATGCAATCAAGAGAGATAGATAATCGAATATGGCTTTATCTCTAGGGGCTCAAGCCTAAGGGTTATGAAACATAAAACTCCAGTTATTTGCTCAAATCTGGGAACTTGGAAGCAGGCTAGGTTCCTGGGGGTAAACAACCCCACTCCTAGGGCCAGCTTGGATGCCCATTCTTGGTGAATGCCAGAGCTACGGACTACACAATAATCTGGAGAAAATTAATAGCATAAACTCGCTAAAATGTCTACCTGCGACACAGCCAACAACATCTTTATGCTGCCTGATGCTCTGCACAATTCTTCCATCAGAAAGAGAAATTATCTGGAAACTGTTTTCCCCAATTTCCACATAAAATCAAATATTTGTCACTGTTAATTTGCATAGTTGCTAAGAACTGTCTTCCAAGCTTGATGTTCTCAGCCAGGAAAGTGCCAATTTTATGGGGGGAGATAACATCCGGACCAACCCTTAAGAAATTTTCCTACAAAAATATTAATGGTATCAACAAAAGTATATACTAATAATATGTCAATATTCATATCATTTTGTGCCGCTCTAGTCAGGACGAACCTGTGGTCCAGAAAATGTGAAATTTCCACCTAACTGCATGCTTGTTGTCAACCACAGCTTCACTGATAATA
This sequence comes from Poa pratensis, assembly GCA_947311845.1. Lineage (NCBI taxonomy): Eukaryota > Viridiplantae > Streptophyta > Magnoliopsida > Poales > Poaceae > Poa > Poa pratensis. The sequence goes on from CAMZMU010000096.1 coordinate 46,305,775, forward strand.
TAAGTCCTTCGTTCATCATTATAATCATGTTATCCAACAAACCAATAAACAGTACAGCAGCATGTGGCTGATTGTACTAGAAACACTTGAAGTTAATGTTATTGACTGTGGTGCAAAATACAGTGGATGGGCGAATGGGACAGGAGGCCCTCTTCTTGAATGTTTCACCCGAAAAATCTGGATAGGTGTCTGTCCAAAATTCGCAATCTGGTCCTCAATAGCATATTTCTGCAACATGTCATCATAGTAAAATATGTCACATAGTAAAATATGTTTGATGCCTATAAAAATAAAATAAATGAGTCAAATAAATTCCATTGCTAGATTTTCAAAGATGCTGGTAAAGTAACCTAATTGCACCTCAACGGCAGGCTGTCCCCGCTGCTTGTACCCAAAGATAAGATCAATCCAGTGATGGAGATTAGAGCTCACATATTCACTTTCAAGTGCTTCTCTGTTGATATGAATGAATTCTTGTGGAGAACCCGGTATTTTTTTTGTATGATTTAATCATATCAGGAAAAGTACAAAATTACATAAATTAGAACCACTTACAACATTAACAAGCATACTAAACAGCGAGCTACATGATATGAACTGACATAATTATGCAACAAAATGCTCTTTCCAACATTACAATTTGTTGACATAAGTATGCAACATAGTTATTTTATCAGCTGTGACGTTCAAAGCAAAAGGACATTTTCTTGAGAAAACTAGTCTGGCAGCTTCTGCGTAAGAAACATTTTTATATAGAAAGCTAGGTCAATTCTCAAATCTGAATAACTGAGATGGTACAGTAAACAACATGAGAAGATTACAAAAAATGGGGGGAACAGAGCAACAAAGTCATGAAAGTTTTTTCACGAGTATTTTCCAGGACCAAACTAATTGACATCAGAATACCAATAAAGCTATCATGTGGATAAGTAACTCATCCTCAAGATCACAAGTATGAAAATCATATAGACAACTGACTAAAGAAGTATACATACCTTTGCCCATGGAGGGAGAACAACATCACCTAATAGTTCACCATCCTGCTTTACACCAAGATGATATGAATTTGAATTTTCGAGAAACTCGGCATATAAAAGAATTCAGGAATAAGCTCTTTGACATCACTTGTATTTGACAAGCTGTTTCTGTAAGCGCTGTCAATGCTCTGGAAGAGACGATCTGCATGGTCAAATTTGCCACCCTGTACAAGGAAGCATCAGACATGCATAAATTCTGAAATAACTATCACAAATTCAAGCTACTGTCAATTATGGTGAAAATGTGGCACACAAGTACTATATTAAGTATTATGTGATGAATGACATAAGAGAACACAATGCTCAGTTTTGAAAAAAAAAATGGTGAAATATTTCATGAGAGGCAAATTAACAACCTGAAAGCTACGATGCAGCGTTGTAAAAGGTTCAAGCCTGAGAAGGTAATGAAGGACGATTCCCATGCTAGAGTAGTGGGATCCGTAATAAAAACTGCAGCAAAACAAATCATGGTCATTTAGTGCGATTAATGTGAACTCAAGCCAAAGGAAAATCAAAAGAACATCAGTTTTAATTCAAGATCTAACCTTGGTATATCAGGATCGCAGAAATTAAGATATCTATCTTCAAAAACCTGACAATAGCATATAGATTGCATGAAGTTCTCATAAGGGATCCTAACATAGTACTTGAAAATAAGGACTCACTAGTTACCAGACCTTAAATCGTTTCTCATCCAAAGCACCAACCGGCTTTGAAAGATCCCTAAAAGTAGATGACTTGTTGAAATCAAGATTTTCTGAGGCATAATCAGCCAGAACCCATGGAAATATAGGATACTGGGTTAAATCATTGTAAGATCGTCCAGCAAGGGTATTAAGAATCATTAGATACTCAAAATTACTGATTTCCCTCCTTCGCCATCTTTCCTTGGCATTCTCAGCCATTTCAAGTGCAACTCGCCTGTCAACAAAGGAAAAGACACTATTTTTGTCTTTAATACTTCCTTTCGGGAACAAGGCGTCATTCCTGAGGGAAACTAAGAGAGACCCAGCACTTTTCACATCCTTTTGGGAGGAGAAGTTCAAAAATATAGGTGCATTTGAATCATCAAAGAATATCTCCATTGCAGTATACTGCAGTAGGTAGCGTGTCCAGTGAACTCCTTTTATCTGAAGAAGATGGAAGAAAGAAGATGAAAAGAGTAAGTAAGTGAACTAGGGTGTTGGAGAAAGGGATGAAGATACCTTGGCTATGTTCCACCTTCTGTGATGTTTGATTTTATTAGACTGGTTTTGCATCAGCCCTCCATTGATTCTAATCAAACTGTCTCGGCATCCATAAAGTCTCTCCGCACCTCCCAGATCGTTCTTGCTGTCGGAATCTTTCTTCTCTCTGAATTTGCCAAAAACAGATGATCCATCAGTTCCTTCGACCAGAAAATCAAAAGAAAAATGTAGAACGGTTCGTGTGATATTTAATTGTCCTGCTAGTTTTCTCTTTGGAGTTACAAGAACACAATGAACGGAACACAGCACCTGGAAAACAGAAAGAAAACAGCTCAACATGTGTCTCGTACATGCAGGAAAAATGAATACAATCCTTTTTACCTTGGTGTAATCATTATCTCCATTTGTTGATGATGTGTCTCTCTTATTCTGAACAGTGGTGCGATGATCTGAGGAGTCTGCGGCATTATTCTGGTTTTGGTTCTCTGAAGGATTATGTGAAGATTCACTTGTATCATTGGTGTCCTCAAATGGTCCATAGCCGCTGTCATCAGTGATTCCTCGTACTCCTTTAAGAAGAATCGCTTCATTTTGTCTGGAACTTTGGTGCTAAAAGAAGGTTGGTCAACATATGACTCTGTATTTTCATTCCTCGAGCATGAAGGTTGGCAAAGACGTTCATCAAACATGTAATTTCGCTTGAGCTTGAACCTACGCCGCCATCTGTCTTCAGTTTTGTCAAGTTTCCAGTGAGTCACAACGTCATTTGGAAAAGGGTTTGCAGACCACGGCCCCCTCTCATCAATCAGAGCACGGAAAATGTGTATCCACTTGTCCTGATGCAAGAGGAAAATAATTACTATGTGACTATATGTCGTCGAAAACAGGAAGGCATTGGAATTTGACAGCATTTCACTTACTGCTATAATTTGCTGATCCTCATCAAAAGCAAGTTGATAAGCTGCTTTTCTACTGTCATCTGCAGAAAGCGCAGAAGTGATGGAGACATGTATCTGATCATCGATGATATGAACTAGTTGAGTCTCTTTAGTAGAATATTCGTTAAGTTTAGAGTGCAGTTCTTGCAGCTTCCTTAAGCGATCAGCCTGAACATCATGCATATGTTTAACCTCATAAGCGGCCTGATAGAAAACAAAGATGATTGTTTGTCAGCCCTTACAAACAAATATGGGTTTTAACATGGTTCGTACAACAAACGAATAAACCTATAAATAATGGATTATCCCCCTCCGAAACCCGCCACACTAACAAAATAAAAAGGAAAAGACAAACAGCCATACAACACGCAGTCACCGACGGTCAAAGTTGCACTGTTTGCACATCCTACTCGATGAAATGCAAAAAGTTTCGATGACAACAAAAAAGATTCTGAACAAATGTAAACAGAAGGACAAAGGAACAACCGTTGCAAGAACACGGCCCTTTTGTATTAAACTGAGAATGAACCCAGCCTCTTTATTGCTGTTAACTTCAATAGAATCATCTCTTCCCAAGATATTAGTAACAAGCATGGACTTGCCATATATGATAGTTTCAAGAATCAAGTGTGATAACACATGGAAGTGTGCACCATCATCGAGTTGCCCATAATGAGATCGCACTATGAGTAAGGACCTGTAACAATAAAGAAATTAGAAGAGTGTTTCACACGAGCTTATAACAAAGCTCGAAATTTAAAACGTACCATATTAAGAAATGCAGCTTGTTTTTGCTTTGTTCATCTTCTGCAATGAGAAAGGGAAGCAACGACATGAACTGGAGAACACACTTGGACGCACTTTCTAATCCAGCTTTGCAGAGGTATAGAATTACAAGGTGAAAGAAAATTATCGGGAATATCTCTTCCCTCAATATTGTAGCCCTGTCAGCAAATATATTCATTTTTGCAATACCACCAGATACAACAACAGCCGCCATTTCTGCAGCAGGAACATTCAGAGACTCCACCAATTCGCGTGCCCTTTGCCCCAGAGATGGGACTACGATAGTTTGGGGACTCTTTGGAGGTAATTTGCTGGGTCCTTTCCCATTCAGATTACATATAATATTCCATACCTTGTCAAAGAAGCTCCACCAATCATCACTTACTTCATCCCCATCAGCAAGTTGGCAAGAGTTCCAAGGAACACTGAGAATCGACATATTTGATAAGGTGAGTATTTAACGTCCAGTTACAGAATAGGTAGACAGGCTGCAGAAGAGACCCCAGCCCATGTACAGTCCAACACATACTCAACCCGAATATGATATGTTAAAATTGCAATGATTCTCAAGCTGAACAACACATTTTCATACACTTTATTTTTTAAATTTTTTTGAATTTTTTGAACACTGAGTATGTGTTGGACTGTGCATGGGCTGGGATCTCTTCTGCAGCCTGTCTACCTATTCTGGCCCATGTGGCCCATTAACTCAAGTGACCCAGAGAGGTATATAACTTATTGACTCCCCGATACATACCTCAGAGGAGACGCTATCCTTGAGTGTGTTTGTGGCGGCTTGCTCCTCCTTGCTTCCCTGATCACCTCTTATCTGATACACACTGAACTAGGTCACTCACCTAAGTGGGCTTTGGGCCACTTGGGCCAACACATCAGTACACCATTCAACACTCCCCCTCAAGAGGGGTGATAGATATCTATCATTCCCATCTTGTCACATGCTAGGCTGCATTCTTTTGTTCCCAATCCTTTAGTTAGACAGTCTGCAATCTGTAGCCCTGAACTCACATGCTCTATCTTGATGATCCCAGCATCTAGCTTTTCTTTGATGAAGAATCTGTCTATTTCCACATGCTTGGTTCTGTCATGCTGTACTGGATTGTTTGCTATGTTGATTGCTGATTTGTTATCACACCACACATTAACACAACTAGTCTTCAATATCTTCAATTCTTCAAGTAAATTTCTTGTCCACAACATCTCACTTAGCCCTTGAGCCATAGCTCTATATTCTGCCTCGGCAGTCGACCTGGACACAACAACCTGCTTCTTACTTCTCCACGATACCAAATTTCCATCAACAAAGACACAAAAACCTGAGGTTGATCTCGATCATCTAGGCAACTTGCCCAATCTGCATCACAGTACCCATCTATCACGAGGTGCTTGTTACTCTCAAATAACAACCCCCTTCCTGGAGTCCCCTTCAAGTACCTCAGGATTCTATTCACTGCTTCAAGATGATCACTCCTAGGTTCATGCATGTACCTGCTTACCACACTTACTGCAAAGGCAATATCAGGGCGTGTATGACATAAGTACAACAACCTCCCAACTAACCTTTGATATCTCTCTTTATCTATTGGCTCTCCTGACTGAGCTGTCACTTTGTGGTTTTGATCAATTGGAGTTGAGGCTGGCCGACATCCTAGCATCCCTACATCACTTAGGAGATCTAAAGTATACTTCCTTGAGATAGTGAAATCCCCTTGGTGGACCTCGCCACTTCTATGCCCAGAAAGTATTTAAGTCGACCTAGATCTTTGACTTCAAACGCCTTACCCAAAGACTCTTTCAAATTTGCAATTTCTTCTTTGTCATCCCCTCTGATAATAATATCATCCACATATACAGCAAGTAGAGTGATTTTCCCTTTTGCATGCTTGTAGAACAGTGTATGATCACCATTACACTGCCCATACCCCATATTACATAAAGCACGCCTGAATCTGTCAAACCATGCTCTCGGAGATTGTTTCAGGCCATAGAGAGCTTTCTTTAACCTACATACCTTGCCAATAGTCTGAGAAATAGAGAACCCAGGTGGGATCTCCATGTAGACCTCCTCCTGCAGGTCGCCATGCAAGAAAGCATTCTTCACATCAAGTTGATGTAAAGGCCACCCAAAATTTGCTGCACAGGAGATCAGAATCCTCACAGTATTCATTTTTGCTACTGGCGCAAAGGTCTCGTCATAGTCAATGCCGTAGGTCTGGCTGTACCCCCCTCGCCACAAGTCTAGCTTTATACTGTCAATCTTTCCTTCTACATTCTGCTTCACAGTGTATACCCACTTGCAGCTGACTGCCTTCTTTCCTGTTGGAAGAGGTGTTAATACCCATGTCTTGTTCTTACATAATGCCTCCAGTTCCTCTATCATAGCTGCTCGCCACTTTGGATCCTCTTTGCTGCCTTCCAATTCGTTGGAAGGGACACAAGCTGAAGAGAAGCAACAAATGCTTTGTAGGCCGGAGATAATGCTTCATAGGAAACATAGTTTCCAATATCATTGACATTGAACCCTAACCGTTCCGGTGGTATCCCTGCTGTTGCTCGAGTAGATCTTCTCAAAGCAATTTGCCCTTCAGCATGATCTTCATCAGAGGATATTGAAATCACATCAGTACTACCCCGTTGTTCCGTTTGGGGCTGATCTAGTTGCTCCCCTTGATGTGCAACACCATCGCCTCGCTTCCGTGAATACACCTTTAGTTGCTTCTCTTGCTCTGCTGTCCACCTTGGCACACTAATAATCCGTGTGGGAGCACCACCTGCCTGGCTCGACACCTCATCAGTCACCACCGGTCCTTCACTTAGTGGCGTTATTAGCTGCTCTCTTTGTTGTACCAGAATATCACCTCGAATTGGTCGATGCCGCACTGAATCGACACCCCCACACAACTACCACCACTCCCCCTCTTGACCAACCACAGAGACTGGGTATGGTCAAGACTGTCAAATAAGCCACTAAGATCAGTTTTCTCACCATAAATTGGTTCGGATTCCCTAAAGGTGACATCCATGCTCACAAAAGTCCTCCGTTCAGAAGGACTCCAACACTTGTAGCCTCTCTGCCCAGAAGAATACCCAATGAAGATACACTTTACGGCGCGTGGATCCAATTTTCCCACAGATGGCCTGTGGTCCCTAACAAAGCAGACACAGCCAAACAGCTTGGGAGGAACCACAAATCATTCTTTCCAAAAAGTAAATCAGAGGTGACTTCATGCCTAGTACTCTCGATGATGTGCGATTGATCAAGTATGTCGCAGTCATCATAGCTTCACTCCACAAGAATTTCGGCACGTTCATGGTAAACATCAGTGGTCGAGCAACCTCCTGAATATGTCGATTCTTCCTTTCTGCCACTCCATTCTGAGGAGGAGTATCCGGACATGAGGTTTGATGCAAAATCCCGTGCTCTGATAAGAAAGCCCAAAAACTTTGTTCACATACTCAGTGCCATTATCACTTCTTATCACTTGTACCTGAACATTGAAGTGATTTTTACATAGGCATAGAAAGTCTTGAAGCATTGAAAGTTTCATCCTTGTGACGCATCAAATAGACCCATGTCATACGTGAGTGACAGTCAATAAAGGTCACAAAATACTTTGCCCCACTAACCGACGCCATAGGACTAGTCCACACATCCGAGTGAACAAGCATGAATGGGATATACTCGAAGTCCCTTACTCACGTAAGATGTCTTGTATGTTTTTGCAAACTCGCACGCATCACACTTCAGTTTGTTCTTATCTACTCCATGCATTACACTAGGAAATAGCTTGTACATTTTATCAAAGGATACATGCCCCATTCTGCAGTGATGTTTCATTGCCACAGACTCTCTTTCTTCCACAATTGCTGCAAACACTGAGCTGCCCATCTGACCAAGCCCCTCACGGTCCATGTACCATAGTCCCCTATGCCTTATTCCTACCCCAATCCTCTGTCCAGTCGATCGGTCCTCAATCAAGCACATTCTTCTGTCAACATTTATCCTACAGTCTACTTGGTCGACTAGAGCACTCATAGACACCAGATTAACCGGAAAGGCTGGCACATGAAGACTGAAGATAACTAATAGAAGGTGTACATTGAACGGTCCCAATACCCTTAATAGGCTGCAATGTCCCGTCAGCAGTGCATATAGTGTTACTTTGAGAGTGCTGATCATATGACTCAAATTCCCTGAAGTCACCTGCAACATGTGGAGATGCACCCGAGTCTAGTACCCACTCCGGATTAATTCTGTGAGCAGCAATGGTGGCCTTTTCGGTGTTGTCCTCATTTCTACAGGTAAAATCAGCAGAACTTGGAAGACTAGTATCCTCTATCTTCCTCCCAGAGCACCTGCAGCTATTGCAGCACCAACACCTAGCAACAGCGCCTCCTCCAAGCGCCAGCTGCGCGTGCAACACCTGAGCACAGCACTAGGACCAACACTAGCAGCTGTCCATTCGCTTGCTCCTGCACCGTGGCCGTCATCACCTCGAGTGCCAGCGCAATGCCGCCCACGTTGCTCTGCCTCAACCTTCTCCATGGTCGGCGGCGGCCTCTGCTTCCCGTGACAGGTCCACGGCCTCCTTCCGCTGCTGCAGCGCACGCAGCTCCACCACGTCCTCCATCGCGACCTTGTCCCGGTACTCCGTCTCCAGTCGCTCCACGGCGGCCGCCTGCTCCTCCACAACGCGCGCATCTTGGACTCAAATTCCTCCGTCGCCTCACATCGCCGGCACGCGCACTCCGACTCTAGCTCGAGTTCCGCATGCTTCAGCCGCCACGCCGCCTCTCCCCGTGCACATCCCGCGCGTGGTGCCCCTCGTCCAGCTCCCATGCTGCACTCAGCCAGCTGCACCGGCACCGCCGCCAACCGCGTGCCGTAATAGCCCGCCGGTCGCTCCTGCCTCCTCTGCCAAACCCGGCTCTGCTCTGCCAAACCCGACAGCTTCAGCAAGGCCTTTCGTTTCAGCATCTTCCCGCCCTGCTACTGTAGCACACGCAGCAGCAAACACACCAGCCCCCTGTTTTCTCCTCCTCGCGAGCAGCTGCACGCAGCAGCAATACCTGTAATTTCCCCTACCGAGCAGCTTCACCGCAAGCAGCAATTCTCCTTCCTTCTATGCCACAGCTGCACCCCCACACCGACAGCTATAGCCCTTCCTCCACCGCCGATCTCGCCGGAACCGCCGTCCGGTCAGGCCCCGCCGTCGCCGAGCTCTGATACCATATTGACTCCCCGATACATACCTCAGAGGAGACGCTATCCTTGAGAGTGTTTGTGCGGCTTGCTCCTCCTTGCTTCTCTGATCACCTCTTATTGATACACACTGAACTAGGTCACTACACCTAAGTGGGCTTTGGGCCACTTGGGCCAACACATCAGTACACCATTCAACATAACTGAAGATGGCTGTGTGGAAACCCTAAGACTCAAGACACACACGGTGGTGACGGCTGCTCCTAGGTTAGCTACTCTCACTTCTACAGGTATCGGTTCTATCAGAGCCCCGGCGACGGTGGTGGCGGCGCCGGTGACAACCAGGGCGGAGATGAAGGTGCGTCCGTTGTGGTAGATCCGAAGGAGGCTGAAGGCAGTGGTGTTCGTGTGAAGCTCTGCTGTTGTGAGTGAGATGGGGACGTGACAAAGGTGCTGAGCAGCTAGTTAACCTGCTAGATGCAAAGAAGGAGATGAGGCTTCTTCTGAGGAAGGTAGGCCGTCAACCCACGAGGGGAGGTCCAGTATAAGCTTGAACTCATGCCAAACGAGATCAAGCTGGAAGGGGTAGGAAATTACCTCAGTTGTCCAGAGGGATGCTGATTCTGAGGACGAAATCAATGGAAGGGTACGTGCTAGGAGCGTCAACGAGCCTGAAGACAAGATTGGGCAGGAGTGGAGGAAGTGGAATGCTACAGATTCGCTAATCCTCACTTGGTTGTTGAATTCTCTCACACCGGCTGTTGCTGCATCTGTGGAAGCTCTTGCCACATCAATGGAGGTATGGGATGCCCTGTCCAAGAGTACTCAAGCAAGGAAACGTCATGCTGATTCCCAGATTGAAGATACAATACATGATTTGAAACAAGATGACAAGACTTTGATGACATATGTGGGAGAGCTGAAACATGCATGGTCAGATCTTGATCATCTCGCCCCTTTGGTGCTGTCTCATTCTGAATGCGTGGCAGCAGCAAAGAAGTGATTGAGGACAGATGGCTGAAATTCTTGAAGGGACTGCATCCTTCATTCGTGGCGGGAGGGCTGCACTAATGCATCTTCCTCAGCCGCCTACTTTGAAGAGGCCATTGCAGCTATGGGCCACGAAGAAACTAGGCTAAAGCAGGTTGAGAAAGGAGAGGGGGTTTCTAAACCAGCTTACTATGTATCTAATAGACAGAATACCGTGATTGTCACAATTGCGGAATAAGAGGGCACCTAACTTACAACTGCACTGCTCCAAGACGTGGCCAAGGAAGGGGGTATAGCCGAGGAAATTACAGGGGAACTAGAGGCAGGAATACGGGGTATTCTAATTATCAAGGGAGTGCTAGAGCCAACATGTCATCATGATGAAGGATCATCGCAGGCTAGTTCAGGCCAGAATGGAATGAAGAAGGGGATCAGGCAACAGATGCCAGTTTTGGACAGTTTGCACACTTTGTCTACACCAATGAAGGTAAAACTGAATGTGCCTCTCTAGCTACGCATAGATAAATTCAAAAGGATACTAGACTCTGGGCATCCAAACATGTTGCTGGTTGCATTGGGGAGTTTGAGTCATATAAGCAATTTCCTTCCATGCATCAAGAAACAATTCAAACTGCTGATGGTACAGCCCAGAAAATCGAAGGAACAGGAATTGTTCAGTGTACATGAAATATTAAGCTATCATCAGTCTTGCATGTACCTGCATTTCCTGTGAATTTACTCTCTCTGAGTGCGCTGGTAGATCAATAGACTGTCAAGTAATCGTTGACAGATAGTATTCTTTATACATGAGAGGCTAAGTGGAAGGAAGATTGGCACAGGAACCAGGCGTAGAGGCCTTTGGTACATGGACCGTGATGAATCAGGCAAGCTTGGAGGTTCAGCCCTTGTTGCTGCTCTGGTTGGGAAGGAGAAACTTGCTATGATTCATCATTATAGAATGGGCCATGTAGCTTTTGATAAAATGAGTAAAGCCTTTCCTAATGTAATGAGTGAAGTTGATAAGAACAACTTAAGTGTGAAGCATGTGAGTACGCTAAACACACAAGAACCACCTATGTGAGTAAGGGGCTGAGAAATATATCCCCGTTTATGCTTGTGCATTCTGATGTGTGGACATGTCCCATTGCACTATTAGTGGGATGAAGTATTTTGTGACATTCATTGATTGTTATCTCGAATGACATGGGTGTACCTCATGAAGCATAAGGATGAAGTGCTATCTTGCTTCCAGAATTTTTGTGCATATGTTAAAACCCAGTTCAAGGTGCAGGTCCAGATGCTCAGATCTGATAATGGAACAGAATACATCAACAAAAGATTTGGAGGGTTCCTATCTGATCACGGTATTCTACATCAGACATCATGCCCAGACACTCCACCTCAAAATGGAGTGGCAGAGAGAAGAATCGCCATATTCTCGAAGTGGCTCGATCTTTGATGTACACCATGAATGTCCCAAAATTTCTCTAGAGTGAGGCAGTGATGACAGCTACGTTCTATTAACCGCATGCCATCAAGAATACTAAATATGAAATCTCCTTGTGAATTGTTGCTAGGTGAGAACAAGTTTGTGGTTCCACCCAGGGTGTTCGGCTGCACTTGCATTGTTCGTGATCATAGGCCCTCGGTGACAAAGCTTGACCCTCGGGCTTAAGTGCATCTTCATTGGCTATCCTGCTGGACAATGCGGATATAAATGTTGGAATCCTTACGAGCGGCGCACATTTGTAAGTCTTGATGTTACTTTCTGGGAGTCTGACCCTTTTTATGGTGACAAAACAGATTTGAGTACTATATTCGAAGGACTTGACCAGCCAACTAATACTACTGGTCAAGAGGGGAGAATGCAAGTGCAAGCAGAGAGCAGCGATGATGGTGTCAGCAGTAGCTCTCCTGGACAACATCAACCACTCCTAGTTGGGTCCATACCACTTGTTATTCCAGACGTGCCACAAGCAAGAAGTTGGCCAAAGCCAAATGAAGAACATGCAACACGTGTGTACTCACGAAGGCCAAGGATAGAACAACAGGGGAGCAAGAGCAACAACCACATGGGGAGCAAGAGCAACAACTACAGGGGGAGTCTCAGGTTGTTGAAGTTGATTTGCCAGAAGAGAGTGTCGAGCCTGAGTTGACAAATGAAAGTTCTGCCACCACACTGGCGTCACTGGATCTGCCTATTGCTTTAAGGAAAGGGAAACGAGCTGCTACGTTGACACAAACCGATAGAGCAGGCTTGGTGCACAACATCGATAATTACGTATCATATGAAGCTCTATCTCCTTCATACAAGGCATTTGTTGCATCTCTCCAATCTGCTGCAATTCCAAGAGATTGGAAGGCACCCAAGCAGGATCAGAAGTGGGTGGTTTGCTGCTATGAAAGAAGAATTGGATGCACTAAGGAAGAATAAGACCTGGGAACTCACTAGTCTTCCTAGAGGAAAGAATGCAGTCAGTTGTAAATGGGTCTATACCGTGAAGCAAAGTCCTGAGGGGAGGATAGAAAGATACAAAGCAAGATTGGTGGCTAGAGGATATAGTCAAACGTATGGATTGATTATGATGAAACCTTTGCTCCTGTGGCGAAGATGAACACAGTAAGGGTCCTGATCTCATGTGCGGCAAACTTGGATGGCCATTACACAGCTAGATGTAAAAAATGCGTTCCTTCATGGAGATCTACAAGAAGAAGTTTACATGGAAATTCCTCCGGGCCTAGCTTCAGCTGAAGGTAAAGTGTGCAGGTTAAGGAAGGCACTTTATGGGTTAAGACAATCACCTAGAGCTTGGTTTGATCGATTTAGAAGAGCTGTGTGCGGGATGGGATAAGGCAGTGTAATGGTGACCACACTGTATTCTATAGACATTCAAGCGAGAAGATCACAATTCTAGCTGTCTATGTGGATGATATTATAATCACAGGAGATGATGCAGTGGAGATAACAAGGGTGAAGAGTTGTTTGAGCAAAGCCTTTGAAGTCAAAGATCTTGGACAACTTAGATACTTCCTTGGAATAGAGGTGGCGAGGTCAAAGAAGGGAATTGTCCTATCGCAGCGGAAATATATCTTGGATCTTCTCAATGATATGAGCATGATGGAATGTCGCGCAGCTCCAACACCCATTGATCAAAACCAAAAAGTAACAGCTCAATCGAGGGAATTAGTGGATAAGGAAATATATCAAAGGCTGGTGGGAAAGCTGCTGTACTTGTGTCACACAAGACCAGATATTGCATATGCAGTTGGCGTAGTGAGCAGATATATGCATGAACCGAGAAGTGGGCATATGGACGCTGTCCATCGAATTTAAGATATATAAAAGGAACTCCAGGGAAGGGATTATGGTTTCAAGCAAATGGGCATCTAACAGTTGATGGTTACAGTGATGCTGATTGGCGAGTTGTTTGGATGATAGAAGATCAACATCTGGTTACTGTGTTTTTGTTGTAGGAAACTTGATCGCGTGGAGGAGTAAGAAACAAGCAGTAGTATCAAGATCAACCGCAGAAGCTGAGTACAGAGCCTTGTCTCTAGGATTAAGTGAGATGCTATGGTAAGATATCTTCTAAGTGAGTTGAAGGTCCTAAAAGATGGACAGCTGAATGTATGGTGTGACAACAAGTCTGCAATCTGCATTGCAAATAATCCAGTCCAGCATGACAAGACAAAGCACATTGAGATTGATAGATTCTTTATTAAAGAGAAGCTTGATGCTAGAATTATCAAGATTGACCATGTGAGCACAGGGCAGCAAATTGCTGATTGTCTCACAAAAGGTTTGGCTCCCAAAGAGTGTGATCGAGCTTGTGACAAGATGGGAATGATTGACATATATCACCCATCTTGAGGGGGAGTGTTGGACTGTACATGGGCTGGGATCTCTTTTGCAGCCTGTCTACCTATTCTGGCCCATGTGGCCCATTAACTCAAGTGACCCAGAGACGTATATAACTGAAGCTGGCTGTGTGGAAACCCTAAGACTCAAGACACACACGGTGGTGACGGCTGCTCCTAGGTTAGCTACTCTCAACTTCTACAGTATGCACTGAGTGTCAATATTTAATTGCTTTAACTACAAATCTAGGTAACATATATTCGTCAAGAAAAACTCAATAAGTACAAGGGTGAGAACACTAAGCAAATAACACCCTATACAGGTTCAAATACTCCACAACTAGCTGCACAACAATTGCATTTGTAACAACAGTAACAAAAAACTATTATGTAGAGGAAACCAGAAAGAACTTGTACCTTCTACACTGATCATTGCTCTCAGCATTTAAAATTTCATTTACTGTACACTTAATATCTTCTTTCCATTGGTCATCAGATAAAGGTTCGTCTGTAGTACTAGGAGATGGAGACTGTAAACGGATAAAAACACTATGAAATGTGTATATGCCTATATGGAATAACTTATTTTCTTTTAATACAAGTATGTTTCGAAGTTTACCAAAAGCTTAATTCCTATTTGATTGACAAGCAACTCCTGGATAAGCTTCAAAAGATGCAAGACATTATCACAGCCAGGCTGCGAAAGGAAAATATTTTCTGCTGAAGATGTCTGAAGCAGGCTCTCGATAATATCATCGAGTATGTCCCGCAGCAAAAAAGAACTTGATAGTTGTCCCTGCGGATTTTAATCTCAGTGATGTTATCAGAACCGAACAAAGGATATATGGTAGGGAGCTATTCATATAAAATGATATTAAAGAAAGAAGATAACACCAAACCTGATCAATTTTCAAAAGTAAAAAATGAATTGTATCCTCAAGCTGGTGCCAGCCACCTTTTACAGAGCTCAGGTAGTATGAAAGGACCAAGGAATACAAGTTCCTCACAAGAGTTAGTTCAGTGATCTCCACATTGTCTGGCTTAGCTTTAGAAACTGAATTGTAGTCCTTAATTGCATCAAGATTTGTCGATGTCTCAAGCCAAGAGTTCCAACCATGCTCCTGCAAAAACTTCCTAGGATTAGCACAGCACAAGTAACTTATATAGAGATAAGAAAATAACCAGTACTCCCTCCGATCCCAAAAAAGAGTCGGACGGTTAAGCACACTGTAATTTTACACAAAACCCCTTCTAAATTCAAAAACGAAAACAAACACACTCCGCATCGCTCGTCTCGCTCGCTCGCCTCCAGATCGCCCGCAGGAGCAGCTCCAGGTCGCCGGCAGCTTCAGCTCCAGATCGCTCGCAGCTCCAGCTCCAGATCGCCCGCAGCTCCAGCTCCAGATCGCCCGCAGCAGCGGCTCCAGATCGCCGGCAACAGCGGCTCCAGATCGCCCCAGCAAATCTCGCCTCCCGGAGGAGGAGCTTCTCCGAGCAGCCTCTGGCCAGCTCCTCCTCCGGCCAGCTCCTCCTCCGGGATCAAGTGATGCGCTCCTCCTCTGGCCAGCTCCGGCCAGCTCCTCCTCCGGGATCAAGTGCTGCGCCTCCGCTTCCGTATCCAGCCTCTGTCACCCACATCACGAGCTCCTCCTCCTCCGATCAAGTGTTTGCGCCTCCACTTCCGTATCCAGTCTCCTCTACGCCAGTGATGGATGCACCATCTTCCTCCTCCTCCGTCCCGAGATCAAGTGCTGCGCCATCTTCTTCGTCCGTCTCCGGATCTTCAAGTGCAGCTTCATCTTCCTCCTCAGCCTCCAGATCAGCAACAGGTACTTCTGCACAAAATAACCATCCAGTTTGAATTCAAAACTGTACTCAAAAACTGTATTCAGCAACTGAATTCAAAACTGTATGAGTAATACACCGTTTCTCACCTCTAACTAACCATTTTACTGCACTGTATGGAGTTTCTTGCACAAGTATGCCCTTCTGAGTATCATCTGTCGTGGGTTTGTCACGTCAGGTGTCATAGATGACTTCGTAGGTGTGGGATTACGCGAGTCAAGCATCTCCGAGCTTGGGATCGCAGGAACAAAGATCAACACAGATTTACCCAGGTTCGGCCCCCTCAATGTGAGGTAAAAGACCTACTTCCTGCCTACCCTAGATTGGTATTGATATGATAATCGAGGTGTTACAATGGAGGCGATCCGATCTGGTACTCGCCGTATGAGCTAGGGTTTGGGGCTTGATAGCTTGACCCGCTCTAAGTCCTGCGAGTCCTCTTTATATGCACAGAGGCTCGCTAGGTTACAAAAGGAAACTTCCCCATAAGGAATACATCCACAGAGGCCTACTCGGAGACTACTTGGTCTTCACGTCCTCCGGGATTTATCTTCTAGATCTTTCTCCTTATGGCGGTTCAATATTGGGCTTGTTCCCAAGTGGGCCTTCATCCGTGCGAGTAAGTTAAGTCGCACTGGGCCGCGGGTTAATCCAGAAGTATTCCCCCGACATTAGCCCCCAAGCATGGCCTGAACTTCATAGTACTTCTTGATCTTGAATGCTTAGGCCGTGCTTTTCCTTGTTTCCAATCTGCGGCTTATAACTCTTCTTGGCGACTCAGAACGCGACTTATCCTTTCTTGACGGTTGACTTTCAGATCTAAACGTCTTCCACGTCTGGGTTATTTATCTTGACTCATGTTTTCCCCAGCGTTCCGCATCAAGTCCTGTATTACGCATCCGCTACTCCTTTCCGCCGCCTCCAATCTCGCTTCTCGTACTCACAATCCTTCGGTGGATATCTCCGTTGATCCGAGAAAAATGTCTCGCCGCAAGTGCAACTGGGAAGGCTCGTGGGTCGACGAAGATTTCCTGGAATCCCTATCTGCACGGGGCCTTCTTCCGCCAAAAGATCAATGCGAATGGCGGGCGGCTGGCGAGGAGGTAATCCCCAATCCTCAACCAGGAGAAATAGTGATTTTTGCGGAGCATGTTGAGCGCGGGTTCAAACCCCCAGGCTCTCTCTTCTTCCGCTCCTTGATGCAGCGGTTAGGTCTCCGCTTCCATGATATTGGCCCTAATTCGATGTTGCAAGTGAGCAACTTCCACGTCCTCTGCGAAGATTATCTGGGTTCCCGCCTTCAATAGATTTCTGGCTTGCTCTTTTCAATTGCAATAGTCAAAGGGAAACCACAGATGGTCCTTTTCTCCAATGCGGCGCCATTTCCTTCCAACGCCGTAGGGGTAGTATCTTCCCAAAACTAACTCTTGCCAAGAAAATCAAGGAGTGGCAAAGGACATTCTTCTATTGTAAAAACACTTCTCCTGAGGGTGAAATTCCTCTCCCTCTTTGGTCTCCTCTTCCCTTCGAGGCTACCGATGCTTTGTTTTCCAAACCTGATCCTTCTTCGTTACCCTTTGTCGAATCCCTTCTAGACAAGGTGAGAGCGCTGACACTCCATGGTCTCACTGGATTAGATCTCATATCTTGCTGGACTAAATGGCGAATTCAGCCTGTGAGTCGCCGCTCGCGGCTTATGATGGATTTCACTTGTCATGCAAATGACGTCGATCGCACTTGCCCTGAAGATTGGGACAAAGGGGAGTGGATAAATTTCATTCGCCGAGTGACGGACGAGGATATTGACTCGTATGACAACGTCGGACTTGCTCCCTTCTGGGCTGAGCACAAGCCTTTTGTGGTAATGTTTACTTGTCACTTGTTTCCTCGAAAATTCCTTTCCCAAAAATTGATTATTTCTGACCTGAGCTCCTTTTCAGATCGATCCCTATTTCTGGGTTCTTCCTTCAGAGGACGTCGACTTGAACCAAGGATCCGTGGCTGAGTCGTCAAGGCAAGCCGCAGCCTTTGACGAAGATACAGTTATGCACGAGGGTAGTGCTTCTGAAGAGGAACAACAAATGGCCGACGCTCTTTTGTCTTCGACTCCAAATACACCTTTCCTGGAACTTCCTGAGGTGCCTCGCAGGTCCTCGAAACGTATTTTATGCCAGAGCTCAGAAGACCCCACGCAGCCTGAGAAACGTCGCAAAGCCTTGGCATTACTGGCAGAAACAAGAGCTGCCAAATCTTTAAAACTTGCTGATCCCAACAAGGCTACTTTTTCTTCCGAAACTGCTGCAGAGGATTGCTTCTCAATAAGCTCGGGTAATTGTTTGCGACTCTTCTCCTTTGTATTTCTGGCAAGGAATTGCTGACCACTACTTCTTTTCATACTCTGTAGGTTCAGATTTGCAAGGTTTATCTTCTCCTTCTTCTGGTTGCCTGATGAAGAGTATCCGTGTCGCCTCTGGGTATGGTTCGCCTTCCTTTTAATGTTGCGGCTCTGCTAGGTCAGCTTACTAACCCATCAATGTTTTGCAGGGCTATGTCTGAAGAGGCTCCCAAGTCTAATTCCCATCCCACTTCTTCTCTGCAGCTATGAGCGAGGATGATGCTGCTGATGAAAATGGGAAACAGTAATGGTGCGACTCAACCAAGGCCCTCCCTGGAGGAAGGTATTGCAGACGCGGCTCCTGCCGCGACTCCAGCCGCAGCTCCATCCACAACTCCTGCTGCTGGTAGGATATCTACTGAAAATAGAATTCCAGCTCCAGGAAATAGTTCTAAATCAATCGCAGATGCCATAATTTCTGCTGGAGACAAGCATGCTGCTCTGCTGCGCGCTTAGTTGAGCAATTTTCTTCAAGTCGCCAGGTATATATACCGTAGCCCCCAAGGATCAAAACCTTGTGTCATCGCACGGGGTGTTGATTCTTTTCCTGCTTCAAATCTCGAGCCCCCAAATTCCTGGATAATTTACCTTGTTCGTTTTGCTCTGTTTGTTTTCAGCGTGAACTGTCCTTGCTTGATGCTTCTGGCTCAATAAAGGGTAAAGGCATTTCCATAGACCATCCTGAAATGATGCAGTCTCGCCTGGAGCAGCATAATGAGGTCATTAGGGACCAAGATCAGGAAATAAAATCTCTCAAAGGTCAACTCGACTCCTGCGAAGAGCAATTTAAAGAACTTGAAGCTGATATGCAGCAACGACTCATGGAGAAAGACGAGGTCATTAATCTTTGCGAGAAGGACTGGCTCTTAAAACTGAATTGATTGATCGCCTGAAGGGGACCACGCAAAGGAACTCGCCGCGCGAGATGAAAAATATAACTCGCTGCTCAAAGCCTTTGAGGGTTTTGGCTCCATGGTCAAATCAGCCGTCCTGCAGCTTGCTGGTTGGTCTTGTATTCCTTTAATCATACATATTTTGGGTAACCACTCGTTAGTCTCTGACTTGTTTCTTGCCTTTTCTTTCTTTGACATAGGACCTGAGGCCCCAGTGTCCCGCTCCAATTTGAAGGATCAACTGGTATATCTGTCTGACCTCAGCCAGCGCTTCTTAAAGGTTACCAAGGAAGTTATGACGGTAATCACTCCTGCGACTGATGGCCCAACATCTTGCGAGTATTGGATTAATAAACTGCTCAAGGCTCCACATTATGTCTCTGATTGGAAACGATCCTCTGCTCGCGCCGGAGCCGCGCATGTCTTGACATTGCTTCGAGCATATTATCCAGAGATAGATGTTGGCAAGGTTGCTCGCCACGGCCTGGCGATGAGCGCAGATGATACTGAACTGCCAATAAGCGAGTACTTCGATATCTGGAAAGGGATGCGCGGGTATGCCACAAATTTGTTGATAACTTAGACTTGGGCACTTATCTTGATAAATTCAATCTTGATGGGAGCAAGATGTCGAAGGAAAAGTCCTCAGGAGCTGAGTCATCTCGGGCTGCCGCTCCAGCAACAGTATCTGGTGGCCCTTCTGCTTCGTCTGGCGGCGCCCTGATTATTAGGACACCTGCGACTGCAACTGCGAGACAAGCCGCGCCAATTCCCACTCCTGTTGCTCGGAAGAGGAAAAATAAATAATGTGGGACATGCCCGTTAGTCTGTAAGATATTCATGTATCATAAACTGTATTTTTGTGACCTATAAGCAGGTTCTTTTCTTGATAATTCCATTAAGTAGACGCTCGCGCGGCTCAGTATTTCCTAGGAACATGTGTGTTCAGGGTCGAGAGCGGCCATGATAGGCAATCAAGCTCGATTGACGCCACACCCCAGTACTTTGGTCGCATAATGCAAGACGCTTCTAGCTTAAGGATTGCCACTAGTTTGGCAAAATTTGAGGTGCGATTGGTACTCGCGATGCTCGTAAGGAGCCCTCAAGGGTCAGTGATATATGAAATTCAAAAGACTCAGCGACTCAATGATAGTTGAGGCGAAACGACAAACCCTTGAATGTCAAGGGTGCCGGCTTTATTTCATAATCACTCGATGTTTTACAGGGTGTTACATGATGATGCAGGCCCTTTAATGCGGGTTTTCTATTCCCCGCAGGCCATGCATACTTGATACTCATCGCACTTAGTTGCGAATTAATACTCCTGACGGAGTGGGTTGAACACCTGATTGGTTCAATTTTGAGTCGCTAAAAGCGACTCGGGTCGAGCATGATAGCTCCGATGTATATCTCATGTTGAAGCAGAGAGCAACTTTGTTAAGCGATCAGCCGCACTGAGCTGCGACTTATGTTGATTGAGTTTGCTTTGTAAGGTCTCACGATAACTGAGCCCCTTTGGCTGGGGTTGTTGATCGAGGCTGGGTCTATGCACATGCGCCATCTCTTGTCTTCTTTTTGTATCAAGGCGACCTCTGGGGCATTATCTTGCTGATGCGCGACTTCTCGGTGGGTATTTACCATCCGGTGGCTGCATCCTGTTGGCCGCTTCCGCGGTACCTCCAACGCGACTCGTTTTGAGCTGCGATCACCGATCTGCGACTGATATCCATGTGAAGAGTTGGCGATACAAGCTTCTTCTGCGAGTACTGAGCCTGCGTTCTCGCATTCTAATGCTCTCTGTCTGTCTCCATATATTGTAATAACACCGTTTGGTCCTGGTATCTTTAACTGTAGGTAGACGTAGCAGGGGCGAGCGGTAAATTTGACATAGGCTTCTCTTCCAAAGATTGCATGATATGAGCTTTTGACTGCTACAACCTCAAAGTCTAGGAGCTCTGAGCGGAAGTTCCGCTCTGTTCCAAAGCTAACTTCAAGTGTTATCTTTCCGATTGGTCGCGTAACAGCTCCTGGGATTATTCCTTGAATTTCTTTCCTGGATGGTCGCAGCCTTGTCTCGGGTATATTCATTCTTCGGAGCGTGTCTTGATATAGGATGTTTACTCTTCCTCCTCCGTCCATTAGGACCTTACTTAACTTGTATCCCGCGACTTCTGGCGTGACCACCAGAGCTGGCTGTCCTGGATCTCTTACTTCTGGGGGTGATCGCCGCGACTCCAAATAACCGATTGCTCTGTCCAGCGACGATGCCTTTCTGGCGTTGAAATCTGACTGCTCTCCGGCTTCCATCCGTCGTTTGTACCTCCACTGTATGAAACTGTCCTATGTTTCTTCTAGGTAAAACGTCAGGCTCTTGATGAGAGCTAGATTTATTCTTGTGGTGCATCGATCTGCTGAGCTGTATCTGGCGTGTCGCCTTCTTTCCACCTCCGGTAATAATGACATTGCGCCTTTGTGTGACCGCTGGCCTGCCATCTCTCCTGCGATGTAAGTCGCAAGGCACGTCGAAGATCCCCTTGCAGTTATTAGGGGTAAGGCCTTATCACTCCCTTGCTCTTGCATCTGGTGTGCGCGACGTTCTGTCTTCGCGACTGGCAGTTTCCCCGTTGGGTTCTGTGATAAGCCGCCTGTCCCTCTATCTGTCTTTGCATACTTGTCAGCCGTTGCCAAAAGCTGGTCGAAACTATCAATCTTGTGCTCAGCGCGACTTAATTTGTGCACCAGCGGCTCAAATCTACAGTTCTTCTCATAGCTTGTATTGCAGCTTGTACTGTTAAGTTTTTGGCGGAGCCAAGGATCTCCGCGACTCTCTTGATCCAGTCGCCGCTTGATTCGTCCTCTTTTTGAATGCATTGTCTAAGGTTTTTCATATCTTCTGTTTGGAATCTGCGAATGAACTTGTCCTTCAAGTCTTCCCATGTGTTTATTGATTTTGATGGCAGCCTTAATAGCCAATCCCTAGCTTCTCCCTGTATTGCCAAGTGGAAGTATTTTGCACGTATTTCTTGAGTCACATCAGCCCTGTCATGCTTGCCTCGTAGTTTCTATCCATAAGGCAGGGTCTTGGTCACTGCGATAGGTGGTGACTCGCTGCGACTCGTCGAAGTTCGGGGGGAAACGAGTGAGCCGTATTTCTCTCCAAAACATGCTGGTCCTTTCAATAATGAATAGGAGTTTACTGGCGCTGAATCTGAATCAGTTTCAATCTGGGATGGCTGAGTCGCTCCGGACGTCGCGACTCCTTCTATCTTCTTTTCTTTTTCCAATGATACCTGCAAACCTGCTAACTGGTTGACCACTTCTTCGATGCTGTACTCTCTCCTCCCCATGATACCTCGTTTTGCGGCTCATTGGGCGTGACTCCATACATATTTGCTTGTTGTAAAGCAGCAGTTTGTAGTAGGTCGATCGCATGGCGAGCTTCCTTATCAGCTCGCGTGTCTCCAACCGGTGCTATCTTTGACAATATCCCTATCGCGGCGTGCACGTTGCTCTCTGGGTCGCCGTGGAACTGTGATTTCATCTTCCTCTGTCCATCTTGATCTGATGTTTTTGCTGCCAACGACGGAGTCGCCACTCTTCTTCTTGGAGTTTCTTGCGCTCAGATGTCATCTTGGTTCGCACCGCCTGGTGCTTCGGCTGGCAGTGGCGGAGTCGTCGGCCTTCTTCTTGGAGTTTTTCGCGCTCAGCCGCGAGTCTTTGTGCCTCTTCACAGAGCTCCGTCCTGATAGCTTCAATCTCTTCAATCTTGAGGTCTCCTTCCTGATTTGGTAGAGATCCCCAAACAGGTCTTGATGGGACGGGGATGGGCAATCTTGCCGTAGCTTGTTGTAGCTCCTCCAACACGCGGACCCTGACCGGCCGCAGCTCCTTCACCGATTCGCTTCCTTGAGTCGCGTCCATAGATCTGCGACTGACGGATCCGACGAAAACTTTTACTGATCCGATGGGAACGATGTATCCGAACTCGATGCGATCTGCCTCGGGTCCCCACTCTGAGTCGTCGATGAAGGGGACCCCATTGATGTCTTCAACTTGGCCATGGCGATGTCCTTGAAGCCTGATTTCGATCCTGCGCGGAACGTGACGCTTTTGACCGCAGGCCCCACGGTGGGCGCCAACTGTCGTGGGTTTGTCACGTCAGGTGTCATAGATGACTTCGTAGGTGTGGGATTACGCGAGTCAAGCATCTCCGAGCTTGGGATCGCAGGAACAAAGATCAACACAGATTTACCCAGGTTCGGCCCCCTCAATGTGAGGTAAAAGACCTACTTCCTGCCTACCCTAGATTGGTATTGATATGATAATCGAGGTGTTACAATGGAGGCGATCCGATCTGGTACTCGCCGTATGAGCTAGGGTTTGGGGCTTGATAGCTTGACCCGCTCTAAGTCCTGCGAGTCCTCTTTATATGCACAGAGGCTCGCTAGGTTACAAAAGGAAACTTCCCCATAAGGAATACATCCACAGAGGCCTACTCGGAGACTACTTGGTCTTCACGTCCTCCGGGATTTATCTTCTAGATCTTTCTCCTTATGGCGGTTCAATGTTGGGCTTGTTCCCAAGTGGGCCTTCATCCGTGCGAGTAAGTTAAGTCGCACTGGGCCGCGGGTTAATCCAGAGAGTATTCCCCCGACATCATCCACTTGCTATGCAACCTGCAGAAAATAGGGAGTATATGAGACAGTAGATTACACGAAGGAGGAACCATGAGACAGTAGATTCCACCAAAACTAGCAGCGCATTAGACATCTAGAAGTCGCCAACAATAATCCAGATTTCCAACTTTAGGATTACACACCAACAGCATGATAGGAACAAACTTTATAATCATGAACTTCAGAAAAAAAAGGGTCAAAGTAGATTGGAGCCCTACAGCCTACAGGTGTAACAAGTCCTACAGAAATTCAGTCCACCAAGGCCTCTGTTAAATGCATCAAAACAAATTGATACAGACAGGATGCATCAGAACATAAGCAAAACCTGAATTCTGAAATAGTCAATTTTATCGGAACTACTCCGAGTGTGCCAATGTAAACATGATTGTGCACCATCATCCCAGATTATGACAAATAATAGACAAGCATCCAGATTTGGGAACCATAATAAACTATGGAGTAGTTTTTATGTAAAGGACAAGTTACCAGGTGGAACAGGAGCAGGTTGGATCCTCGTACTCCAAAGCAGCTACTGCTCTTCCCTCCAGACTGCTGCTGCCACTACCTGAAGAAAACAACATAAATAATTGTTAGTTCTCCAACTTCCAACTAAGCAAAGAAGCAATTGTGTCACCCAAACAGATTAAGGACACATCATAAAATAGGAAGACATGTTTCTGTTTCTACTCCAGTTTTTCAGTTTCAGTTTCTAACACAGTTTCATCATTTTGCAGTTTGTATCAATCGAAGAAAGAAAAACATGCGAGATGATCAGAGGTTTGGAGCTTATTTTGCACTGGAAGCACTCAAAAAAGCAAGAGAGGTACTCCCAGCTGACCATGCAGCTGATAAAAAACTTGTAGCTGGGCTATTGCAAATAAGTGTTCGAACCATTGAGAAAATTTGGAAAGAGGCAAGAGAGCAAATTCAGAGAGGGGAACAAGTTGATGTGTCCAACAAAAAGAAAGGGAGATCTGGCCGGAAAAGAAAAGACCTTGGTCTTGAGAGGATACCAACAATTCCTTACAACAAACGTTCAACCATGAGGGCACTTGCACTATCTTTGAAAGTTCCCTATACATCATTGCAAAGAAGGTTAAAATGGGGCCAGATTAGGAAGCATACAAGCACTATAAAGCCCTATCTCAAGCTAGCCAACCAAATAGACAGGCTGAAATTCTCTGTCTCGATGGTGGATGAAAGAACTGTGTCGGATGCTATGCCTAAATTCATAGGCATGCGAAAGATCCTGCATACGGATGAAAAATGGTTTGACTTGACCAAAAGAAGAGGACCTGCTACCTATCGTCAGAAGAAGCTAATCCTGAGCGCAGTATCCAAAGCAAAAACAGAATAGGTAAAGTGATGTTTCTTTGTGCAGTGGCAAGGCCAAGGCGTGATGCGGATGGAGTGACATTTGATGGAAAAATTGGGATTTGGCCTTTTGTCAAGTTAACTCCAGGTGTAAAAAAAATCTAAAAACAGAGCCAAAGGCACTTTGGAAGTCAAGCCGGTGACAGTTACCAGAGATGTCCATCGAGACTACCTATGTAACAAAGTCATTCCAGCTATTGAAGCCCTATGGCCAGATGATGACGAAGGGACGATCTACATTCAACAAGACAACGCACGTACACATGTTTTGCCTAGTGATCCAGCTTTTCAAGCAGCTGTAAGAAGAACAGGGATGGATATCAAGCTTATGCAACAACCTGCAAACTCACCGGATATGAACGTGTTGGACCTTGCATATTTTAGGTTCATTCAGTCCTTAACACTAGAAACTGCACCAAAAAATCTGAGTGACCTCATAGAATCAGTTGAAGATGCTTTTCACAGTTATCCAGTGGATAATCTTGACAAAGTGTTCATAACTTTACAGTCAGTTCTGCTGAAAGTTATGAATGCTAGAGGTGGCAATAAATATGAAACTCCCCACATGAACAAGGACAAAATGTTGAGGAAGGAACTCTTCCTATGGCTCTAAGGATTGATGGTGAACTCTATAGAAAGACCTTGAAATTATAGTTGCCTATGAAGCAGAGTCATTATCCTTGTCAAATGGAGCAACACCAAACAAGAAAAGAAAGAGGAAAGGAGTACAAGAAGGAGTGGTCCTTGTTTAAAAGGAGAAAAATATTTTTCAAACAAAACTGCATGTTCAGGAGTATTTGTAATCACTACAATCTGTATGTATTTGCACTATATGTGCTCCTGCTCTATATGTACTCACTGAATTACAGAAAGCACTGATAAATATTGATACAGTACTTGCAAGTGAGACAGCAAGCAAGCATCTGTATTGTGAACTTGCTTGTTTATTCAATTCATATTGAGTTTACAAATTTATCACATTATAATCAAGAATAGGAGTCCTAGAGACTACTGTTGTGATATTGCATGCTAATCCTGAGCGCAGTTTAAACATCAGCTGAAGCTATATTTCAAACAGAAACTAAACCTGCACACAACACTGTTTAAAAAGAATATCCCAAGCTACCACAGCACCCATTATTCTGAAGAAACTCTCACTTAATTACTCTCATTATGTTGCAACTGATGCAAGGCTCAGCTACGGTAAGTAACATCCACCATAACTGAGATGAATAATCATGGAATAATTATCCAGTGACACAAGCTAACACCGACTGAATGCATCATCTAAAGGCAGGAACAATTATTCTGTAGCAAATGCACAATTTACGATATAAACAGCATACTAGAGCAATAATTCTTGTGAAGCTCACTAAAGGCAGGAACAATTTCATTAGCCAAAGCACGAGATTGATCCTCTCTCCTCTAATAATGGTGTGAGGACGACCGAGGCTTGGCTTCTCTAACTGTCACACTAGGAGGGGAGGAGGAAAACGAAGCCTCTCTTGACAAAGGCAGCCTTGCACCCTCTTTCAGCCTACTCTGTTGCTTCTGGTTGCCATTACTACCATGGTAAACTTGACCTGTATATTTAAACAGGCAAAAGATGACACCACAGTAGCAGCCAGCACTGAAGCTGTTGGTCCATGTTTACAAACACAAATGGCAATTCGGAGAAGGTCGGTCCAAAAGCTCGGAACCCTTGAGCACATACTCACCGTCGGTGGCCGGGTGGACGAGGTCATCCTCGGCGAGGTCCTGCCACACGAACCCGTTCTTGTAGCTCCTGAAAACGTGCCACAAACATTCAGAAAACTGTCAGGCTCACCAACATTCAGAAACCCCAAGATTTACCAAAGAAAAGAGGACATGTCTCTTGCTTGGTTTACCTCTTGCAAGACCAGGAGTACATGGCAGCCATGCCCTTGCCGCGCACCACGTTGAGATGATTAATCACATCTGCACGTCCAACCATTCAATCACCAATAAGCAAGTGACCAAGCAGATTAAACTACACACGAAGGCAATACATTGGTGTTTGTGTGTGTTGCAATATCCCACTGACCTCTGAGGTAGAGCCCCTCCGTGGAGGAGGACGCCGGCACCTCGACGAAGTGGGGGTGCTCGAGGTGCCGACTCCGCGTGAGGTAGTACACCACCAGCAGCTTCCTCGCCGCCGGCCTCTGCCGCTCCGGGGTCCGCGGCCGCCTCCCTCGGCTCTCCATTCCTCCCACCTCTGTTAAATCCTCACCCTCGACCTCGAGAACGGCAGCTCAGCTCAAGCCCTCGAGATGGCAGCCAAGAGCGGCGCCCGCCTCGCCGGCCTCCTTGCATCTGGCCTCACCGGCCGCCGCCACTGGATCCGGCGCGTCCGGTCTCGAAGCCACCGGATGCGGCCTCTCCGACGCCGGATCCGGCGATTCCTCGCCGACTTGGACCAAAAGGTCCGATCTTTTCTTGTGGAGAGCCAGCGAGGGAAGGTGGAGGGGAGCGACCGAGTGAGGCAATGGAGAGCACGGATGACGAGGCGAGTACAGCGTGGGCGACGAGGGGAGGGAAGCGCGTCGGCGAGGAGGTCGCCGCCGGCGAGGTGAGCAGAGAGAGGGTGCGGGCGAGCGGCGTCGAGCTGAGAGAGAGAGAGGTGGGAGGTGCCGGGTGCGGGTGCGGGTGCGAGTGGGTGCGAGAGAGAGAGGTGGGTCCGTGGGTGGAGTGCGGGTTGAGACAAAACAAAAGTGGAGTGCGTTTTCGCAAAATAGCATGTTCCGAATCTTTTGTCGGATCGGAGGGAGTACCATTAATGCCTCAATGTTTGTAGCGTTTGAATAGAGTAAACCAAGAAGGTTAGTTAAGATTCTCGTGCGTGCTGAAGAATCTTGACAAGACTGCATATATTTGAAGATGCAAACCAAAATATGAGGAAGGAAAAATTGAGCCAAGCTTGAAGGGTTGAAATTCTTATCTCTTGATGGATCATATTGAGAATGCTCCTGTGGGACCTATACGGAAAAAAGAGCAGACCAAATTTATGGTTTATAATTGATAGTAAAAAAGATAGTGAAATAAAAATAAAACGATAGTATGACGCAAATTGGGAATATAACCTGTTTTGGACTGGTTCCACCAAGAAGGACATCAAAAAAAATTGCACTCAAATTATCTGAGGGTGGAAATTTCAAGAGCACTGCAGATATTACATTAAAAAAACAATCGAGGTGCTGATGCTATTTCTTTTCGTAAGTTTTCGGATATGGGTGTAGATTGTCCCGTGGGTAAGGTAAATAATTTTGCTGCTTTCTTCTCAGATGGAATCCCAACCAAAAGCTTTCCAAGGAGCTGAAGCCCCAACAATCTAATTGGCTCAAATTCCCTGAAAAACGAAACAAGTATGATATACCAAAAAACACTTACTATCAATATCAAACAAGTATGTTATATGTAGATATTATGCGTCTATGTATCATGTTTATTATGACAACATACCAAACCTGGTAATGCAATTCATAGAAGATGGAAGGTAAACAGATTGCTATATAAAAAAGGTCCTTGATCTAATTTTCCACCCTAAACTATGAACTACAAAACGAGTCTATATTACGACCCTGAACTATGAAAACAGTTTACTTCACCAGTTCGACCTAATTGGAATGATTTTGATCTGATGTGGTGTCCCGGTAGGTATGGTCTATGCGGGTTTAACACGAGACCAACATCCTATCTGCCACTCCACTCATCTTCCCCAAATTGAATCAGTCCATAGGCAGGGAAAGGCAAGCCATGTTCCATTTAAGGAGCTCTGGGACTGAGCCTTGGCCGCACTGTTAACTATGTTTAAAAACGAGACAATCTCTTGGGAGAAAAATTGTCCACTTACACCGTAGGGGTTTCCCCTACCGTAGCACGGTCAAATAAATATTGTCTACATAGATGCCACATCATTCAAAACACACATGTTGCGCAAACCTCAACCAAAATCACATGTCAAACCAACTGAGGGGTAAATTGAAATGTTTTCATAGTTCAGAGTTGTAATATACTAGTCAGTTTCATCGTTCAGGGTTGAAGAGTTCACAGTTGAAAAGAAAAACATGGAGATGGCCGGGTGTCTATATTACAAAAAACTTGTACATGGAAAATGTGAGTTTCGCTGAATATATTAGACATCGGTGAACTGAACGCATGGTAATGCAAACTGCTTTCTTTTTCTGACTAAATGGGCAAACATTTCAGAAACATGATTTAACATTCAACACTGCAGGAAGCAAGGTCAAAGTACACTAGTGGCAGCACTCATGCAGAGCATATGGAAGAAAGTACATGAATAACAAAGCATTCATGGACATCGATGACATCATGTTCAGGACTTCAGGTAGGCCATGGCGCCCTACTATATGCCTCAAGATGTTGAGATACGGAGAGCATGAACACGAAAGCCTTATAATGGCATGGATATTATATACCTCATACTATCTACTCCCACTATCCCCACCATTCGCTCTGCTTCCAAGATTCATGCGGTCCATTTCTTTGTTAATTTTCCATAACATATGAGATATCTTGACAGGAATCATCATAAGCAATAATCGAGTAAAATAAATTACTACCTGTGGAAAATTTCTGAGTTGTTTTGCAGTTATCAAGCATCTGATAACTTTACACAAGCAAGCACATATTGGATCTAATTTATATGATAAGCACTGGATTTATATGCAGTCTATTAGTTAGCGGAAACTACTGTACGTTTGTACATATTGAAATTAGCTGCGGATACCAATCAATGAAAATATATTGCCTCTCAAGTAGATTTAAGAAAATGCAACAGCCACCAAGGACATTTACGTGTTCCAAGAAAGATGACAAAAGTGGACCATGTGAAAGAGCTGGAATGATCATATTCAGTATGTCCTCGATGCATGCTATGTCTTGGCTCCTCTCAAAAAATGATACAAGAGCACCTATATCAGCTAAAGAAACCTTGAGCCTGTGAAACAATGTGTGTTGCATTACGAGCTAAGTCTGAGAAAATGCTTAGAGATTGCCACAACCTGATACATCGAAGCAATGAAAATAAAAAGTGCAACTACAAGATATCTATGTAATAACTTCAAGTCATCTTTAAGGATTTTTTTAAAGTTGGACGTACTTACTTTATGCTCATTTCCGCTAAACTCAGAAGGAGTAGGCGAAGCTTGCGAATTTCTTCTATCTTAGGTCTCTCTCCAATAACTTGTTTACTAATTGGATGCAGCAAAGGTTTGGAACCAACGACATACTTAGAATCTATCTTTTCCCAATAATATTGGCACAAAATGTCAATAATCCTGGAAGTCCACATAGCAGTGGTAAAAACCTTCCATCCGTTTCAAAATATTGTATCAAGAATATATAAAGATCTTTCTGCACTTCATAGTTCGAATATAACCATATTTCTGGATTCAAATAAATTTGTGAAATAGCATCTTTCAGCAGAACTTTCGACATGCCTGAAAAATATGCAGGAAAAAATATTTTAACAATGTGTGGCTTCATTACACACACAGTGAAAAGTGCAGGCGAGAGAGAGAGATTACCGCAGTTCCTTACAACATCAAACATATACTTCAGTGCAGGAAGGGTTTTCATATTTAGCAGCTCAGGTGGAGCAGCTTGAAGCAAGAAACCCAGAATAGATAACCCTGAAAGAAGATACATCTGTTGTTGATTTGATACATTCCCATCCAGAACAGATGCAACAAGCTCAATGACCTCAGCTGCCAATTTATCATTGATGACAGACGTATAACAATATTGCCCACCATCAGTTACAGAATCACAAAATTGAGTGAAGAGAGGGAAAAATACGGAGACTCCACCAACACAATAAATAATATCCTGTGGCAAACGTCGTGAGCATAACTTTGTTCCGCCGACGATTGTTGCTTCGACTGTAGTGTTGTCAGCACTATCAAGTGTGGATGACACTGAACAAAGTCTTGCTGTCACTAGCCTGGGATATGGAGAAAAGAAAAAATATACTATTAGTTGATCTGAGCTCTTTGTAACAGCACGAGCTCAAAATCTGCTCAAGGTTGACCCACATGGAGAGAATTCAGACACATATAGCAAACCATGGGCTTTTTTCCACACAGTAGTTTGCCTAGAGTTGCTATGTTTATTTCCCTTGAGTCCAAACTTGCTTAAACTCTGCTGGGCCAACCCAATTCCAATTACACTATATATTCCACATAGGTAAACACTACAGGGAATTGAGTACCAGACTTGATGAAACAAGTACAACATCATGCTTAGCAGGAAGAGAATGGAACCTGTGAATTAAGACCAAAAATTATCTTTGATGAAATGCCATCTCGTGCATCCAAAATTCCCTTGTACAGTGAATCGTCGCCATGGAAGGAGTACATATAACTTGGTCCCAGATTATATATGCCTTTTATTTGCTCTGACGAGAGAGCATCAGAAAACACATAAACTGGGCCCATTTGACCAGTAAAGGCAAAGGTTCTTTCAAAACCAATAGAAATAGGCTCTTCACCAACAGGCCTCAATTCCGTACCGATGGTGCAGCGGGTCATTAGCTCATTGACTTTTGCATACCTGAAAATAGCAACAATAAGTTCGGAAAAGGCATTTGTAGCTCAGGCTACATGTAGCACTATATTATAAATTTTTACAAGCTAAACTTGGGCAACATAAAATCTAAACAGCCCACTCTAAGAAAACTCAACATACCCCTGCCTTGTCTAAACTAGGGAAATAGCCATATAAGGTTTGTTGTTGTGCAAAGAGTTGACATTACCCTATGCTACATGGGCAATTCGGGCCATAATGCACTATGGGCCTATAAAGTTACAACAATACATCAGACTTGATGCTAAAACAAATGTAAGTACATGCTAGAAAGCCACAACACTATCCTATATCAACGTAACAAGATGAATAAATAATGACCAGTAATCACTAAAAAATATATTACTCCTCGGGTCCATAATAATTGTGGCTGAATCGGATGTATCTAGCACTTAAACATGTGTGGGTACATCCGATTCAGTGACAGATAGGAGTAATATGGATCGGAGGGAGTATTTAAGCAGTTTTGATGAGCAATATAATGATATTACATATATGTACCCAACATAAATATGAATACCTGTAGGTATATTAGGCCCCAGTGTAAAATAAATGGTTTTAACAATATTTTAAATTATGATTCCAGAATAATTTGCTCACCTACACTTCTCAGTTGATACTAGCTCCCCATCAACATAACATCTCAGCTGGCTTCCTCCAGAGAAAGCCCTTCCTACTGTATGAGTAACAGAAAGGAACTTCCACTCCTTCGGTGGGAGCTTGAGTTGTACCAGAACACACTGTTGTTTTTTATTGATGGACTGCCAAAACAGGGAAAGACCATACTTAATCATAAGATAACAGACTTAAGCATAGGATAAAAAGATGCATCACCAACGAATACCAAAGATATTTACAGCTACCATGGTGGAAACAAGAGTAAAGTAACGTCATCATCTGAAATCCCAGATGCCCGATTTAGCCCAACCAATAGATGTAGATTTCCACGGTTGAAGGTAATCTTATCTATTTTTGCCGCATGGGCTAGCACATGACAATTCAAACAAAACAAAAGGTCCTCTGCCATCCAAGTTGAAGTTGGGCACATCACAGTAGCCTGTCGGCACCCAAGACTTCAAGTTCAGCTTCCATGTATTTGATCATACCAGTCTGTAGCAGAGGTGGTTGGGGTCACCGACGTGACGGGGGAGGATGGGCGGACGGGCTTAGGTGCCCGTAAACCCGCTAGATCTGTCTCCCACGCTACCCCGGCGGGATCCCGTCGTGGACGGAGGAAGATTTCGGTCGCCTAGATGCGGGCTGGATTCTACAACATACGAGGGTTCGGCCGTCCGGGACGGCGGAACCAAATCCATGACCTCATATCCCGAGAACATTTGGATTTTATTGGTCTTCAGGAGACCATTAAGCCATCTTTTTCCACCGCAGAACTCATTAGCATTGACCCCCGTGGGAAATTCGCTTGGCATTCCACACCTGCGAATGGACATTCCGGGGGTATGCTTCGGGAGTGAACGAGGATTCCTTTGAGGTTAAGAGCTGGAGCAGTGGCTCCTTCTTCATCCGAGCGGACGTGTTCCAATTGGATACCTCACAGTCCTGGTCTCTCTTTGTCGTTTACGGAACTGCTGACCATAGACGCTCTGACGAGTTTCTCCGTGTGCTCACAGCGGCTATCTCAGCTTGCACGTTCCCGTTAGTGGTTGGAGGAGATTTTAACCTGATTAGGGGATCAGAGGATAAAAATAACGACAACATTAAATGGCCTAGGGTGCATAGGTTCAATGATTGCATCGCGAACCTTGCCCTTAGGGAAATCCGCAGGGGCGGAGCCAGATATACGTGGACTAACCGCCAGCTTAATCCGGTCAGGTATGTACTTGACCGAGTGTTGATGTCCACGGATTGGGAGACCCTCTTGCCGCTGTGCACCCTAGTGGCCGAACCCATCGTGGGTTCGGATCATTTCGCATTGATCCTTAGCTCTGGCGAAGAGTTTAGGAGGAGTAGCCGCTTCTTCTTTGAAAGGAGGGAGCGACCAGAGTTTGGGGACCTGGTTATCCAGAAATGGCGAGAAGCCGAAGCACTAGGGGGTGTGGCTCTCGATCCCATCACGGCATGGCAGAACGTGTCCAACTCCCTTCGTCAATTTCTCAAAGGCTGGGGGCCAACTTGGGGAAGGCAGAGCGAGATGTCAAAGAGAGCCTCCTTGAGCAGATTAAGGTGCTTGACAACCGCGCTGATTCTTCGGGGCTGGACGATGAGGGATGGGCGCTTCGATATCACCTAGAGGACCAGTTGACCCATCTTGCTAAGGTGGAGGAGGAGTATTGGCGCCAGAGGAGCCGACTCAACTGGATCCTGAAGGGAGACGCGAACACAGCCTTCTTCCATGCGGTAGCCAACGGGCGCAGACGCAAGTGTGCGATCACGAGACTCTCGACTGATCAGGGGATCATTTCGGAACCTCGTGCTCTTCAGGCGCATATCTACGACTTCTATCGGGCCCTCATGGGGGCCCAAGGGGAGCAAGTTCTTCTTGCCCTCTCCCCACATCTCGCGGACACCCGTCCGCGGGTTTCCGATGCCGAGAACTAGGGGCTCATGCTATCTTTCACCGAGAAAGAGATGGACATGGTCCTCGCTAGCATGAAGGTCGATACCGTGCCTGGCCCAGACGGACTCCCGGTTTGCTTCTTCAAACGCTTCTGGTCTCTAGTAAGACCTTACATCCTAGCCATTGCCAGTGATTTCGCCATAGGAGGGTGGACATTGCGCGACTTAACTTTGGGGTTTTGACGCTCATCCCTAAGGTTCCGGGGGCGGAAGATATTCGACAATTTAGACTGATTGCTCTGATTAATGTTATCTTTAAGTTTGTGGCTAAGGCGTATGCTATTCGCCTTGCCCCCATTGCGCACCGAACGATTAGTAATACGCAATCAGCTTTCATTAAAGGTCGGCACATCCATGAGGGTATTGTATCTCTTCAAGAGATTGTTCATGAGATGAAGTCGAGGAAACTTAGGGGAGTTTTCCTCAAATTAGACTTCGAGAAAGCCTATGACAGTGTCAACTGGGGCTTCCTTGAGTT
This sequence comes from Poa pratensis, assembly GCA_947311845.1. NCBI lineage: Eukaryota > Viridiplantae > Streptophyta > Magnoliopsida > Poales > Poaceae > Poa > Poa pratensis. The sequence continues at coordinate 46,340,654 of CAMZMU010000096.1, forward strand.
TGGTCTCGGGGGGCCAAACTGCGATCACCATCAATGGTGACATGGGCAACTTCTTCTGTAATGGGCGGGGAGTTCGCCAGGGGGACCCGCTCTCGCCCCTCCTTTTCGACTTTGTCGTGGAGGCTCTGGCCGCTATCCTAGACTCTGCGAGAGCGGCGGGCCACATTCAGGGTCTTATCCCTCACCTTATCCCTGGGGGTGTCGCACCTTCAGTACGCTGGCCACACGATCATTATGATCCAACCAGGGTGCTTCGAGAACCTTTCCGGCCTTAGGATTAACTTTCACAGGAGTGAAGTTATGGTCCTTGGGGTCGAGGTTGCGGAGCAGCTTTGGGTGGCCAATATGCTTAATTGTAAGCAGGGAACCTTCCCCTTTACATATTTGGGCCTCCCCATGAGTGACCGGGCCCTCTGCGCTAGGGATTGGGGTCCCTTGTGCCGAAAGTGGGAAAACGTGCGGACCCTTGATTGGGGTCCCTACGAGATAGGGATCTCCTGGTAGACTCGCACAATCCGGGCTCTCAAATTTGGAATACCCTTGTGAAAGTGAAGAAACTATTGTGCTTGGGGGCACGTCATAGCATCCGGGACGGGAGATCCACGAGGTTCTGGATTGATTGGTGGCAGGGGACGGGTCCCCTAAAAGAGCGGTTTCCCAATCTTTTGGCTATCACCTTGGACCAGGAGAGCTCCGTTGCCGCGGCTTACCGCACACGCGGATGGGATATCCCATTCCATCGCACCTTTGGCATGACAGAGAGAGTGGAGTGGGGGATCTAACGAGGGCGATCGCGGATACTCATCTTTCGGAGGGGTAGAATTCCCTGACCTGGGTCTTGGAACCATCCCGAAATTTTCCGGTCAGATCGCTTTACCTCAAACTTTGCCAAGGCATTCCCCAGAAACACTACCGCGAGATCTAGGCAATTACGATTCCCCTAAGGATCCGCATATTTCCGTGGCAACTAGTGCGGAAGCGTCTCCCTTCTAATGATAACATCGTGCGTAGACAGGGGCCTTCCAATGGCCTATGTGCACATTGCGGCCTGCATGAGGACACCAACCACATCTTCTTTGGGTGTACTCTGGCAACGTTCCTGTGGAGCGCAGATACGGAACTGCTATCCTGTTCTTGGAACCCCTCGTGTTTTGCGGATCTCTATAGACTTATCCAGGGTCACAAGGGCCAGTCTCGCCGCACTTTATGGATTTGAGGGGCTGTGCTATGTTGGACCCTCTGGAACACGAGGAACAAATTTACCATTGAAGGGACTTTCCCTTCACAACCGGCTGACTGCCTGTACAAAATGTCAATGCATATGCAGGTGTAGAAGCCAGTGGCTAGGCGACAAGACGGGGGAGCGGTGGAGCTGGCGATCTCCAAGATCCGTGAGCTCTACGACACCATTCGCGATCGACGCGCTTGATCCGAGCTTTATCTTCTTTACCTACTTTATCTTCCTAGCCTAGTCCGTAGCTTATCTATGAGATGTTCGCTCTTCTGAGCTTATTTGTATGTGATGTGGCCTGCGTGCTACCTGGAACTCATTTGGGCCCGTGGAGCCTTTTATTTCGCTTTGTTGTTTCTCTCTATGGACCAGGCCAGATGGCTTTATTAATTTAAAGCCGGGCTCCGCTCGAGCCTTCCGTCTAAAAAAAAATCATACTAGTCCATCATAATGGTCCCTGTAGCAAAACTTGGAAGAATACTGGCTGTCTGGCGTCCAACGCCCAAAGGAGGTTATATGACACCACACCGAGGTGCACATCCCTAATCTTTGTCTAGAGCACGATGTGCCACATGATAAGCAGCCCGCCGGTATTTTACCACCAGCGAGTTCTTCACTGCTTTATTCTATGCCAGTGGGGGTAGACTTGAGCGAGGGAGAGATTTAGATATCCTGGTTTTTTTTTCAGGCTGGCATGTCAAGCCTGTGGTGTCCATGGTGGAAAAACTGCTTTGAAGCCAACGCTGTGGGGCTAAATACTTAAGTATTTGAAGTTTAGGGGGATAGGATATCCTGTTTAATAATTCATGGGGGTACGGACTGCTCTGCTGAAAAGGGTAGTATATGACTGATTCATTTGTAAACTAATTTGTACTTCACATTGTACAATGTAGCTAGACATATTTTCATAAACAACTTGAACTTCGAATGGAGTTGTAAGAAAGAGGGGTCGGTGCAATCGTATCAACAGCGATCTATTTACCCAACATTAGTAACGTGTATTTAATAATATGGTTTAGCGGAATGGAGTGAATTTCTTCGATTGCTTACGAAACTAGTAAAAATGATATTGGAGATGTTATCATGTCAGTTTATTGTGTCTGTTTCCACGTAGTTGCAAGATGAAAATTAAATAAATTGTGTTAACGATCAATTGTTGTTAAAATGGTGATTGTTGATTATTTGACAGTGCAAAGGAAGACATAATTCTGTCCCTATGCTAGCTAATAGAAGTAACTAATATCATAAACTGTTTCACAACTATAACTCCAACTTATTAAGTAACTGATTTGACTCAAAATGAAGGCAAAAACAGCATTACCTCATATACTAGAGCATTTTTGCTAAGCATGGCTGAGTGCCCCCTTCCATCGTCTGTGCAAAAGGAGAAAAGGCCCATCATACCATTTTCTGGAAAAATTTCTACCCTTAGCCAGCATGAAAAAATAGCCCTTTATTATAAGGCCATTGAAATGGAGACTTTATTTCTATACCCTGTAAAGGAAAAAGCAAGTGTCAGACCATCACTACATAAAAGATTGCATGCATACAATTTCGGTGACAAATAAAATATTTAAAACACGTGTGAAGATGGAACAATCAAAACGAACTTATTGGCAGCACATCCTTGTCAAATGTAAAATGTGAAATCATAAATAACTCCAAGAAGGTTCATGTTAAACAAGAAAAAATTAAAGGGTACTTTAACGCATGGCAAAATATGTCTAAAATCTTACAGCGGTTAACAAGCATGTAAAGGATTAAAATATCAAAAATTCACCCAAAAGTTAGGGGAGTTACTGAGAACACCCTCACAACTTGTTACCCCAGTTTTGAACCATAAAAATGGAAGTTCAAAACTTGGGAACCTGTTGCTATTTCAACCATGGATATGAATAGTAAATAAATTGTAGATTGATAAAAAGTATGATAGGACGCACAGTATCATTGCCACTGAACTCAAAAAAAGCTTCTGGTCCCTTTTCCTTGAGCATATGGCTGAGACTTGTTAAAAGCAAAGGAGTGTGCTTCTGCTTAACACCAATCTTCTCGCTACGTAAGAGGGCAAAGATTTTCCGTATATCCTTCCCACATATACTGTGTGCACCAATTATGTGAATCAACTCTGCAATTTCGATTACTGTGTCATCTTTTTCCTCTATTGCAAACCAATCCAGAAGAACACTAAGCAACCCTGCTCTGAAACAACAAGTTCTATTTGAAATGGATTGCTTTAGTAACTGCTGCAACACAACAAGCCCATAATGCTGAAGTGATGTGCTGCTCTGCCAACCAGAAATTGTTGGTGTTAACAAAAAGTAAAACATATAAGTTGAATTTCTAAAAGTATGTAATCACATATCTGTGTGTAAGAGAGGGGACCTTTTGCAAAACGTTCAAAAATAATACAACAACGTCTTCATTCTGAGAAATAATTAAGGAAACAAAATTGTGAGAATAATATAAGAATGAAGCACACAATAATTAAATGGGGTCAACAATGATAACGATCATGTTAAACTGGTTCAAACATACTAGCCTTTATTGTCGTTTTCTCATTTATCTCGAACTTCCCATCAACTAGCATACAAAGCAATGCATCCAACAGCCTCTCGCTTGGCAACCATTTGTAATAATCCAACAGCAAGCTTTGTAATGTTTGATAACCCACACCAACTAGCACTCTGAAAGCGGCCTAGACAGGACAAACAAAGACTAATTATCACATCAGACAACGCTACTGCATAAAACATACACCAATATGATTACCTTTGAAGCCTTATTTCCTTCAAGCAATAAGGTTAATGTCTCAAGAACATTAAGGACTAAGCGCTCACCAGTTGCCTCATTGAAAGTTCCATTCAATAAAGAGATAATATGCAGAAAGCACCCTCCATCGCGAAATAGATTTTGATAATACTAATCAAAATGGAGTATATAAGTATATTTGTCAAATATTAAAGTCATTTATAGTGGGAAACAAACACTACTCTTGTTTAAACTGCTATATGCACCTACCACACGGTCCATCATAATGATCTCTTTCATGCTGACTAGTAGATCAATTAACAATTCCGAGTTAACCTTTTCATGTTCATTTGCTTGTGCGAAGTTCTCTAAATATTTGGAGCACAACTGCAACTTTGCAATGTGATCTTTTGCTGAGGATGGAGGCAACTGGTCGCATAAAATAAACAAAATAGTTTAGTTCCAAACGTTATAATAAGATTACCAGAGGGAAATTTGAGAAGAACACATTTACCTTAAATAAGGCAAGCACTTGCTCCAGTACTTGCTTTCGGATGTTTTCTTCTTGAAATAAGTTGAATAAACACTCAATACAGTCAGCATTGTGCAAAATTAGAATTCTTCCATCGCTGGCTATAGTCACATAATCCTTAAGGAGGCTTAAACCTAATTTTAGACATGTAAGAGTGTGACCAGTTCTGTCCTCAGGCAAAGTCATCTCAATGTTTTTTATCTGAAAACCATCTCTATCGATGGTAATCTCAGGACGAGGAGAAATCCTGGAGTTCTCTAGTCCTTGTGCTTGAAGGCATGCGACCTTAAGGACTCTAGTAATTGCATCCAAGGATTTAAATGAGGCTAGAGTTTGTTCTGTGGCAAGTTGAAGAATAACACGACAGCATTTAAGGAGAATGCTGACCACCACTGCATCCAAGGATTTAAATGAGGCTAGAGTTTGTTCTGTGGCAAGTTGAAGAATAACACGACAGCATTTAAGGAGAATGCTGACCACCACTGCATCTGAAATGCAATGCTCAAGTGCATCTAGTAATGCTGAGCATTCTGGCTACAAAGAACAAAAGGAATGTAAAACAGAAGGCTTGTAAGAAAACTTTAAAAAATTATATACTTATATAAGTTTGCAGAAGAGAAAATCTGTTACCAGGTTATATGTGTTTTCGTTAAGTGTCGCAGCAAACTCCAAGAAGGAAATAGCTTCCACTTGAAGAATGTTAACATCTGTTCGGTATGAGCTTTCGGACTCAGTTGCTATCCTATTGTTTCTAACATTATCATTTTGGTTCTCTGTAACAATACGAAATTGGATGTCTTCAACAGATGACCCAAAATAGAAACAATCCTCAGAGAATATCAAGTCCCATACACCTTCCTCTCGAAAAGCTGTAAGTAGAGCTGGCGCTAAAACAAGAACCCTTCTGAATGTACGGATCGTATAAAGTTGAATGGTTTTGGCTAATATCCTGGAGCATGAGTGGCGTGCAGGAAGCAATCATCAAATGAGTTGATGAAAAAGTTATGCTAAAAAAATTCAATATACAGATCTTCAATGCTTGAACTAGGAAAAAATCATGCTATATACAACAGTTGCTGTTGTGTCAAACTAATCCACTAATCCACTGCGCAGGTAACTGTTGCAATGTACTCTGAAAAGATTTTTTTGTAAGGTGTGCTTCAAAATATTGCTAGTACCTTGATCAATGTAAAGTAATATATTGAAGTCGCGTTGACTGAAATACTCAACTACTCATTATTGCAGTTAGGATTCTAATAAACTCTGCTTGCTAAAATGCATTAGTTTCAGAAAATTCTTTCATGGAGCCAATGAAGGAGCTAGGTAGCATTGAACAAAGTTATAGAGCAATTTAGTTAACTATTTTAGCTGAAAAGTTTAATTTATGCCAATACATCTTAAAACTTACTTTATATGGCTCGGTAATTCGGATTCACGGGCACAAGCTTTGATGCATAGAAAGACTGTTAGGAGAACCCTTATCATCCATCTCACAGATTGTTCCTGATAAACTGATGGGATGGATATAGAAATTTGGCTGACAGCAATTTCATCAGAGCTGCACTTTACAATGTTTGAGGGGAGAATAAAAGAGCAAAGTGCAGTACTCAACTTTACAGAATAGTCATTCCATTCTGATATATCAAGAAAATGAATTGGGCCAGAGATAGACTCTAATGCGAGAGAAGTTCTCATGTTATCCTTTTGCCGATGGAACTCCTGAATCATAAATGCAGGCCAGCTGATGCTACTTGCAAACTTATGCACCAACCCACTGTCGCACAAAAATTGCAAATTGTTGGCATTGCCAAATCTAAATAGCAGTCAAGGACCAAATATGGGGGAAATACTTTAAGCAGAATAATAACAAGTTCAAATACACTGTTAAGTTCTTCAATTTTATTGTAAGTCCGATGTACTAGTACATCATTTTGTGAAGAAAAAGATACTTTCTTTGGTATAGCATAACAGCCAAAAAACATCACTCTGTCCCCATTATATAAGATATGATATTCTTACTTAAATGAAAGGTTGGAACAACATATTGATGATATTTATATTTAAAGATCATATTAATATTCTGCAAATTTCAAAACTTATTCTAATTATAAATTAAAAGTAGTTTAGAGCACAGGATACACTGCCTCACACAGAATTTCCAAATAAAGTAGCTGAACCAGAAGAATTTCACCCCTACAAAAGTACAGTAATGTCAGAACATAAAAGTGGGGATAAAAATATAGATCTGAATTCTTAACCTAGCAGCTTGCCATTCTAATATTTATGGCAGATTTTCCAAATAAAAAAAATTCATTGCAAAAATTTCATATTATCACATGTAACAGAGCTTGCAAAATGCCCATCGGTAGGACAAGCAACTACCAAAACAGGACTGACTAAATACCAGTCTAAACACTAAGGTCTGTTGTATGGTTTAAATAAGTGCAACTATATATTCAGATAATTAAAATCATTGTTTGTAAATGGAAGTAATGTTTAGAAATTGACACCACAAAATGAACAATGTCAAACTTAAACTTACACTCTCGAGAAAATTTTAATTTGCATTTCAAATGTGATAAATAAATTCCCCATTCACGTTATTCCTGAGTGTTAATATTTTTTCAAAATGGCATATTTAACTTCAAAGAAAATTTTGAATATTGTTTTGCAAAAGTGAGGTTGCATTCTATGATATAACTTGAACTTGGAACTATATTCCTCAGTGTTAACATTGTTTTCAAAATGGCATATTTAACTTCAAAGCAAATTTAGAATAACTTTTTGTGAAAGTGAGGTTGTATTCTGTGATATAATTTGAACTTGGAACTAAATCTTGTTTATATAACTAGTTTTATTATATCCAGAATATTTAACCATTATGGGTTTCATACAAGAGCATAATAAGGTAAGAAAAAATGAATTGAAATACAGGACTAGTCTAGGCGCTTAAAGATGCACCTTTCATCTCTTGAGATAGACGAATGCTTTGAAACTGAAAATTTAGTTGAAGGAAGTCCTAGCCCATCCAGTAGAATTTCCAGCCCACCAATGCTTTTGAAATGATTCTGTGCACGGGTACCAGATATAGTCGATCGAAGGGCGGACAAAGTGGTAAAATGAAGTGAGAGATCGGTCCACTGCTCTTTCAAATTCAGTCTCTGAATGACCCGTAACAGTTCTGTAGTTACATTTCAATATTTATCAAATAATTAAAATGAAATAAATTCAATGGGCAATATGATGACAATGTAAATTCAGATTAATACACACCATGATACTTATGATGATGAGGTTACTGAACCATGGAGTTAGAGCAGAGTTCTGATTTCTTAGCACCTCAGATACATTCAATGGTATATTTTGTGTTTGTTAATCAAAACTAAACTTTTTTTTAGATTAATATTTTATTGACTGTCTTTATTACTATTTTGTTCTTCAGTAATATTTGTTCTTAACACACAAAAGCTTGAAGTGGAAGTATTGTTTTCCATCTGCAGACAGTGTCTACACTCTTTTTCTGTCATCGAGATCCCTTAAGCCTTGAAACATCAGGATTCTCTCACATGCATGCAATCCTTCCTAAGTCCTCTCTTTAGTTTAAAGCTTACTACATAGAGTTCATAGATGAGAAGTAATTAACATAAGCCTTCTGACAATGTGCATGTAATGATCATTATTTGATACTTCTATAACCTATTGTCCAGAAAGTAATAAGGCTTTACATGACAATCCAGTAATGCACACAATACATACTACTGCATTAATATAGGTTTGCAAAAAAAATTGCGGCACTCATGATATCAATTTCAATACAAGAAATATACAAAGACATAAAGGAAACTTTACCTACTAACCTATTGACACAGCCAGCTTCCAACACAAGAACAATAGCCGTTTGCTGCCAATGTTGAAGTGCATCAGGAGTGGTGTTTTCTGGAGTACTTGTAGCCAAATAACTGTTTGATGGGACATATTTAGTGGTATCCGCAAAATGGGGATCCCTTGTAACAGTTGGCTCCAACTTTATGAAGTTTGAAATTATTGTGATTATGCATATGAGTATCTTTAGCATAATCCTTGTATTTTCTACTGCTTGACCTGAAGACCGGTCATCTACAGCATGTAGACTGTTCAAACTTTTGAGCTGATCAACTGCAGCTGAATATACAAAGACGAAAGAGTTAATTAAATGTTTAGATAGTAAGATAAGAAAGCTACAGTTGGAACATTTCTACAGAAAATAAGAAATTTATACGAGTAATTGAACTTAGAACAAGTAAAAAGACCAGAATAAGAATCCAGCACTCAGACATAACTCTCAGAATGAGTACCAGCATCTGAAGTAAAATGCTACCTTTTAGTAGAGATGTAACCTTCTGCACACCACCATAATAGCTAAATACTCTACAGTTATGCACCGAGCGAGTCAGAATAGTAAGACACTCCAGGACATGTAATCTTTCAGCGCTTGATTCCAGGGGTTGTAGTTGGTCCAAATGCTTCGGAGAAGATTCTGGACTGGCTCCACCTAATAACGCAATACAGGAGCAAATGTGATCACTTATCACAGTAAGAGCCAAAATCACACAGTATCATGCAAAATCACCTATCCTCGGTTTAACATTAACAGACAAGCACTCCAGGTCACATACGGTGCTGTCTGCAGAAAAACTGTTGTGTAGTGAGTACTGCAGTGTGAGTAGTGTTCAGGCAAGGCATAGACTTTTATGTCCTTTTGTATGGGGCGACATTGGTTAAATCGAGATTCTGTATGGCAGTGGGCCGGTGGCATTTGGAGAAAAAACTTTCTATTTTGGAATTTGGATATACTACCTACTTAAGACCATCTTTTTTTACAAACATAACAATGAAATCCTATAGAAATTGTAAAGATTTCTATAACTAAATAGGTTACACGGCAGAGCACAGCTGCACGACAATTGAAAACTAGTCCTTAAGCACATTAACTCGATGTAAGAAGCAAAAGGTGTTGGACAACTGGAAGCTCCAGTTGCTAGCTGACTGTTAAATTAACTAGCTTGAAGGATAGAACTAAAACTAGGCAAACTTTAATTATTGTCTCTTAAGTGGAGCCCTATTATTAATTTTTCGTTGTATTCTGTTCGTTACCGTTAACGGCATAAAAGGACCATTTTACCCCTCTTGTATCTGCTTTAGAAAGGCTAAGATAAGAAAAAAGGAAGTACTAGTGCTGCCTACTGGTTTTACTGCTGCTGAGACCATTCTGGTACTTTGCTTTTACTTATGTGAGTCAACTACGTGTGATCTGACAGTGGAAAAATAATAAAAATACAAGAGTGCTACTGCCAAAGCAAATAACAAGGCTCTGTGTAGTTGCAAAGCATCAAATTTACAATCTTGTCTCGGCACCTAATTTCAAACTTCTTAAGTCCCATGTTGAACAGAGTATTTCAATATATTTTTATGAACATAAGTAATGTATAGTGCACAAAGCAGAATAGAATTCAGAAATATCAGCATTCTGGGTGAAAAATAGCATTAGAGAGAAACTGGAGCAGTTCCCAAAATAGATGCTCATCATATAGTAGAGCTACTTACTTTCAGTGATAGTTGAAGTTATAAGAGAAATTTCCTGAATCAGAATAAGAATAACCTCAGAAGGATGCCCGTAAGAGCATCCAACAATTGTTTCATCAGATCCCAATTCTTGATCAACAAATTGCTCATTATGGTGTGGACCCCAATCTCTGAATGTTTGTAGAAACTTTAAGATAAAAATTTGGAGGGATTTCTCCTTTTCATCCTGTAAGAATTATTGCAAAGAGATACAAGATATAGTACTGACTACTGTGATAATGGAGTAACGAAATAAGATACTTATTAACTTATCATAAAGCACAGTAAATACAGTTATGTCGAATACTTAACAAAACTCTAATCGTCTTCAGCAATCATTCCTGTTACCACACTTAAGGATTTAACGGTGTCTTTTGTTTATGCCAAGTTTTCTCTACAAAACTTTGTTTAGCAGAAGTTTTGGTTGAGGTTTTTCTTGCCCATAAGTTGGTAAACGTTGGCTAAAAAAATGAACAAGGGTCGGTAGTGGAGCATTGGCATGCCAAATGTTGGCAACTATCACCAAAAGGTTGGTAAGGTACACTTTGCTCACAATCCAAACATACCTTAATGTTATATTTCTAGAAAAAACAAAGTTGTATGTTCTATCCTGTAACCACACGTGTTAATACAATTATCATGATATTGCGAGTAGCCGAGTAGTAATAATTCAAGTGGAACTAGACTTGAAAGTTGAACAAGAAATACATTTTATTTTATTTTATTTTCAGATCTTAATTATAAAAACCGAGATCTCTTTTCTTTTCTTTGTAAAACAGTCCTTGTTAAACACAAGCCCAGTGGCCAAACAAGTAGACACAGCCAAACGTAAGTATTCAACTTTTCTTTGGGTTTGATATATAAGTTTGTCCAATAATACTCTGTGTATTTGGCATTTCTCAGGAATTACACTAAGACAGGGAACTAATTAGTCATGACATGGAGAAGAACCGGAACACACAGTAAATTATAAATACCTACCCCCTTTTACATTACATTGAAGTATGGAGATCTTTGTCTAGTGTATGATTCTAATGGGCATTACATGGGATGCTAAGCTTTAAGGAAAATACCTTATCATGGGCATTCTCGTACTTCTGCCAAAGTGTATTCAAGACTCCTTCCTCCGTGCTATCACTAGAACGAGATGAAAATCAATTAGAAGAATCGATCGTGCCGATGTGCACGTGACAGTAATTATGACATATTTCATATATAATAAACCCCTACAGTTACGATTCGGAAAAACATTTTAGATACCATTGACCAATCTATACTTCTTATAAAGCAAAACCCCACTAAGTGCATTAATTATTTTTCTATCTCAACATGCAAGCTATCCACATCACCCACTATTTTGGCCAATCAATTGTCCATGTCATCACCACTAACAATTATTTTTCAGCCATATAATACACATCACTAATATTTAGTTCTCAAATATTCAACAATTTCACATGATTGAAATTTAGTGTCTCCACTATTGTGATCAAGTAAATCTTGACGACTAAATATTTCATACGTCTTATACCAATTTAATTTACATATTAGTTTTCTAAAAGATTCCCGTTGCAATGCGCGGGGTATTCTTCTAGTAATATATATCGTACAATGGCAAATGTTGCATTTGGTGTGGTGTGAACTCACAAGTAGCACTGCTAAGGATATGAGCTTAGAGTACAAGTCCAGGCTAGCCCCAGTGCTACAATCATACAGTCACACTCATACCCAAAACACTGAATTGCTCTCAATGCATCCGCTTATTTCATGCATTTTCTCACAGTACATGAAAACGTCGCGTGCGCGAGATTGCTCTAGAGGGGGCGGAACATGGCGCCCAAAATTGAAGAACCCTCGCCTCGCACAAGCAATTCGCGTGTACCAATACGGGGAGGCGGATGCGACCAGGAATATAAACGTACCTGAAGACGACGCGGGGCGCAGGGGCGTCGTCGAGGAATCCTCCGCCGCCGCCGCGGATGGAGGGGGTGTCGGGCGTGGGCACCGCGGCGGGGTTCGGCGACTTGCGAAGGAGGCCCCGCACGAGGTTCATCGCCTCCGACCCAACCGGAGCCCAGCCACTATCAGCACCAGCGCATCACCACCGCCGGCCCACCGGCGACGAGCAAAACGACCGAATCCGGAACGCGATCTCGCCGTGACGGAGGGACGATCGATGGCGCCGCGGAGATCGCGAGCGGCGGAGATTTCCTCCGATTGTGCGTGCGTGCGACGCGTGCTTCGAGCTCGCCTATGTTTGGACGCCCGCGAAAATGGAGGGAGAGCAGAGGATTTGGGGAGAGCCGGGTGGAGACTTTGGGGAGGGAGGAGAAGTTCAGGGGCCGTTTCGGAAAAGTAGACGCTAGTCCGTTAGCTATTTGAAGCTGATTGCCTCCTCCGAGCGTTTACATGTTTACCTGTCTACGTGATCGGAGCATCAAGGCGTATTACTGTGGTATATACGCATTGTGTGTGGCCTCTGTCCGCTTCGTTCCTAAATGATTAGAGAACTACTCCGTCCAATCCTTATCACTCCTTGTGATTTTGATAGAGATAAGTTTAGGAGTATAAGGGCACCTCCAACGGGGTGGCACAAACGGATACCAAAATGTGTTTGATTTGGTCCGTTTGGGGCGGACCGCGGACACATTTTGGTGTTGGGGTGGAGGTGCCCCCAACGGCCAGGCGTATAAGTGGATAAGGCAAGGAAAAAAACAAAAAGTAATATACATATAGATGGTTCAGTAGCAGGACCCCATGGGCCAGTGACACAACAGAAAACACAAAAAAAAGACATAAACCCTAGCTAGTGGGTTTGGGGATGGGGCTGGCTGCCAGAGTTGGCGCCACCGCGGGCAGGTACTCGTCGTGGCCTTCTACTCGTCGTCATCCGAGAGGATGACGTACGGCGGGACGGCGAAGAGGTCCGCCGGTGGCCATGCGGGCGGAGTCGTAGGCGGCGCCTCGGGCTCTTGCGGCCACGCCGATGCGGGCTGCCACGGCCCTTGGGGCTGCCATGGTGACCACGGCGCCTGGCGGACACCCCAGGCCGCCGCCTCCTTGTTCTGCTGGCAGTTGTAGGCCTCCGCCTCCTCTTGGCGACGCCAGGCCTCCGCGTCGTCGTAGAGGGCCCAGCCCTCCCCCTCCCGCTGCCGCTGCTCCAGCTCCGCCGCTTCCTCCGCCAAGTCCCGCAGCGCCGCCCCGATGCTAGGCCAGTGCCCAAGCTCCTCCAAGTTGGAGGCGTCAAGGGCAGCCTGGACGGCGGCATCCTCGTTGTAGGGGGCCTCGGCGGCCTCCAACTTCACGGCGACCTCCGGTGCCTCGTCCTCACTCCAATCGAGGTCGAGGTCGGAGCCCTCCGGCTCGTCTTCCTCCGGCACGGGCTGGTAGTCGGCCGGTGCTTTCTCCCGCGAAGGCCTGCCGGCGGCGATAGTCATGCTCGACCTCGAACCACCGGTCCCACAGCGGGGACGTGGGCGCGTAGGCGGGGTCGTGGAGGAGATCCGTCGGGAGAAGCTCCGGCGGCGGGCGATCTCCTCTGTGTGCGCCTGATGGCCCTTGAAGAGGTTGATCTACGGCTCCAGAAAACAGTCTTGATGTCTGGTGCGTAGTTACCTGCGTCAAAAATAATTGGGTTAGGTTGAGACTCCAAGTGCAGAGTGTGTAGTAAGTGGAAGACGTGTTTTCCCCACGAGGGTGACTCGAGGGTTTAATATCGAACTCTCGGGGAATCAGTAGTGAAAGATTTATCTTCCTATCCTTCTTTTTAGTTACCTACAAAACAAAGTTAAATGTTTTGGTCCTCAACCTCACATGTGGTTGTCAAGCACAAGGTGTAAGAATGATATCAAGATAGTTATGCAATGCAAACAAGAAATAAATATGCAATGGTGGTGAATAAATGTGCAAGGATGATGATAACAATGATAAATGATATTTTTGGTTTTTTATGATGAATGCAAGATGTAAAAGTGTTTTTGTATTTTCAAATTTAATAATGGCAGAAAATGGAAAAGTGGTAAAAATTGTTGGAAAGGTGTTTCTTATGATTAAAAATAGACCGGGTTCATGGTTTCACAAATGCACTCTCTCTATAATAAAGTGGCAGACAATGGAACACTAGAGTTGACATATGAGATTGCAACACAAAGTTTGATGACAAGTTACTAATTATATGGGCATCACGTCCTAACATATAGATCTTTTGGTTATTAATCTCACTTATACTCCACCAAGATGGGAACTAAATCATAACACCTTAGTAATTAAGATAACTCAGAGTATACCTTTAAGTATCATGACATGAAGTTAAAATAAGAACATGCTAGATCTAGTCACGGAGAAGTGGCAAATCACCCACAACCCTTGTAGCATGTTATTTTTGTTTATCCCTAGTGAGGCAACAAAGTAAGATAAAACACCCAAGTGGATCGCGATATTACAGTTGTCAACTTACCGCACTCACCACCCCCCCCCCCCCCCCCCCGTTACTCCAACTAATGCACACATCACCCCACACACGCTCTCATAAACATGCTTGATCATAACAAGTAGATAAGAACGGGGTACATAATATGCATCTATATTCATAACTGAAACAAACATTGCAATCTCAAACATATATTAACTCATAAAAAGATCCACCACATAGATATTACAACGATGACCGTAATCATGTTCAGCAGCTCATACGGTACTAATTAGTGAAGCTCAAAGAGAGGAGACATACATAAGTTACTTCCACAAACCCATAGTCCAGAGGTGGACTACTCCCTCTTCATCATGGAGACGGTGGAGATGTCGATGGAGAAGATGGAGACCATGCCGGCAGCGCCCCGCCGGAGTTTTCCCCCTCCAATCTGCAGCTCCAGATCTCTCTTTCGGTGTTTCTGTGTTTCGGCGGCGATTCTTCCAGAGAACGTCGGGGGGCTATTTTTATAGTCGGTTTTAGGTCAAGACGATGTCAGTGGAGAAAAAGATCGACGACAACGGAGCGTCGAGGCCGAAGATGGTGGGCCCCACGCGGCCTCTGGCCACGTGGGCCCCCCTCTTTTGGGCCTCGGGGCTCCGCTTGTTCGCTTCCTTCGCCCCCAAGTTTTGTTCCTTCCAAAAAAAATGATGCCCGTAAATTTGCAGGTGATTTGGACGACGTTTGGGTCCCTAAAACTTAAAAGAAAAAAAATAGGGTTTTCTGCCTGCGCATGGTTAATTCCATAAAAATAGGAAATAAATATAATATTCCCAAAAATCATTATATAACAGTGATATAACCCTTATATGATGCAAATATGATAGGAATATAAGTAATATAGTGCAAAGTTCATGTATGCATTTTACATGCATCAGCGCCCTGCCGGAGCGCGGGTTGGCCGGCACGGGCACCCGGCGGCTGTTGAGGTGCCAGCCGTCGGGGAGATGCACATCACCCCACGCCAGGGACGCGTGCACCTCCCAATAGATCTCCGCGACGTCCTTCGAGACGCACGCTCGCGCGGCACGACGGCGGGCATCGCGAGTTCTGTCAGGACGCGCGCGAGCTGCTCGCCTCTGCGTTGTTGCGGCCCGTGAAGAACCACTTGCCCTTCATGGTGGCCGGCGACGGCTAGGGCTGGGAGGTGCGGTGGCCGGCGACGGGGGCTGTGGGCTGTGGTGGCCGGCGGCGGCTAGGGCTAGGAGTGAGTGTGGGGTGCGGTGGGGAATGGATAAGGTCCCATTAAATAGGACTGAGCGAAGTAGCCGAAGCGGCCACAGTCACTGCCAGGCGGGCCCGAGGCGACACGATGGGACACGCGCAGTGTCCGCGGCTGGACCAAAGTTGGACCAGAAATGGGCCAACTTTGGGGCGAAATGGCATGTCCAGGCGGACACATGGCCTTATGCGCCAGCCCGTTGGAGCCCCTTCTGTGCCCGTTCGGACAAAATCAGACTGGTCTGGTTCTTATGCGCCATGCCGTTGGAGGTGCCACTAGTACAGAACGACACATCGGATACCACTCTATGGCAACGGCAAGAGTTAGGCGACGGAAAAATGAGCTCCGCGCGCTTCCGCGAGTGCGCGCGCGTGCTAGTCGGTCGATGGGCCCGACACAATGGTAACGGAGGCTGAAAAGATCTCCGTTGCTCATATATAGGCAACGGAGGAAAGAATATCTCCGTTGCTGATATTTCCACATCAGAAACGGAGATCGGTCTATCTCCGTTTCCCATGTGAAGGCACATTAAGCGGTGCCGGTATTAATATCTCCCACTCAATTCAGTCCGTCCGTCATTGATCCAACGGCCCCAGCAGCATCTCCGTGACACATTTGCAGAAATGCCCCTCACAAATCCAGCGCTTGCTCCGCGATCCACGACTTTACGAGGAGATTGACCTGTTTGCAAATGGTAAAAAGCTCAGGGGCCTCTCTGGAAAAACACCACACAACTCCCCCTCTCCTTCCTCTCTCTACCCGCGCGGTCGGAGCTCGCCGCCGCCGCCGACGCTCCCCCGCCGCACCGGACCTCCCCGTTCAGATCTCCGGGCACGGGCGGCTCCGTCGTCGCTTCCTCTCCCTCCTCACCGAAAGCCGCGTGCTGGGACGGCCGAGGCGCGCCGGAATCGTCGGCGGCGCTCTCGCCTTCCGCTGCCCGCCTCCGCACTCGCCGTCCGCCGCCGCAGCAGGCAAGTGCAACCGCGGCCTCCTCTTATTTTCTTTCTCTATTTGTTGCAGACTTCCGACCCGTCTCCTTCAAGCACATCTCTAGCCCGATTTCGTTGATGCAAGCAAGATGGCGACAAGCACATCTGGCTACCGGAGACAAGGAATAGTAGTGGTTCGTCTGTCAATTTTGTAGTAGTACTGACCCCTCTTGACAGAGAACGGCAGACACTCCAAGATCGTCTCCGGCTCCACACCATTGATGTGGCTGACATCAACTCAGTCGTCGGGTAATTGCTCCTCCTAGGTATAGATGCACGAATTTTGTTTTTGTAGCTGTTTGTGGATCAAATTCGGGATGAATGTATTATATATATGCAGGTTCGACAGAGAAAATGGAAGTATATATTCATCAGATCTTTCTCTTTCCTTCCATACACGGAAGGTTGAAAATCTGAGCTATGGCCCATCAGAGGAAGGACTACATGAAGATGAACGTTAGATGTCCACCATCCACCATGTGCATGCTTCGGAAATCGGAAGCAGCAGAATATTGACCTCACCGTCAACTACTTGGTTGAGTACGTACTCAAAACAGGTATGTGCTTTCAAGAAATCTGAATTCTAATTATCAAGTTCAAATCATTGCTGACCACTATCTCCTCCTAATTTCGTGGTGTCAGGCAATGCACCTAGGTGTTTGATGAATTGTTACGTGCTAAAGTTTCAACAGGAGTGAATGGATGCATGCATTGAGCGTAATCAGAATTATTCTCAAGTTTATGGTATGCACAGGAGATATATGTATCTTTTTTTTTGCGGGGGAGGAGATATATGTATCAGTCTTGATGTTATTCAAGTGTGTTTGCTCTACTACATGCATGCAGGCAGGCAAGCATCTATGACTATGGTCCTAAGAGCATCTCCAACCGCGTTCCCCAAACCCAGCCCAAACGTCCGGGTGGACTGTCCGGACGGCTTTTGGGCCAAAAATCGCGACCCAGCCGTGGCCCCCAAACCGGCCCCAAACGCCCGGGCGGTCCGGCACACCCCAAACTCAGCCCATATGTGGGGAGGGTTTGGGGCGGCCCGGACGCGTCCGCCCTCAGGTCGCTGACAGCACAGACCCTCGTTTGACCGGCCTACCGGGCGAAGGATCTAGCCTTTGACCGGCGTCGGCATTCATGGCGGAGCGGCCAGCGGCCAACGCTGAAAGTGCATGTTGCCACATGCGTGGTTTTGGTAATTAATGACAATCCTTATGGACTAATGTTTACATTGAGATATTCCTATAAATCTTGTCCATTGAAAACTATTGGAGTTCATGTGTTGGACTCTAGAAGATGAAGTGCAGATTCAATATGATGCATCTCGGAGATATCATTTGATTGAAGTTTGCAAAGAAGACATGAAGATGGACCTTAGCGAGGCTCTCCTCATCAAGCATGTGCTAGCAAGCACAAATCAAGAAAGGTGTTCCAACTTGAGAGAGTCAAGATCGTTATCATCGAGCTCAAGTGGAATGCGCAAGGCAAAGGTATGGTCTTGATAGGTTTTCTATTTTACCGGTCTCTTGGTGTTAGTGGGAGACCAGGTTTTAGGATAGACGGCGTACTATCAAGAGGGGCTCTCAAGTGAGTAACTTGATTGCATCTGTGTGGAGAGCTCAAACCTTTGCATATTTGGCATTTCATCTTTCTTGATTCTTACTTGGCTTTTCTCCTTGTTGGGGTTTGGTGTTTGTCCTGATCTTCATGACAAGCCGAAGTTCTTCGAAAACGGATTTCATATGGAAAACTTGTTGCGTTTTCGTGTTGGAAATATTATCGGTTGACCCCGAGGAGAGTTCCACACCTTCTTTTTGTTGGAAAGTACTCGTCGCTAGCTTTCCAACAAAGTTGGTTTCGTCTTGTTTAGATTTTTATTGCAAAAGATATGGTTTTTAAATTGTTTTTTCTGCGCAGGCCAGCCTCCAGGCCGGCCCAGGCCGGCTTCCTCGGCTGCCAGGCCGGCTGCCCAGGCCGCCCAGCCCAGCTCGCTCGCCCTGCCTCGCCTGGCCTCGCTCGCGCCGCCTTGCCGCGTTCGCCCGCACGCTCGCTCGCCTCGCGGCCCAGGTCGGTACGCTCGCCTCGCCCGCTCTCTCGCGCGCTGGCTCAGCTCGCTGGCCAGCTCCCTGGCCGGCCCAGGCAGGCTCGCAGGCCGGCCACGTTTTTCTGTTTGCTCAGTTTTTGTCCAAACGGCTACTTTTTACAGAGTACATAAAAAGAGCTTTCTTCCCAACGTTTAGACACACCTCTTGAGCAAGTTTTTATCTCCTCTCTCCTCCATTGTTGCTCTTTGGAAAGCTTGCTCTTCCTCTCAATCTCTCCCATGATTCTTGCTTATATTTGAGGGAAAGTGAGAGGTGATCTTGATCTACATATTCACCGATCGATTTCTCCTCTAAGTGAGGGGAACCTAATAGATCTTGATCTTGGAGTTCTTGGTGCATCTCCTCTTTGTTCTTCCTCTCTTATTCCCTCATAAGCATTTGTTGCTTTGTTGGAATTTGAGAGTGAAGGATTTGAGCACTTGTACTCTTGCCATTTGCTTTGTGCATCGGTTTGTGCTTTCCACGAGGATTCGTGGAAGTTGGAAGTTTGTGAGCTTGTTACTCTTAGGTCTTCGGGACCTTAGACGCCCGTGTGGTGGTTGGACCTTTGTGGTCACTTGTAAAGCCGTTCGGGAGCCCCCGATCCCGTTGTGGGTTGTGCCCCGGATTGTTGTTGAAAGGCTCTGGATTCCGCCTCGAAGGATTCCGATAGTGGAAGGTAAACCAAACCTTCATGGTGCGATTCATCGGAGAATAGGGTGAGCCTTTGTGGCGTTGAGATCGACCTTTGTGGTGCCTCACACCTCTCCAACGAGACGTAGTCCCTCCTCGTCTCCGCGTGCCTCGGTTATTTCTATACCCGAGCTATTTACTTATGCACATTACTTTGTGATAGCCTTCGTGCTTGAAGTATTCCATTGCTATCACCTTGTTGTTTGTCTTGCTTAGCATAAGTTGTTGGTGCACATAGGCGAGCCTAGTTTATTTAGGTTGTCGGCTTGTTAATTTAAACACATAGTTTTATTCCGCAATTATCAAGCCTAAACCGGAAAAGTTTTAAACCGCCTATTTACCCCCCCTCCAGGCGACATCATTGTCCTTTCAAACGCCCAACGGCCAGCATTCATGGCGGACCGGCCACCTCCACTATATGTACCGGCGCTGGAACCCTAGTCATGTTCATCCACATCCACAGCCGTCGTCGGAACCCTAGTTTGTTTCATCCACATCCACCGCCCACTCCGCTTCTCCTCCACCATGCCTCGCCGCCTCCCCACCATTTTCGCCAAGATGACGGCGGACAAGGCGGCTCAGGCGTAGGCCCACCTCCGAGCCATGGCACGCGAGAAGGCGGTGGCGGCGGAGGTGGCTGCGGCGGAGGCGGCGAGTGTGGGATATGTCGTGGTCCGTGAGGACTTCGACATCGTCGAGCTTACGAGCTCGGAGTACATCCGGCAGGCGGATGAAGCGCAGCGCGCCCGGGCGGAGGCGGCGGCCGAAGCGCTTCACACCCGGGTGGAGGTGGCGGCCGAAGCGCATCGCGCCCGGGTGCACGCCGCGACGGAGAAGTGGAGAGCTCAGGCGGAGGCGGAAGCGGGAAGGATATGCGAGCTGGCGCAGCTCAAGCAGGAGGCGACGGAGCACCGTGCGGCGGAGGCACAACTGAAGGCGGAGGCGGCGGACCGCCTCTTCATGAGGCAAATGAGGAACCGTTCCGGGTTCCTCGACAAGCAGATCGAGGCGGAGGCGGCGATTCGTGAAGGCCGACCCTACGAGGGGAACCATCCTCTTGATTCTCGCTCTTCTCCGACTCCGAAGAACAGGGTTCTTCTCCGGCTCCTCCCGCCAGTGCGGAACGGGGCGGCTTCGCCGGCGCAGCGGCAACGGTCATCGTCCTATCCGTTGACGAGTAGGGGGATAGGATAACCGGAAGTAGCAAGGCGGCAGCAAGTGTACATCGTAGTGTAGCAATATGTGCATGTTGCATGCTTTTGTAGTAATTTGGGATCTAAATTTAGAGACTTGTGGTTGTAGAAGCTTGTTTTTAGGGGTTGTCCGGTCACAGTCCACGGACGCGTCCGGACGCGTCCGGGCGCAGTTTGGGGGCTGAATTTAGGGGGTCCGGTTGGAGATGATCTAAGTCACCTGCTCTTTAGAGAAGCCAATTCTAAGCACAGACAGAAGCGCCAAGGCACCCGTCATGTTAGCTAATATATTTATCTTAAACTCCTTCTGTATTGCTCACTGCACATTTCTTTGTTGGTGCACATATGTGGTGCTCTAGAAAAAGGTATTGCGCCTGATAGTTCCTTATTGATTATAATTAGATGAGTTAGTTAAATATTGCTAACTCTATTCAATTGGTTATTCCTAGATGTCAACTGAATTCGTTTGCGAAAAATATCATGCATAAGTTGACATGTTTGAAGGATGTTCTGAATTGAAGATCTATTTACACGTTCTCCTTAGTTTTCATTTTTGTTCTTACCTCTTACAAGAAGAGCATAAATATGTGATAGGTTTCAGTGATGCAGAAAAAGTCTCCTTATTTGATGTAGAAAATGTCTCCTTATTTATCATGGCTAGGTCTGTCTCAGTAATGATTATATATGTATTGTTTGTGGTAATGTCGAAAGTGGAAAAAGAGACAAATGATTATGAGAAATCATACTGAAGACTCTGGGAATTATGGTGGTAAATTGATTTTTTGCATCTACTACATAATGATTTACCGGAAGTCTTTAATCTCCAGTAATCCCGTATGTGGACTGCCTGCAATGCCACAACTCTCCACTCATACGGTAGAACTGATATAAAAGTTGTCAAATAGTTGATCTAAAATAAAGTCCCAATGTACTTGATTACAATGTGTTCTGTTTCCTCGGTCATAAACTGACTGATGTATCAGATTTCGGCTAAAATCGATCTACTTTATTGTAAACATGTGTTGCTAATTTTCATAAATGAGTGTAACTAAACTTCTTAAGGCATTAGGGTATCTGGATTAATTTAGAAAAGTGTTATATAGGATGATATGTATATTTCCAAGGTTACTCTATACTTTTAGTGCATTTTGGCTTCATATTTGCCTACTATGTAGCTTTGTAATATCACATTTAATAATCATACATAGATCTCCGTGTGGGTTAATGGTTATAGGCCAATCATCATAGTTTTCCACCGAATTTCTTGACTAAAGCATATTAAATTAAAAATGTTATAGAATGTGCCGCCTAGGCAATATACTTGATAGGAAACATGCGATGTTTATTTTTCTCACCTTTGCTGCTCTGATCCGAAAAGCTAGAGGCTGGCGTCCTTCCTCATTGTGAGTATACCATCGATGAATAGTTTCTACTTGAACTCCAGGATAGGTGTTTACATCCAGATTAATATCCATAGATGGGAATTCATTAATATATTTCATATTCATGCTCTATTTTTCTTGACTATATTTTTGCGTAGTGTCTATACAAGCCAGAAGAAAGTATTCATCACCTAATGTCGATGGTTACGGATATTCTGACGGTGTTATGCCGTCGATACTTCTCAGTATGCTTTGTTTGTTCCTTAATGTTATCTCTCTTCAATGCTGCTGAGTTAGTGATCCAACCCGCAAAAGAAAAATAAATACTTATCCAAGAGACCCTTTTGCCGCTTTTGATGTTGTCTCGGTCAAAAGCAGATTTTGATTTAGAGATCTCTCCTATCTGTTGTTGCATTTCCTCTGAAATAGACTCCTCTTCTCTTGGAATCGCCTCTCTCATACTGTCAAATTTTGGGGGCAATATAAAAGGCTATTCACAAAGGTACTTAAATTTGTTGATTATAACAGAATGAGAAGATTTAACATGTGGTATGAAATCCCAAATTTCCCGTTGTATGTTCATCTCTTTGAGTTGCACTGGAAAAAATTATCCACAACACAGTATACTAACATATCAGCAGCTAAGATTCACTTTTAGTAATCCTTTCTGATCTTGAAGTAGTGGAAGTATCTGCACCTTAATTCAGGGAGTATTCTCAAGCTAAAGAATAAGTAATTAGATTGAGCAGAGAGGAGAAATTTGACCTGCAACTTGCAAATGGAGGCAAGTGTAAACTGCGGCATAGCCCAGTGATTATGTGTCTGGACCGAGAGGATCCGACTAATGTATTCATATATGAACGGAGCTACTTCTCATGAAATTTTTAGTTGTAATAATTACACGGATCTGACTAGGAAAAAGACTCGGAAGCAATGGACTTCCAAGAGAATACAATTATTGATCCGATTGTGTTGTGCTTGACGAATTGTAATAGTTTGGCCTTTTAGATAGGAGTGACACAAAGCTGGAGTAAAATCTCCATATTGTTGAGGCATATCCAGGTAGTTTGTAGAAGTAAAACTGCCTGAGGTCTGTCATGGGTCGTGCCAGTATCGGCATGCAAACTTTTACCTGTGATGAGTTATATCCTTAGGAAAAACCCATGATCTTAACTATTTTGAGATTGTATTGTTTTTTGTTGAGAGGAATATGTGCATTTTGAATTTCTGCATGGAGTTTCCCTAGATGACAGTGTATAAAACAATAGAACCTGAAAAAATAGCTCTGAAAAACTAGAACTTCTTTATGCTTGCTGTAAAACTCTGGGGCACATTTAAAAATTCATAATACTTTATAACGTCCTAGATAGCATATTATCTGAAGAGTGAGGAATAATAGAATGTGCAACCAGGTCACAGCTACAACTATGGCTCAAGATATCTCCCAACGAACTGAATCTTTTGGCCACACAATCACGCAACCAGTAGGAACAACTACAGGAATGTGTTGAAAACTTTCAGGTTAAGTCTCATGTATTATGGCTTTATTTATTTGTCTCTTTTCCTTGCTGTTGCAAAAGTGCCTCTAAATTTGCAGATGTAACTAATCAATAATCTAACAAGATCTAAGGTTGACCGTCCTCTAAGTTTTCCCTTGAGAAAATCATACTTCATGAGATTAGTGTAGTAGGGATGTAACTTTTTTGTGAAGCGATAGATGTGATCTGATTTATTGTTTATAAATATTAGAGGTATACACATATTTAACTTTTTTGGAAAATAGATGAGACATAGAAGAACAAACTCATAGTATGTAAATTGAAAATCCAAAACTTCAAATTTGGATTCGGAATTAGAAGTTGTCTTACATTATTTGCTCATATTGAGTATTAAAAAACAGCCTTTTCTGGTGATCACTAACGGCATTAAGTATGTGCTTGATTGCTCCGTCATGGGTGTAGTAAAATGAGTTAGTCATTTGGACATTTGATGAGTTATCAAATTGTAGGTTCTGTCTCCCTTAAACTGCGAACGCCCTGTGAGTATACATACCTCTATAGTCTATACTAGATTCAGTGAGCTAACAAAAACAAGCATCAAGGTATGTGTCCGTAGAGTTTTGATTGTGTGATCTTCTACAGTCTCCTTTTAAGTATGATGTTTTACGCTTGCATTTCCTCTGTACCAATATAGCGATGGTTTATTGTTGTTTTTGTCTTATGTGATATTGACCATACTATGAAGAAAACTTAGATGCTTTTTTTCAACTGATTAGTTAAATTATAGTTTCTAAAATTATAAAAATATATTTATCGCCTGGCGGACCAGGTAATTGGTCTATGATTTCCTGATTTGTCTCGGGCTTGAAAGTGCATGTTGCCCCCATGCGTGGTTTTGGTAATTAATAACAATCCTTATGGACTAATGTTTACATTGAGACATTCCTATAGATCTTGTCCATGTGAAAAGATTGGAGTTCATGTGTTGGACTCTTGAAGATGACATGATGACCAATGCTCTATTCAAGGGTTTATATGAAGAATGGTCATGTGTAGATTGAGCTTATTGCAAGTATGGCTTGGAAAAGAAGATTGAGTGAACAATCATGTTTACCTCCAAGCCATCATACATATCAAGAGAAGAAGATGAAGTGCAAGTTCAATAGGATGCATCTCAGAAGATATCATTTGATTGAATTTTGCAAAGGAGACATGAATACGGAGCTTAGTGAGGCCTTCCCATAATGGAGTATGGGGAGCATTTGGAGAAGTCTTCATCAAGCATGTGCTAGCAAGCACAATCAAGAAAGGTGTTCCAATTTGAGAGAGACAAGATCGTCATCATCGAGCTCAAGTGGAATGCACAAGGCAAACGTATGATATTGATAGGTTTTCTATTTTACCGGTCTCATGGTGTTAGTGAGAGACCGGGTTATAGGTTAGACGGCGTACTATCAAGAGGGGCTCTCAAGTGAGTAACTTGATCGCATCTTTGTGGAGAGCTCAAACCTTTGCATACTTGGCATTTCATATTTCTTGGTTCTTACTTGGCTTTTCTCCTTGTTGGGTTTTGGTGCTTGTTGTGATCTTCACGGCAAGCCCAAGTTCACCAAAAACGAATTTTGTTTGGAAAACTTGTTGCGTTTTCGGTTTTGGAGGTTTGCCATTATTCCTTTTTAGAGAGGTTTTACCTTTCTCCATTTGGTTTTATCTTCCATTGTTGGACTATGATGTTTCTCTGCATGATCTTGTAAAGCTCTTCATTGCGATTCCAACGAACCCGAGAACATCGAAAACGAGTCCGGATGATCAAGATATCTTCGTTTTCGTGTTGAGTGTTTCTGCAGTTTTCTGAGGGGCGGAAGTTCGGGATTTTGTCCGTAAATTCCGGCCATCCGGAAGTTCCGGCCAAGTTCCGGCCGAGTACAAAACCGTTTTTAGTCGCTTTTCTGGGGTCCGGAAGTTCCCGGCCGGAAGTTCCGGCCGGAACTTCCGGCCCTGGGACCGGAAATTCCGGCCTAAGTGAGCCTGCAACGGCTATTTCCGTGGGAGGGGCTATAAATACCCCTCCCCTTCTTCAACCTTGAGCAGCTCATTTTTCCTCTCTCTCCTCCATTGTTTGACCTTGGAAAAGCTTGTCCCCTCTCAATCCCTCCCATGATTCTGGCATATCTTTGAGGGAAAAGTGAGAGGAGATCTAGATCTACATTTCCACCAATCCATCTCTCTAAGTGAGGGGAACCCTTTGGATCTAGATCTTGGAGTTCCATTTGTTGAGTTCTTCTTTGTTCTTCCTCTCTTCTCCCCCAATAAGCATTAGTTGCTTTTGGTGGGATTTGAGAGTGAAGGATTTGAGCACTTGTGCTCTTGCCTTTTGCATTTGGTGCATCGGTGTGCTCTCCACGAGGATTCGTGGAAGTTGAAAGCTTGTGAACTTGTTACTCTTGGGTCTTTGGACCCTAGACGCCCACGTGGTGGTTGAGACCCTTGGTGGTCACTTGTAGCCGTTCGGGAGCCCCCAATCCCGTTGTGGGTTGTGCCCGGATTGTTGTTGAAAGCCGTTCGGGAGCCCCCAATCCCATTGTGGGTTGTGCCCCGGATTGTTGTTGAAAGGCTCCGGATTCCGCCTCGAAGGATTCCGATAGTGGAAGGTGAACCAAGCCTTTGTGGTGCGGTTCATCGGAGAAGAAGGTGAAACCTTTGTGGTTGTTGAACCATTGTGTCGGTTCACACCTCTCCAACGAGACGTACTCCCTTAACAAGGAGGAACTCGGGAATACATCCTCGTCTCCACGTGCCTCGGTTATTTCTATACCCGAGCCTTTTACTTATGCAATTTACATTGTGATAGCCTTCGTGCTTGAAGTATTCTATAGCTATCACCTTGTTGTTTGTCTTGCTTAGCATAAGTTGTTGGTGCACATAGGTGAGCCTAGTTTATTTAAGTTGTCGGCTTGTTAATTTAAACACCTAGTTTTATTCCGCAATTAGCAAGCCTAAACCGGAAAAGTTTTAATCGCCTATTCACCCCCCTCTAGGCGACATCATTGTCCTTTCAATTGGTATCAGAGCCTCGGCTCTCTTTTTGGGCTTTACCGCCTAGAGAGTAAAAGATGTCGTTTAGAGAATTAGTGCACGATCCCATTTTATATTCGATGGCACAAATTATGATGTTTGGAAAATTCGCATGCTTAATCTTTTTAGGGCCATGGGTCCAAATTATATTAAGAGGATTGTAGATGTGACTTTATCTCCTCCAAAGGATTCACAAGAATTATCTTTAGAGGATGAGATAAATTCTCATCTCGAGACTCAAGTTACTAATGGTCTTATATGTGCTTTGACCGATGTAGTTCTTGCTTCAATCATGCCTTTTCGAAATGCACATGAGCTTTGGACCAAGCTTCAAGATATATATGAAGTGTCCAAAAAATTTGAGGATGATTGTTCTCCCTCCACCTCCGGCCGTGATGAGTTCACAACTTCTTCCACTTCACCAACATGTGATTTGTCACAAGGTAATGATATGGTGAGTGGTGATAGAAATTGTATTGGTATGGTGAACTTACTATTGATTATACTTCTTCTCTATCACATTGCAATGTTCTATCTTTGGACTTAAACTCTTCTAGCACTCCAAATGTCATACATGCTAGAGTTGATGGTCCTTGCATATCATGTAATAGTTGCTTAACTAAATCTAATGATGATATGCTCTCTATGTCTTGTTGTCATGAAAATAATGCTTCCATATCCTCTAGTACTTGCATGACTAACAATGTAGAGGAATCCCAACATTTGTTGGAACAAGACATGGACCTCAATGGTGCTTCAAGTAATTCTTCATCTCCTCACCCATTAATCATGTTTGCCTCATGGCTAAGGATTCCAAGGTAACTTCTACCTCGAATCCCGAGATATGTGATGATGTGGTTGAGGATCCTCATGGAGAAGATTTTGACATTGAAACCTTAACCAAGAAGGGTGAGATTGTTCTTGGTGCTCTTCCCAAAGGTAGTGAAGCTATATCTTCTCTATGTGAAATCATTGAGGATTTGGATACTCAATTTGAGGAAAAATTGAGAGAGAAGATGCTATTGAAAAACATCCTTAGAGAATGCCTTGACGAAGAGCAAGAGCTTCGAGTGTCTCTTGAGGAGAGACTTGAATCTCTTGATGAATCAAATGATCTTATCATTGCTAAAATCATTAAGGAAAGAGATCATGCTATTGCAAAATATAAAGTGCTTAAAAAGGAAAAAGTTGAATTTGGTGTTGGCAATGCTAGACTAAGTGAGGACATAGAGAAACTTGACAAAGCTCACAAGGCTTTAGAAAGTGAACACTCTCTCCTCATCAAGTCTCATGATCAACTCCAAACTCAACTATCTAAGAATGATAAGCTTGCCAAATTGTCTTCTTCCATTTTAATGATAATGATGCTTGTGCTACTAACTCCACTTCTTGTGAAGCATCTATTGAAGGAGAATGTTGAGCTAAGGGCCCAACTTGAGTTGCTAACTAGCAAGTATGGGAAATTGGAAGAAAGTCATGAAAAGCTCTCTAGCTCTAATGACATCTTCTAGCATCCCATGCTAAGCTAAAGTTAGCTCATGAGGCTATTATGTCAAAGGTAACATCTTATGAGCCTCATGTGGACAATGGCACAACTCTTCTTTAATGCTATATTGTCTTGTGCTAGTCCTTGTGATTCATCCACTCACAATGTTGCTACATCTTGTGATGAATTACTTTCCATACCTTGTTGCTCTAACAATGAAGTTTCTACTTCCTCTAGTATTTGTTTGATACTAACCGTGTAGAGGAATTAAAAGAGCTCAAGGCCCAAGTCACTTCTTTGAAGAAAGACTTGGAAAAGCGTCATGTTGGGAAGTCCACACTTGACAATATGTTGAGTGTTCAAAGACGCCCCAATGACAAGAGAGGACTTGGATTCAACTCCAATAACAAGAACAAGTCCAAGATCAACAAGAAGAAAAAGGGCCAAGAACAAGTCAAAGATTCGGCCAAGATTGTTTGCTTCAAGTGCAAAGTTGAAGGGCACCATGTTAGATCTTGCCCTTTGAAGAAGAAGCGTCTTAGTGCGAAGCAACAAGGGAAGAAGCCTCAAGTTCAAACTCAAGTTCCTCAAGTTGAAAAACGGTCTTCCCAAGAAGAATCAAGCTACTCCTCCTCAAGTCAGATTCCAACTAAGAAGAGAGGAGGAAGTCGATGTTGCTACCTATGCCGTGAGAAGGGTCACCTTGCTTCTTCATGCACAAATGGTACCTTATCCAACCCCATTATAGTTGATGATGTTTATTCTCTTCAAAAGGATAAGGTTGGCAATGTGTTTGCCAAATATGTTGGTACTCAAAGTGGTGTCAAGAAAAGAACCATTTGGGTTACCAAACCTATTGTGTCTAACCTCTTAGGACCCAACTTGGTTGGGGACCAACAAGCTAAAACTTGATCAATAGGTGTTGTTGGAGGGCATTGGAGACTTGGCTACTCATGAAGAATTAAGGGCTCTTCATAAATTATATTCTTTCAAGCCAAGTCATTCAGGTTACATTGTTCTATCTCTTATCCAATGTTCCTCCTTGCAGTAACTTGTTCTTATACCATATATTCATTGAAAGTTGCTTGCACCCTTGCATGTGTTAGGTTTTGTACCATGCTAGTGTGTGGCACCTCGATCCAGATGATCGAGTCACCCCATATACCAGTCCCAGAAACACTGGATATATGACAGCTTGATAAACAAAGGCAAAACCAAATATATTCATAAGGCTTCGAGTTTGCACAAATACAAGGTTACAACACGGGTGAGGCTCCAGCTCTTGCGCAACAGGCGCACACAACAGTATGTACATTATTTTTCTAACATCGAGCCTCTAGCGGAAGTCGTAGCGGAAGCGAAGATAGTAGCGTGGCGATAGCGGCCTTATTCCACAGGGTCCTGCCTGGGACACGGGTTCCTAGTTCTCATAGAGCGGGTACTCGGCGACTGGTTCAGCAGGGTCTGGCCACATGAAAAGCCAGGTAAGTACTTGAAGTACTCGCAAGACATCAGCCCAAAACAAACAAAGTCTATCTATATGGCATGGCATGGTTCAGAAAGTATCATGGCAGAGTTCGGTACGAGGAGAGTCCAAGCTTAACGGTTGGACAAAACTTACCTACTTACCTTAGTAGGGATATTTTCATATCAAGTGAGATCATATTTCCCACTCAATACTCGTAACCACAACTAGGCTACCAAGCCCTAGCCAACTCTGGCTTAATTCACAACTTCCGAGTCCTTAGCCAACTCTGGCTGGACTCCCAAAATTTCTGAGTTCGTTGGGTTTCAACTTAATTTATTTCTCCAAGTTCGACTGGACCGACTCATAGTGTGACTTGACCCAAACATCGTCCCGTAACCTGGGGACAAGGCTAGAATCTAGATTTACACTCTCGAGAGGTTGCAACATTTATCCACACGCTGAAGTCTAGGCTTGTACCGCCGGTACCGAAGTACTAGAACCGATCATGGCGGCAGCACAAACCCACACTTCCACAACCGTTTATCCTACCCGGACACTCCCTGTATAGCCACCGACATAGCTCTACGCCTTATGAAGAAGTGAATCCGGCACGTCCCCAACAGATGAGCGACGCCTAGCTCCGGAACCTTCACAAGACTAGCCCCGACCACAAAGGTAACCGACTAGACTTGCCAAAAGGGTGGCGTCAAAGGAGGCCTGATAAAATACTCAGTTATGGTCCGCCCATGTGAACGACGCATGGTTGTGCTGGGTGTTTGGTGAGTGGCACTAAGTGACTCAATCTAGTCGAGGGAGGTGATTATCTTCTTAGTCATTTTATTTGATTACAGACATCAACATTAACAAAGTAACACCGGGTAACCTCATAACAATAGCAGCACAGAATGTATCACTTGCATGCATAGATAACAACATAACAATAATAATAATACCCGGGTGACTGTGGCGGGAGACCCGGCCGGTGTCACTCGGGGGTTAGTGTTCACAGGATAATAGCATAATGATTCAAACGGATGACGGTGGCGGGAGACCCGGCCGGTGTCACCGTAAAAGAATGAACCGAAAAGCACTCATAAAAATGAGAGGGCATCCATTCCACTCGAGGGTTACCCCGACGTGGTGTCAGCCATCTCGGCAATAAGAACCAAATGGAAAGTCAGCTCCCAAGCGTCGCAGTCCGGGTGGTCTATGCCTTCCATATTTGACGGAGGGACAAGGCAAATAACTCTTTTGGCGAATGCCCCCAACTCCGAGGATCATAAGACGACATTCGTCTGCTCCTCACCTCGGCGAAGAAGAAAGAAGCAAACAAAGCCCCGCAAGCGCGAGACGCACAGTTGTAATAATTCCCCCATTCCTTTGACTGAGGCGGTATCACCGGCCATTGTCTAGGGAATGTGAGTGATGCACAGAATAAGCAACTATAAAGTAGTGCAGAAATTTAAAATGCGATATGACATGCGAGGTGCAACAGATATTAATTCAACAGTCAAAATATTTCCTAAGTTCGACCAAGTTTGAAATTGGGTTGGTGGCTTGCCTTCGGGTTCAGAGACAACTCCTAATCCGTCGGAGAGGTTCGAATCTCCAAAACGAGACAAACATGCATCAAAAATTACTCCTAGGGTATTTAAATAAATGCCCAAAAAATAAATTCCAAATAATTCTTTTCTGGTTCCATTTGAAAGAGAAAATTCAAACTAAGCCAACAAAATTGGTTTCATATTTTTCTGACTATTTTTCAGAGAGATATTGCATTTTGAATCTGGGTTTAAATTCTGCCCTTTTTAATAGAAAAATAAAACAGGAAACGGTTCAGGGAAATGATTAAAAATCTGACCAGTGACTCATAACCGAAACGTTTTCTTCTCCACCGTGCGGGAAAACAGAAGGGGGTCCGGCGAAACTCCGGCGAACTCACCGGCGAGGTTTCCCGGCGGCTAGGGGGCAGGGGAGGCGAGGGAGAGGGTGCTGGGCGGCTCGGGAAGGCGGTCCGCAGCTCGTCGGCGAACTTGCGCTTGCTGGGGAGGTCGGGGGTGAGCAGAGCTTCGTCGACAGCGGCTCCGGCGTCCTGTCGATGATGGTTGCGGCGACTCCGGCCACCATTCACCCTGGCGAGCACGGCATCCATCGCCATGATCTAGGGAGGCTACTGGTAGGGTTAATCGACGAACGGTGCCCCTCTGGCGAAGAATTTGTCCACGGCCGTGACGGCTAGGGCAAGATCGTCACCGGAGTTGCGGTGCTCGTCGAGCTTTGATTGGAGCAGGGGAGGGCAGTGGGGAGGCTGGGAGGTGGATGCGGTGCTCTGGAGGTCGAGGGGGGGGTTCTTATAGCGTTCCCGCACGGCGGCCTTCATCA
The DNA here is from genome assembly GCA_947311845.1 of Poa pratensis. Lineage (NCBI taxonomy): Eukaryota > Viridiplantae > Streptophyta > Magnoliopsida > Poales > Poaceae > Poa > Poa pratensis. The sequence goes on from CAMZMU010000096.1 coordinate 46,372,713, forward strand.
ATGCCGCGGCGAGGTGTCAGCTCCGCGTGGAGGCGACGGTGGCGGTGCGTCGCGGGAGCGCTGGCACAGGAGGCGCACGAGGATAATCTCCGGCGACGGACCGGTCCGTGCGGCGAAGGAGGCGCTGACAGGAGGGTCCCGGCGGCACAGGGCTTGGACGGCGCGTCGGCTAGCGGCCCGAGCGCGTGCTGGATTCTCCTCCGGCGACGCGTGGTGATGGAGAGGTTCAGGGAGAGGAGGGGAACGTGCTGGGCTTGGTTAGGGTCGCGGGGAAGCTGAACGCCGATGACCACAAAGTGGCGGCGCCGTCGGGCACGGCCTCGCCGGCGGTGATCACCGTTCTGTCCACACCAGGAGTGACATCGACATTTTCTCTCAGCTCCGTGCTCCAAATGAGGTGTGGTTTTCACCACTGTGTGCCAAATTCAAAATCCTCTAACTTTGCTGACTAAAGTTTCTTCAAATTTGAAAGTTGGTCCGACTAGTTTTTGTGAAATACAATACTGGTCAAAAAGGGTTTTAAAGTTTTGGAGGGGTAGATGGTGTTGGATGGATCTTCCCTTTTGTCCTGAGGTAGGAGTGATCAAGGAGAGCTTATCTATGCCTTGGATTCATCCAGGGGAATTAGTTTGGTTAGGTTAAAAAAAATGTTTTGAGAAAATGGGCAGAACACAAAAAGAATTGTGGAGGGAAAAATTCCCAAGTCATGGCCCCATATTTTTTTTATAAAAGTGACCCACATCAATTAGGGAAGGTTCCCTAATTTTTGCAGAATTTTTGGAGACATAAAAATAGGGGTTCCTTTGTAAGGTCAATAAAAAGGGTAATTTTTAAAAAGGAAAAAGAATTTCCCAATTAAATATTTATCCAGAGATAAAATCCCAAATGCAAGTACCAAGTGGGAGGAAAATGGAAAGCACAAGATCCCACTTGATTCATCATGTTTGCAAAGGTTCAAGATTTTAAAAGAATTTCCTGGAGGTTTAAACCCAAATGCACATGAAATCATGAAACAATGCTATTTGGGAAAAATTTCAAAAAGGCCAAAATTCAGGGTGTTACATAGTGTTTGTATGTGTTGTACTCTCTACTTACTTATCTTGAGAAATCAAGTATGTGTATTTTGGTTTGCACACCATTTACTTGTTTTGAGCCTTATTGCTTTTATTTGCTATCTTATCTTGTTGGCTCTCTTTTGAGAGATTAATGGACCATTCCATTTTTGGGAGTGTGATATGCTTAGTGCACTTCACAATCCAAAAATGTGTGTACATGAGGAATACCACTTAGTGATGATATTTCATTATTATCTATTCTCTATGTGGTATGTCATGCTCATGAGAAATTCAAATTCTATAATGTCCTTTAATTATCTCTTGTTGGTTTGTTTGCCTCTTGTTCTAAAATAAATGGATTATCACATTATGGGGGAGTAATAAGCTATGTGCATATTACAAACCTAGAAAATGTGAACATGTGAGGTTTTGCCACCTAGAATTGATATTGTCAATTATCTTTGTTCCTATGTGGCATGTTTCTCAAACAAGTTTCATATTTGCTTAAATGCCTTTTATCTCTCATCTTTTGGATCTTGTGTGTGAGAGAGTTTCTTGGTGCTTTGCATGATCGTTGATCAAATTGAAGCCGTCAAGAATCTCTATCTAAGCATATGTTCAATTCCTATCCTTTGACATATGCTTATTTGCTGTGAAGTTGGCCTTGAATATCCTTCGTACCACCGAGAAATATCACCATGCTCCTTGTCCATGACAAGTGATACTCATATTTGTGATGAAATTTGTAGACCGTCTTCACTTTGGCTATTGCATTGAATTGCCTTATTTTGTTGCCAAAACTTGTTTATCAAACTCCTTTTGTCTTCTTTGTATCCTATGGATCTTATTGCTCTTCTTGAATTTGACTAGTGTTTGTATAATATATATGGTGTGTGATGATCCCATTGGCGTGCGTTTGTATTCAAATGCAAGATCCTAAATAATGCACACATATTGGGGGAGCTATCCTATATGTTTTTGAACACTATTTGTCTTTAATTGGTTTTAGATCCCGATGATATGTCTCTTTGAAGACAAGCATTTTTCGTCTTGGTACTTTGTGCCATCAAGAAAAATGTAGAGGGTTTGGTTATTCCTTGACCATATTTTCATTTGGTATCTTTTCAAAGTGGTATCTTCAATCATGTGTTGATTTGGGTATTTGATATAATTTGGACAAATTCTTTTCGCATCACACTAATGTGTGCTCTCTTGTTTTAATTGGTGTTTTATTCAAATTGTATCTCTTTTGGTTCTTAAAAGTCTTGTGCATGCATATTTACTATATGTATTTCTTTGGCATGTTTACTTTCGTTGATCCAATATATAGGATAAACTCCATCAAATCCTATATGGCTAAGATGTGCATGAAATTCAATTTCACAGTAATATGCACATATTTATGTGGAGTTTGTCCTATGTATTGTAGTTGCTCTAACTACTTTGGACCCAATGAGTTTGGGTACCATGTTGTACTTGAATTTGTTTTTGGTACATTGGAGATGCATTGGAAGCTTGTCTCATTTACAAGGAAGGTGGTGTCACCATGTGTTCATTGGAGCCAAGATTGGATGATCGTTAACTCTTATGTTCTACATCACCAATGCTATCTCGGTAACAAGTATCTACCTCATGCATAAGTTTCTAGCTTTCAACCTTGTGTAGGTTGTATCTTGGCATGAATCTCTTTTGTTGTAATTAATTTGGTTCTCGCAAAATGTCTTTATTACAAATGTGAGTAAGCCGGGATGATTACATATAAGGGAACTATATATTCATTTCTATGATTCATCGATCCCAATTATGTCAATCTAGCACTTTCTACTTAAAGTCTCTCATGTGCAACATTGATGAATTTTCAAAATCATTTGCCTTTTGTGATACTTGTTATCTTACTCGGAGCATCCGTTCGTTAACCTTTATCCCTCGTGGATAGTTTTTTATGCTATGATGAGTGTGTGTTGGGAGTTCATCTATATTCCTTTAAGATATAATTTGGCTTGGTGCTATGTTCTTAAGTGAAGATCTTATTGGTGTATTTATGACTTCCTCGTGGATATCATGATATTTACCCGTGTACCTATCTTGTGTGTACATGTTTATTTGTAGACACATGAGAATAGTTACATCTTGAATTGATATTCCAATTCTTTAGTGACCACCTCTTATTGCTTTTGATTCTTTGGTGGTTTCTAAAAGGCACAAGCTTTATTTTTCTTGTGTTATGCTTTTCGCATTTTACTAAGCTTGTGGAGCTATTTGCTTTATCTCCTTTGGTGTGTGGGTATGTGAAAGACATGATATGCACTATGTGCAACTCTTTTTGAAAGACTATGTTGATGTTTTGGCTCATCCTTGTATTAGTCTCCTAAAATGTCCTTTTATCTCACACCATCCTTATTTTTGCCGCTCCTTGCTCATGTTGCAAAACATTTTATTTGTTGCAAGTTGTTTTGCCTCTTTTCTCATTTATATTCTCTTGCATGTGCTTGTGTTCGAATTTATCTAGGAGAGAGTGAGGATTCCTTGTTGTGCACACAATTTGTGATACAAATCCTATTTGTGCACGTACCTTGGGGAGTTCTCTCTTGATATTTAGAACATTTTTTGGATCCTTTTTGATTGCTTGCTTCTTTCGTTGAAGTATCTTTCTATTTGATATTCTTTTGCATTCTTTGGATCCTCAATATAGTTTGATCTACACCCAACTATTCGTCATTGGATATGTGCATTTGATTTCACTCATATTATGAGAAATGCACACATTATGGGGGAGCTCTCACTATATTGGCCTTCTAAGTTTTTCCTCCATTTCGGCAATCGATGCCAACGGGGGAGAAATTTAGAGGGTTTAAGGGAATATGGGTTTGTTCTCTTGTGGTTCTCTTGCATCCTTGCTCTTTGTGTTGCATGGTTGCTTAAATTCATTATATAAACCCTCGTAAAAGGGATTGTCATCAATTACCAAAATGGGGGAGATTAAAAGTGCATGTTGCCCCCATGCGTGGTTTTGGTAATTAATGACAATCCTTATGGACTAATGTTTACATTGAGATATTCCTATAGATCTTGTCCATGTGAAAAGATTGGAGTTCATGTGTTGGACTCTTGAAGATGACATGATAACCAATGCTCTATTCAAGGGTTTATATGAAGAATGGTCATGCGTAGATTGAGCTTATTGCAAGTATGGCTTGGAAAAGAAAATTGAGTGAACAATCATGTTTACCTCCAAGCCATCATACATATCAAGAGAAGAAGATGAAGTGCAAGTTCAATAGGATGCATCTCGGAAGATATCATTTGATTGAATTTTGCAAAGGAGACATGAATACGGAGCTTAGTGAGGCCCTCCCATAATGGAGTATGGGGGAGCATTTGCAGAAGTCTTCATCAAGCATGTGCTAGCAAGCACAATCAAGAAAGGTGTTCCAATTTGAGAGAGACAAGATCGTCATCATCGAGCTCAAGTGGAATTCACAAGGCAAAGGTATGATCTTGATAGGTTTTCTATTTTACCGGTCTCATGGTGTTAGTGAGAGACCGGGTTATAAGTTAGATGGCGTACTATCAAGAGGGGCTCTCAAGTGAGTAACTTGATCGCATCTTTGTGGAGAGATCAAACCTTTGCATACTTGATATTTCATATTTCTTGGTTCTTACTTGGATTTTCTCCTTGTTGGGTTTTGGTGCTTGTTGTGATCTTCACGGCAAGCCCAAGTTCACCGAAAACGAATTTTGTTTGGAAAACTTGTTGCGTTTTCGGTTTTGGAGGTTTGCCGATTATTCCTTTTTAGAGTGGTTTTACCTTTCTCCATTTGGTTTTATCTTCCATTGTTGGACTATGATGTTTCTCTGCATGATCTTGTAAAGCTCTTCGTTGTGATTCCAACGAGCCCGAGAACATCGAAAACGGAGTCCGGATGATCAAGATATCTTCGTTTTCGTGTTTCTGTAGTTTTCTGAGGGGCGGAAGTTCGGGATTTTGTCCGTAAATTCCGGCCATCCGGAAGTTCCGGCCAAAGTTCTGGCCGAGTACAAAACCGTTTTTAGTCGCTTTTCTGGGGGTCCGGAAGTTCCCGGCCGGAAGTTTCGGCCCCAGGACCGGAAGTTCCGGCCCTGGGACCGGAAGTTCCGGCCTAAGTGAACCTGCAACGGCTATTTCCGTGGGAGGGGCTATAAATACCCCTCCCCTTCTTCAACCTTGAGCAGCTCGTTTTTCCTCTCTCTCCTCCATTGTTTGACCTTGGAAAAGCTTGTCCCCTCTCAATCCCTCCCATGATTCTGGCATATCTTTGAGGGAAAAGTGAGAGGAGATCTAGATCTACATTTCCACCAATCCATCTCTCCTCTAAGTGAGGGGAACCCTTTGGATCTAGATCTTGGAGTTCCATTTGTTGAGTTCTTCTTTGTTCTACCTCTCTTCTCCCCCAATAAGCATTAGTTGCTTTTGGTGGGATTTGAGAGTGAAGGATTTGAGCACTTGTGCTCTTGCCTTTTGCATTTGGTGCATCGGTGTGCTCTCCACGAGGATTTGTGGAAGTTGAAAGCTTGTGAACTTGTTACTCTTGGGTCTTTGGACCCTAGACGCCCACGTGGTGGTTGAGACCCTTGGTGGTCACTTGTAGCCGTTCGGGAGCCCCCAATCCCGTTGTGGGTTGTGTCCCGGATTGTTGTTGAAAGCCGTTCGGGAGCCCCCAATCCCATTGTGGGTTGTGCCCGGATTGTTGTTGAAAGGCTCCGGATTCCGCCTTGAAGGATTCCGATAGTGGAAGGTGAACCAAACCTTTGTGGTGCGGTTCATCGGAGAAGAAGGTGAAACCTTTGTGGTTGTTGAACCATTGTGTCGGTTCACACCTCTCCAACGAGACGTACTCACTTAACAAGGAGGAACTCGGGAATACATCCTCGTCTCCACGTGCCTCGGTTATTTCTATACCCGAGCCTTTTTACTTATGCAAGTTACATTGTGATAGCCTTCGTGCTTTAAGTATTCTATAGCTATCACCTTGTTGTTTGTCTTAGTTAGCATAAGTTGTTGGTGCACTTAAGTGAGCCTAGTTTTATTTAAGTTGTCGGCTTGTTAATTTAAACACCTAGTTTTATTCCGCAATTAGCAAGGCTAAACCGGAAATGTTTTAATCGCCTATTCACCCCCCCCCCCTCTAGGCGACATCATTGTCCTTTCAGGGCTATCAATAAAACATGATCCTAGCATGACCACTAGGAGGTGGGTAATACTGCTGCAACTTATTTTTTGCTCTCGTTGATGCAATTCCTATTATGACCCGACATTATATCTACTTTTTAAGTATCACAGAAAAGTTGTTTTGGTTGAACATTCTTTATTCCATGTCTTTGATGCTGCACATAAATTTTTACCAAGGGTGTGGCATGCTTGACAAATCATTTAAACTAGCTGGGTCGCCCGCGCAATTGCGCGGCTAGCACAGACATAGTTTGAATCTTCATATGTAATATGACTTTTGTTCTAATTGATTCCATTTTGTGAGCAGTATGAGAGAAATAGGAAGCCAAAATACATATAGGAATTGCGAGAATCAATTTGTGAGCTTTCCTATACTTCCACGTTGACAGCACAACAATTTTATTATTGACTATATAGCAAGTAGTTTTAATCACTTAGACAGTAAGGCAGTGCAGCTATCCTTATATATCCATTGAAATTTTCTAAATCATTTCTTTGGCTTACTTTATAACATGTTCTTTGTTAGCATGCACATCTTTTCTAATTAGATGACTAATTAATGCTGATTATTATTTTTCGTTTCCAATCAGTAAATGTTGCATCCCTAAAACTGTGGGAATATTACCTTTATTATTAGACTATACCCTAAAAATCTTTGCTGATGCAACCGCACCAACAAAACCGGAAAATTTTAAAATTCTATCTTTCCTGTTTAATCGGAGGAGCAATAAATAATTGGTGAAACATCAACTACAAAAGGTTGAACCGTTCTGCCGTCCACAAAGATTTATACTATGAGGAGAACCAAACTTGATATGTGCACTGATTTGGCAGCAAACATATATGATATAATGAATCCCTTGGAACAATTGAGTAACCTCTAAGAATTACGGGAAAAAAGGTTGCTATGGTCTCACTTTAAAAAATCTGCTGAGTTCTGATGCATGTAAAATGCATACATGAACTTTGCACTTTAATTGCTTATATTCCAATCATATTTGCATCATATAAGGGTTATATCAATGTTTTATCATGATTTTGGAAATATCTCAATGATTTCCTATTTTTATGGAATTAACCCTGCACAGGCAGAAAACCCTAGTTTTGTATTTTAATGTTTCAGGGACCCAAACGTCAACGAAATCACCTGGAAATTTATGGGCGTCAATATTTGGAAGGAAGAAGGACTACGGAAAAAGGAAGCGAGCAAACGGAGGCCCGAGGGCCAAACGAGGGGGGCCCACACGGCCACAGTACCAGGCCGCGTGGGACCCACCCGTTCGGGCCTCGTGGCTCCGTTGCCGTCGATCTTCGCTCCACCGCCTTCGTCTTGACCTAAAAACGCCTATAAAAAAGGTCCCCCGACGTTCTCTGGAAGGAGCGCCGCACAAACACAGAAACACCGAAACGGAGATCAGGAGCTGCAGATTGGAGGGGGAAAACTCCGGCGGGGCGCTGCCGGAGTGGTCTCCATCTTCTCCATCGACTTCTCCACCGTCTCCATGATGAAGAGGGAGTAGTCCACCTCTGGACTATGGGTTTGTGGAAGTAACTTATGTATCTCTCCTCTCTTGAGCTTCACTAATTAGCACCGTATGAGCTGCTGAACATGATTACGGTCACCGTTGTAATATCTTTGTGGTGGATCTTTATGAGTTAATATATGTTTGAGATTGCAATGTTTGTTTCAGTTATGAGTATAGATGCATATTATGTACCCCGTTCTTGTCTACTTGTTTTGATCGAGCATGTTTATGAGAGCGTGTGTGGGCGAACGTGTGCATTAGTTGGAGTAACAGGGGGTGGCTAGTGCAGTGAACGTGAGAGAAAGTTCTGCGATCCACTTTGGTATCTTTATCTTACTTTGTTACCTCACTAGGGATAAACTAAAATATCATGCAACCGGGGATGTGGGTGTGACCATTGCCACTACTCCATGACTAGATCTAGCATGTTCTTATTTTCACTTCATGTCATGATACTTAATGTTATACTCTGAGTTATCTTAATTACTGAGGTGTTATAATTTAGTTCGCATCTTGGTGGAGTATAAGAGAGGTTAATAACCAAAAGATCTCTATGTTAGGACGTGATGCCCATATATCTAAGTAACTTGTTATCAAACCCTGTGTTGCAATCTCATATGTTAACTTTGTGTGTTCCATTGTCTACCACTTATTAAAGAGAGAGTGCATTTGTGAAACCATGAACCCCATTCCATTTTTAATCATAAGAAACACCTTTCCAACACCATATACCACTTTTCTATTTTCAGCCATCATTAAATCCGAAAATACAAAAATACTTTTCATCTTGCATACATCATTCAAAAACCCAAAAATATCATTTATCATTGCATCCACCACCATTGCATATTTATTTCTTGTTTGCATTGCATAACTATCCTGATATCATTCTTACACCTTGTGCTTGACAACCACAGGTGAGTTTGAGGACCAAAACATCTAACCTTGTTTTGTAGGTAACCAAAAGAAGGATAAGAAGATAAATCTACCACTGCAGATTCACCGAGAGTTCGATATTAAACCCTCGAGTCACCCCTCGTGGGGAAAACTGTCTTCACTTACTATACACTCTGTACTAGGAGTCTCAACCTAAATCCCGTTTATTTGTGCAGGCATCAAGACTTGCTCTTCGGGGTCATCAAGTTTCCGTCTAATGAAATTTGCACTTTACAATGATGTGATTCCATAATCAAAGGTTTGTCGGCATACAACACAGGGTAATTACCACTGTACAACAGTCTTCAGTGAACTTCAGACAAAATACAAATGCCATGAATATACATTATCGGGAACCAATTAGTTGGTGACAAAATGGTACCTCGAATCCAGATGGCTCTCGACATCCCAAAGGAAGGATCCGAAAGTAACAACCTCTAAGATCAGCCTTCGCAACCCTGAGAAGCTTATCCTGACATACTCATCCTTGGACGAATCGACAGTTCCTTCTGGAGTAATGACAATCTCCGGTTTCCCAAATAAAGTGCTTCCCTATGATGCCAAATACCACCTTCGACCGAATTGTCGAATAAGTTTGTAACGTGTCTGGATCAAGCGACATGACATACGATTTGAGATGGCAAGCCTTGACAGATTAGCCAAGCCCTTCCGTGCTAAGATTAGAGGAAGTCCAGGACTCCGCCTCTAGATGAGAACTGTAAGTCTGAGCTGAGAGCCGCGAGTCAGCCGTATTAACTTGATTGAGCGCATCGTCGTCTGATCCCCAGGGGAGGCTCTTCGTTGACTTCTCTAGCTGAAACCTCTGATCAACTCTCTTGAGGAAATAACCATACATCATGCAAGGTTACATGGCGGCGACAGTGGCATCAGCTTGCCGCTGCCCCAGTATGGGGTTTAAGTTGGTCTCGATCATTTCATATGCCTCATGTGAGTGCAAACGCTCAAGCTTCCTTTCCACATGTTCTGCCCACTGATCAACTCTACCATAAGCATTAATAGAGTGAGAGAGCTAGGACAAAAGAGACGCCAGCTTCAACAAACTTCTGAACAACCAGCGCGTACAGTATCTCCTCGGTAGTCCTCCGTTCCTTCTCCTTAACCTCCACAATTCGCCTATTAATCAAGATACAAAAATCAGCCAAGATTTCTAACTTACAGGGGATTAATAGAACTGGTTAAAAACACAAATTCCACCGAGCACCGAATACAATTAGGCTTGTATATCCTCCGACTCAAGCCATGAATGCCCTATCCCTTTTTATGGAGCTCACAAATAATTCTAATAGGAACGTGACTGCTCTATCCCAGTAAAACAGGCTAGAAATAACAGTTTTTCTTCTCGATAGGAAACAAAATCAGCACATCTAAAATCAAATGCTAAATATTTCACATATCTCTATCTGCTATGTAAACTCGTGCAATGTTAAACATGTCGGCAAGTGCCCATTAGTAAGATGTTTATCTCTGCTTGATGATACTTCTACAATTGGCATCATGTCCTCCCACTGAGCGGGATAAATCAGAATAATTTGCCATACAATTAGTTGTTTTTTGTCCAAGCACTAATCTTCTCACAACATATTTGAGGATAAATCACGGTCCAGAATATATATTTGAGGCAGTAAAATACCCGTTTTCTTCTCTTTCACGTATGTATCCAATCCATTGACTATACTCACTAAAATTCCCATTTATCTGATTTATGCTATGCCATTCTCTTGGAGCTGATGCTTGTTGAAGCTGCCGGCGAGGCTGCATCTTGCCGGCCGGCCGTCAGCTTCAGTGCTGACTGCACTGTGTGTGCCCCGTTGGGGAGCAGTACGTGGTTGACCACGTATCCTAACGATAAATAATTATGGCAGGGACGCTGGCCTTTCTTGCAGCTACTTCCAGCAAGCTCGATCATTGCCCTATGTGCATCTGCAGTTATGCATGTGTGCATAATATATAATCGCTGCTCCATAGCTTGTCATATCGCCGCCGGCGTCAAGCGATCAAGCTCCTTTGCAATACACGAACGTATGTCTATCCGGGACAGGTCATGAACTCCCAGCAACATAGATCGATCGATGTGATCTTCCGCATAGCCGGCACACCAGCCAGCAGATGACGCGAGATCGTGTCATCCTTTCCTACAGCTAGCTTCATCAGAGGGAGATCGACGTTGTCGCTTCGAGCTCATCGTCCAGCAAGCTCGATCATTGCCCACCGCCGGCTTCAAGCGATCAACCTCCTTTGCAATACACGAACGCATCTCTATCCGGACAGGTCATGAACTCCCTGCAACATAGATCGATCGATCTAATCTTCAGCATGGCCGGCACATCAGCCAACAGATGACACCGAGATGGCACATCAGCTAGCTTCATCGGAGGGAGATCGACGTTGTCGAGCTCATCGATCGGAGGCTTTATGCTGGCCGGGATGCTAGGCGACGTCTTCAGATCCACACAACATCCCATCGCGATACTGACGCGTCGAAATCGCTAGCGTGTTGATCCTAGCGAAGCGACACGTACCAATGACGACATATATATATGGACAGAAGGGAACGTGTACTCTCGTATTTTAGTTAGGGATAAGAATCCATATATATCTCAAACAAATTCCACAGAATCCTAAAAGGGATGCATCCTGGCCGCTTAGCTTCCGTATAGCTTTTTGGTTGTTTCACGTAGGTGTTGTGGCCGGACATGCCTTGCCGCAGATTTTAAATCTTAACCGTCTATGCATTGTAGTTTTACAGTGACAAATCTGAGCCATCCAATGTTTGTTGTCTTAGTAATATAACTAGCTAGGTGGCCCGCGCATTTGCGCGGCTAGATTTATTATACATGTTCCTTTGGTGGTGTTTGCTCTTTCACTTACTTAGACCAATGGCTAAATGTTAGTCGATTTAATATTTTATCTACTTTGACAATAGCATAACATTTATGTAAATATCATAATATGCTACATGTAGTTTCCGAATACCTTTATTGGTTTATGATGACCAATGGTGTACACTTTTCCTCCTCTCTTGATTTCTATTGTGGCTGAACAATGTGTTTACCATTTTTGGACATGTTATAAAATGAACAATTGCTGGCTCGTGTGCCTATCTGTATAACAATAGCATAAAAACATCCTTCCTAAAAAAATGTTCATTGTTTTTTCTTCCCCTTCTTGATGTTGTACACTAAACCCAACTAAATTCTTTAAATCATTTGAGACTTTGAGTTAATCTCTTTTATCAAACAACAATAAATGTCAATAGATACAAATTTACATTTTACACGGGGGCTCTTCCTTATCCGCACCGCTACAGTGCAGAGAGGCGGAAAGGAGGCGACCGCGCGAGTCTCGGTTCCGTCGGCGAATCCACCGCTCCCCTCCGCCTCCGGTCGCCGTCGAGGCACCGCGAGGTGGGGGGGAGCTCTGGGTTTCGATCTGGTGTGTAGATAGGTTCCTATCTAGGTGTGAGTGCCTCCCGACGACGTCGAAGACGGGGCGATGGAGTCGTGGTGTTGGCGGTGGTCCTTCCCCTCCTTCTCCGTTCCGGCGGCCTCGTCGCCGGGAGGCCGTGAAGGTTTCGTCAGGTGCGCTTCTTCTTCCCTGCTCCTCAGGCCGGCCGTGGTGGCGAGGTGAGGGCTTGGTGGGTGCTGGCGGCCTGCTTTTGTTGGTGCTGGTGGAGGTGGTCTACGTCGATGGCGTTGCTCTGGCCGGCCTTGGTGGCGAGGGGAGTGGTGGCTGTCGGTGCCGGCGTGCTGGTGGTGGTGGTCCGTGGCGATGGCGGGACGGCTGGGTGTTGGGCGGAGGTGGAAGACGGCGCTGTGGCCGAGCTCTTTCAGCGAGTCTAGATCCCCGCGCTGGCGGCGGGTGGCTCTTGCGGCCGTTCTACAAAGCGTGGTGGTGCTGTCTTCTCGCCGGCGCGTGGTATGGCGTCGCTGCCGTCGCCTCGGAGCTTTGGGCGCGTTCAAGGATCTGATCGTGATCTCTCCTGGTAGCTTAGGGTGCTCTCTGCACTTTGCCTGGGTCCGTTTGTAATTTCGGGTTTCTTTTGGACTGGTTTGTAAAGTGTACTGAGCTGCCTGTATTTGGATCGGATCCTTTCCTCAAAAAAAAAAATGTCAATAGATGAAATACTGGTTTGCATTTATATATCGAGTGAGGCGTTTTTTATACGTACAGAGCACAAAACATGTCATTTCATTCTGAACTATGTATATGTTGTCTCCATTTTTATAAAGATTTCAACGTGATTTTCAATTTTTAGAACTTCGTTTAACGCAATTGAACTCGGGAGCCAATTTGAATATCTTGTATATATCAATATACTATAGAAACTGATAAGCAAGTACGCCACCTGAATCCTTATCTTGGACTTCTTCTAATGTCGATTTGGCACCAGCCTAAAGAAACATACTGTCCATAATAGCCCTTGAAATCTCAAAGTAAATACTAATAGAATCCTTCTCAAGTGTTTTTATAGTCTTCGTCATAAATTATGAACCTTGCCGATCAGTGCATGCAATGAAATATATATCACATACTCTTGCCATCTCTCAACTTGATGCTCACATGCTATTACTTCGGATTGCACCGTAGCCTGCGTGCGTGCCGACTGCTCAGGCTGCCCTCGCCCAGGACGCCACACGTCTGTGTTGCCAGCCAACGCTGCTCCGACCATCCTCTTGACTACGCTGAGAGGAGACACTACGTGACTTCCTCTTAATCGTGAGGTTCCATAGTCCATCTTCTTTTGGATTTGTTGTCTGCTTCGGGTCCATATTTTTTGCTACCGCTCAGGGATCTGCAGGCTCGAATAAAAAACAAAAGCAAAAGCTTCCTACAAAAAGGAAGCCAGAAATATATGTTCTGGAGTCGCATATATGTTGGCAGATTCATATTTGGCAAGAAGGACACCGAGTTTGACTTAACCTCCAAAAGGCCTAAACTTAGTAGCCAAAAGATAAGGTACGATATTCTGACCTTGAGTAGTGAATAATCTGTCTGGAAACAATACATTGTACGCAATATAACATTCCCCAGAATCTGCTGTATCATATATTTTTGTAAGATAATGTCTTTCACATAACTGAGATCAATAGTTGTCAAGTGAGCCTTTTAGTCTTCAAGCCACAAATTGATAGGTGTTTCCTGGTTCTCCTGAAAGTACTGCTTTTTAGACTAAAGGACAGTGCATTTACTTCTTGAAACAGACGGAGAGTGTACTAATTAAGTAAAAACATATAACGTGTGGGAAGTTGATGCAGCTATGACATACATGATTTGGTACAGGAACCTTAGTAAAATTTCAAGTAGCCACACACATGTACACCAACTCGTAGACGATTCTCTTTTCTTTTTTTGACCATTGCAAACTTAGAGGATATTTACTTTATTCTTGACAGAATTTGACAGTGTCATCAAATGATGAGTACTTTCCCTATATATAGTGCAGTCGTCCCCCAAATAACCAATGCTAGAATATGACAAAAAAAAAGAGGAGATGTACTGTGTTATAGTGTCTCGTGTAGGCTGCAGCTTCATGAGACGGTCGAACCCTGGAAATTTTATCCAAGCGAAGCATCGACGTAACCTGGATCAATCTAACAATCCGTGTGCATGGGTGGCACTGCTGCGAGCATGCACCGACTGTTAGAATAATAAGAAGAGATGTATTGTGTTGAACTGCAGCTTTTAAGACGGGAAACCCTGCAAATTGCATCTAAGTGAAGCATCACGCATTTGTGCGGATAGATTTGCTATATGATATTTGCATAAGAAAAACAATCCGTCAATATTTTGTACATTTATAAATACTTTATTTTCGAAGAGCGCAAGTTTGATTCAAAAAATTCATGGATATTATATAATTCAAAGATAGGTAAATGGCTCGCATGTTTGCATCCCTAATTGGTCATGTCATGTATTGATGTTCACATGTCTAACATTAATGGCAAATATTTTTTATTATCTCTATAACTTCATGCTAGGATTAAATTTGTAATATCATCTAGAAAATAAATCTTGCTATCCATTACTTTGTATGTGTAAATAGGGTTTTATTGAGTTATTGTTAGAACTGTTAAATGTTATTTTATTGCTAGCCCGAGCACATGCACGGACACGGTGGTGTATGTTTTCGACATTTCAGATAAAATTAAATGGTAAGGGCAGAATGGAGCAACACGTACATGCACTATTGGTCAAAACATAGCTGCAAGGGGAATAAAATCTAAAACAGTTGCAAAAAGACAGGCCAAGCAATTACGTACAAACATGATTTGCCTAAAAGACACGTTTGATCTACTTTGGACACTTGAAAAAATAAATCAAGTAGGAAAGTAAAAAATAAAAAGTATATATGTACCTGAAATTGGTCGTTTAAGCTGACAGTTCACTCAATCTTAACCTCCTTATGTATTCCTGCATGGGACACGTTGTCTATAAGGCAGTCTGGCGATCGATATAAATACTTCAGATCATATGCATATGCACATACGGCTGTAGCTGTCTTGTCTTGCACGTTAAAAATTATTCTGTACATACAAAATTACATTGTGTATATGAGATGATTACATACCTTCGTATTGAGTATATCCTGATTTCCTGGCAAGTTGCTTTATTTATAAAGCTGCGCGAAAGCCTGTTTCGTGGATTTCCTGGCAAGTTTAAGTAGACTCAGGTAGATCGTAACGTCGCCCACATCGCGGCGTGGTATGAGAAATTACGCGTCCGACAACGTTACATATTGAGCAGGTCCCTGTCTTTGAAAGCGTGCTCACCATGCCTTGACGACAATGTAGTCGAGAATAACGTCGGCTGTTAATGCTTCGTGAGGCCCAGCCGGCCGGCCGATGGCACGATTCTGGTGTCCGTTTTCCTTGATGGTCAGTGGCAGTATCATCGCGACACCGGTTTGGGCAGTTCTGTGCGTGTCTTATTCCCAATCTAATCTGGCTTGCTGGAAAAACAATTTATTTGGAATCAGATCTGGAGCACTGCCCCGTCAAAAAAAAAAACGATCTGGAGCACTGCTAACACAGATTCATATGGGTAGATACTGACGGACCTGCATCGGAACAACGACGGAATAAATCGGCGGTGCTACGCTGGGAGCCTAGGATCACAGATTCACCGGTAGCAGCAATAAGCACGTACGGTGATTCCTAGCTCAGGCGCCGGGACGGTGGTGCACACGCGCCGCACATAATCGCGCAGGCGAGCGGCCGGTCATGCACGCCGGCAGGTGTACGGCAGCGTTCTGTACCAGATGGAGTAGTATCTGTGGCAGGGCGCGACGACGGGAATCACGATTTGCCGCATGCCTAGACTATTTGTAAGACATGGAGAGAGAGTCCCAATTTGGTACGGCTTTAAGCTGGGCGCATCCCTCGGAAACTCTCTGGTCTACGGAATCATCTTAGCCGCTCAATAAATCTTTACTTCTAATGGATCGATCTACACCGTCTATTGTTTGTTGTCTTATAATAATATAATAGATAGATACAATTACCCAATTATAACATAGGCTTAAAAATATCAAAATAAAAATACGACAAATGTAAATGTTGAATATACTTTAAATGTAAACTTTTCTCGGATTTCGGTACACGCAAAGCTAAACAATTTTTAATGTGGACATTTCCAAATTTGAATTCTTCACACCGGGTTTTGACAAATATGACAGATAGATCATGACCACAAAGTGTGAGCATTTAATAAACGTGAAAACAATTCAAATATGAATAGCTCCCCAATTTGACCATTTTAAATATTTGAACAACTTCTCAACATAGACAATTCTTGAATTTCAACAATTTTATGATCTAAACAACTTCCGAGTGCAGACATTCAAAATTTGAATATTTTACTCCGCGGTATTTTTTTCTTCTAACCAAACGACCGCGTCGTATGTCGTTTTGATCCGAATTTCAAAATTTAAGACCTCCATAGATTTTATAATTCTTTCAGGTCCGATCATTTTATGACTGACAAAAGAATTCAGACCTTAATACGGTTCCACTTCAACCGGTTTTTAAAATCTAAATGTTTGTAAAACATAATTATTTTCCCGAATTAAAATTATTTCCAAATTTGAGCAGTATCCAAAACCCGACCATTTTTAAAACGATTTCTCCCCCAATTTCAATGATCTCCAAGCTTAGACAACTTTAGAACGTCGCCATTTTCAAATTCAAACTCAAAAAACACGGCGCGGCATTTGCCTATAATGCAAACCATACATACAACATGCACACAAAAAAACCCCAATAATTTTCTTACAAGTTAGAAAATAGGATTCAGTAATTCACATATTTAACAAAATCTTCATTTTTTATGAACCACAATAATGCAAAACATGTATGCGAAAAAAGCACAGGAAAAGTATTCCACCAACTAATTCTTTCTCTCAAAAATATTCAATTTCTTCCTAAATTTTCACATAGATTTCGAAAATTCAAGACAATTTTTTCTCTAATTAACTACAATAATGCAAACCATAGATATAAAATGAAAAAAAAATCTTTGGAATTCTTCATCTCACATTCTAATGGCTGGCACCTATTTTGTTCATAAGAATCCATCTACATTTTTACTCATGGTAACACCGCCATCACTTGAACCGTATTATGTCAATTTTGTTATCAGTTGCCAAAAGTACAATACACTACACCACAACCTCCAAAACCTATTTATAATATACATTGTGCCACTAAAATAAGAAAACAGATCATACATATTATTTTTCATGAAGGGCATGGCGTGCCGACGCGCCAATTTCAACTAGTTTATGTGACAACGGACTGGAGGTGGATAGTCGGCAATTGGCGGGGTAGCATCATCGATGTGTCGCCTTTCCCTGAGTCGTTGTCGCCCACGCTGAGTAGTGTAGCAATGCGAGCAGGATCGCAGGAAGGGGACGGTGGTTTAAAAAATAGATATGAAGGGTGTGTGGTTTGTGTTTTGCAGGCAAAATTTCTAACAATGCCAATTGTAAATTCATTGACAGACACAAAAATTGAAGAAACATGCTTATTTACTATTAAGAAAAAATATAATGATATTACTGAAGAGAAGATAATAGTGATAAAGAAAAGTAAAAATATTACGTGAAATGAAAAAGATTTACATCACATTGTACTCATGACTCCTCGCAACACTGCTAGAGAGACATAGGGTGGCACATGACATGCCGAACCAGAAGTACGAAGTGAATGCTTTTAACTCGATAGAGCCGATGTACAAGCTACGTAATCGATCAACACGGGCCTATTTAAACCGCGAAATAAGTCTTGTATGGAGCGGTGTGTTACTAAATTAATAGAGAGGCATGTGCACGGATAGAGATCAGTCAACCTCGTTCTTAGCCCACCTACAGCTAGCACTTCAGATATGTTAGGTAGTCGTGTTCGGCTCAGTATGAAAGTTGGTCGTCATAGTCGGTCTCGAAAAGTGATATACAACACACCTCACTAGCTAGCATGTAAAAACAAAATGCACATCGCAAACACTCACACCAAGGAACAACGCCATAAAGTTGCAGGAGGAGTATTATGTTGCATTGGTGTAGGTCGCCCTGTCACGGTCAGGGCCGATTCTAACATATTTCGGGCTCACGAAAAAATAAGCTAAATTTATGTATACTAAACTTTTGTACTCATATATCACAATATTAACGAGTAAACTTTTTATATCTATTAGGTTTCATAGTTAACCACATTTGCATGTTGCTACTATTAATTAAATATTTCTATATTATACAATTGCAATGTATATCAATAAAGTTGTATTATCAAAATTTAAATCGTGTGTCGTAAAAAAGATTATCCTTTATGCTTTTGGATAATATAACTCATATAGTGCATGCCTGTATATTTGTATGTGTGGTATATGTATGTGTGGCCGAGTCTATTTTTATATCATTAGTATCCTGGTTGGTTAATACAGGCTAGATGTTAGCCCTCCAAAAAATGTCACGGGCATGACTCAGATGCTCTAACCGGAAAAATGGAAAGTAGCAACTGATTCGAGATATCAAATTCATCTACATATAACCATTGATGTAAATATACCACCAAGTAATAATAATGCAATATACGTGAGCAAGCAAGATACTTGCTATACTACAAAGAATCCACCTTTAACATTTTACCTACAATTTCCAGAAAAATCAAGAATAGTACAAGTACAACTTGGAGCTCAGGAACCTGAACAACCATGTTGTATCCTTCCTGCCGCCGTCACAGACTCGTCTGATTCTCAGATCCAGTCACCCCTTCGTGACCACGAAAACTGACCCAGTTCGTTGGAGAGTGAGTTCATTTAGAGCGGCCTGGTCTTGCGGCCGGTGGCTCGGCCGCAGAGGAGGGCGTTCTTGGGGATGGGGTTCTCGTCCCGCCACGAGTTGGCCGGCGAGTACACCCGGAGGTAGAACTGCTGGCCCAGGTACTGCCTGCCCCAGCTCTCGGACCTCACGTTCCACATCCCCACGTTGTCCAGCGGCATGTAGATCGCCGTCCACGAACCAGGATACACCTGCAAGAAAAGTTCAGAAGATCAGATCGACACAGGCAGTTGTTCCTCCTTGCAGTTAGCTGATCCACCTATTGTCACTGCATGCAGAATAACGAACCACGTATATATATACCTGCAGTGTGTACCGAGCGATCGCGTCTCGGAGGTTGTAGCTCTGACGGCTCGCCGCGTCCACGGTCCTCCCTCCATCCCGACGACCCAGAACGCGTAGCCGCCACGACTGCACGAGGTTCTCGGCGTTCTCGAAGACCACCTCGACGTAGTCCCGCATGTTGGACGCCATGACGGCCGTCTGGAGGTATCCCGGGCCGCCGGACGGGTTGTCGGGCATGCTCCCAGGCGTGAACACACCTTGGATGTTGTAGAAGTCGGCGACCTTGAGGGGGTGTCGGCCGGGATGAAGGACACGCTGTTGACCGCGTATCTCAGCTTGCCGTTGATGGACTCCCGCTAGTTGGCCAGCCTCATCGTCCTCGTCGTGTTCACGAGGCCGTAGTGGTATGAACCTTGCGGGTTCGGCCTTGGTCCGCTCGCTGTCAGATTCCACCTGTGTATTCAGAGAATTTGAGGAACAGATGATGTCTCAGTCATTCAAAATAGTATCTGTAACTTCAGTTTTAACAGCTGTGTTTGTTAAGGAGCCGCTAGAATTTCCAACAGCATGTTCAGACTTCAGGCAATGTACGATGCAGAGATGGATAATCTTACCGGATTGATCTAGCCTGATTCAGAGACCAGTCGATCTCGATCGTAGGCCCAGGGGGAGGTGGCAAAGCTGCAGCGACTCCATTTGAGTTGCTGTAGTGGAGCATGGCAGTGTTGGTGAGCACAGGGTTCGTGAAGCGCGTCGACAGCACGATGGTGTAGTCTTGGGGTGGCTGATCAGCCGTCACGAGGAACGAGTAGGACTGGCCTAGATGAACGTCGAGCGACGAGTACGTGGTCTGCATGGTGTGTGATCCCTCCACCTCAACCAGGAGCAAGGAATGGCCTTGGATCCTAATGTTCACTGAGGTTGAGATGCCCACATTGGACACCCGAAAGCGATATGTTTTCCCTAGAAAAATTACGTCAAGCTGGTTTAGTACAGAAATATGAGGAAGTTGTCAGCTATTTTGCTTTGTTTTAGTCTGATAATTTTACCTTGGTCTACTGTGAATCTGTTGCCATTCCAGCCTTGGCCATTGATGAGAAGTCCATCAGGGAAGGGAAGGTCATTACCACTGTCCAAGATGCCTTTCAAATCCTGCAAAGGTTCTATTTTCAGTTTAGGTGACGCACTAGGATGCAACTTAAAATTAGCACTCTTCTCACGAAATGACACAATCAGATACATCATAAGTGTAAGCTTACAGTGTGGTTGAGCTTGAACCAGTCACCGGCCAATATGGTGAAATCGCCAGCTGGGGGGTCGAATGGAACCGGGATCCTTGGGCGACTTAGGACCCTGATGCCACCGTACCCGCCGGCTGCCTTATGGAATGCAAGAGAAGGGAAGTAGTAGTAGCTCCCAATTTGGTCCTTGAACTGCATGTTGTAGGTGAAATTTCCTCCTGGAGGGATCGGGCAGTTTGTGCCGGAAACACCGTCCTGCCATGAGCTCCTTCTCTGCTGAATCCCTTGCCTGCAATGTATGAATGATGTGATAGTTACATAATTGTATTATTTGGCGCGGTAAAAAACTTTCACGTCCAAACGGCAGAACTATGCCTCTGTCATGCAATGGTTTCAAGATCAGGTAACTACGAGAGATCAGTAGTTACAATTCAGTATAATTGACTCATAGCTCATACGGAACAGACCAATGTGTTCTTTTCTTTTTTACTTCTTACTCAGTACATTCACTGATTCACATCATTGAGGGACCATATCCTATCGCTGTAACGCCGTTTTCTTACACGAGAAGTTATCCAACATCAGAAGTATGTGCATGTCGGTGTAAATAAGTGAACTCTTGCTAGCCTTGAAAAGGCAGAAGAATCCAGAAAACGCATCAACCTGCTGCACATGCTCTCGGTGCTGAAACATACTAGGCCCACTGATACTACTAGGCATATACACTATTTTTTTTTTCGAGAATGCCGGGGGGATTGCTCCCCACCGGTTGTTATATTTCATCGAAAGTAGCCTGGCGGGCCATGTTCTTACAACAGAATAGCAGTTTTACAGGGGATACAGGGGAAAGAGAACAAAGAAAATACAAGAAAAAAGGACTACAAGAACAGGAAAAGCAAGAACCACCATGAGAGGCACCAGAGGTGAGGTGTGTAGTCGGGGTTCACAATGCCAAGACTCGGCAAACTGCCTAGCGCACCACACCGGCGTGCGACTCGTCCCCCAGGCACAACGCAGGAGCACCACCACCATCATCGGCGAGTGTCAAGCCTAGCACCTAGCACGAAAACCTAGACAGGAGCTCCGCCACGGAGGTCGAGACGATTAGCAAGTAGGTTGCATCAGTTGAGTCGTCGTTGAACAAAGATGAGCCGAGATGCCACCAAGAGCCCGAAGCTCTCCATACCACAGCGGCAACCAAGGGAGGCTCTCGGGCAAGCACATCAGTGTGACCAAGACCACGCGAAGGCCAGCCGAGGAGAGAAACACACACCGCCGTCGGCCCCAAGTCTGGCCACACCACCACCACCAACGCAGCTCCGCCACTGACTTACCTAGCCTTCAGAACGCTCACGACCACCCCTGTCGTCCCCAGGCAGCGCCTCCACGGAGGGGAGCGACGTCGTAACGCCGCCGCTGCCGAAAAAGGGGAACCGGGTTTTCACCCAAAACAGTGGGGTCGGTGATGGGGAGGGAACCTCGACGAAGCCTCCGAGGAGGGATCCGACGCCGGGGCGTCGTCGACATCGTGGCCGCCGACGGCCAAGGGTTTCCCCCAGTTCCAAACCCACACCACCATCCACCCGTCCAAGGTTCTGACGAGGACGAGGCCTCAAGAACCGAGGATGGAGGAGAACGCCAAAACAAGCCAGGAAAGCGGCGAACCAGAGGAAAGCGGAACCGCAGGTCTTCCATCCGGAGCCGCCGCACCAAGAGGCCACACCGTCGGGGAGAGGGGCATCACCGCGATGCCCCCACATCATGGACCTCCGCGCCGCATAGCTGGACGCCGTCGCCGGGACAGGGGGCCGCACCGCTGGGTGGGGTCGCGCCGCCACGGGGCCGCCACCGAAGAGGGGACGCCGAAGCGCGCGAGAGGGAGCCCTCTCCGTCACCGTCCACCGCGCGGCCAAGCCCGACGGCCTCCTCCGGCGACGGCGCAGGGAGGGTGGATGCCGGAGGAGGGGAGCGGGCCGACCTCCGCCGCCGCGCCGGTGAGGGCCACGGGGAGGGAGGATGCCCGCGAGGCGAGGGAACGCCCGCGGGGCGCGGCCCGGGACGCCGCCGCCGGCGAGGGACTCCAGGACGAGCAGCCTTCCTCCATACTGCTTGCTTGGGGTCGAAAAACGCAGATCCCCGCCGCCCCCTTCACCGGCGCAGCCCGGCCATGTCCGGCGGCCGCCTCCGGGGGCGACGAGGGGAGGGAGGTGGGAGGAGGAGGTGGCGGCACGGTTAGGGTTAGGGTCGCCCCTCGGTCGCCTGGAGGGAGGCGACGCATATACACTATTAGTTATACATTTGTTTCTTTTCATCACTGATCTGTAACGAAAGCGAACGCACGAAGCAAAAGAAGGGAAGAACATGTTACTAGCTCTATATGAAAGGATAAGAGATGCCCCTGGATCTCATAACAGTATCAGATCCCGTTTATAGTATAGTAGGTTAAGTATATCTGGACATTTCCCTGGCCTGAGACAGCTCATTCCCAGGGACAGCGGTCACGAGCTCTGCAACTGCGAGGCACTTGCTAAATCAAGTGGCTACTGCATCTACTGAAGGAAATCTAACTGCCCACTTGGACAGCCGCACAGCTGGTGTCTTGGGAGCTGGCATATATTCTTCCGAGTAAGTCCACATTTGGACAACCAAGTCCTCTATCCCAGCAACAATGTAGTCAGTAACATGTGGTGAAAAAACGGCATTTACCCAAGATTCTTTACCCAGTAAGACAGTAACATCGGATTAAAACAAAACAGCATCACCGACACATCCACATCCACAGTGCGCCGAGATCGTAGCATGAATGCAGCATTCGGAGGGAAACACGCCATGCCGCGCGAGCTTGAAACGAGCAGCTAGGCTAGGCGGGCTTGAAACGAGCAGCGGAGGAGAAGGAGATGGAAATGCATCTTACCAGGAGAGGAGGAAGGGTGCCGGGAGGTTGTTGAAGACGTTGATGATGATATTGTCGTTGGTGACGGCGTCGATCTGCGGCCCCGGGAACTGGCCGTTGATCAGGATTCCCTGCAGCACCGCCGCCGCCGGCAGCGAAAACGCGGCTGAGAATCAGACCGGGAACAGAGCAAGAATAGCGCAATGCGCTTGCGCGCGTGCTGTACTGTAGTGTCGGTGCGGACGTACGTACCTCCTGCCTGACGCCGAGGGGAGAGATGGCGCCGAAGGTGACGTTCCAGGTGTAGAAGCGGTAGGGGTCCTCGGCCCTGGCCGCGAGCAGGAGGGAGGAGGCCGCGAGCAAGAAGAGGAAGATGGGCGACGCCATTGCCCAATCGATCTCCTCGTCACACGCACGCACACTCTCAGCACAGTGGCGAGGGAGTGAAGAAGACTAGAAGAGTGTGGAGTGAGGTGGTGGGCGAGGCTGGGCACAGGGGTCAAAGCGTGGCAGGGAGGAAAGGGATCGATCGATCTGGTCTGGGGCGAACGTACCACGCGCTTTGCTAGACTTCGGGCCGGAAAAGGGTAGTGGAGTGAGTTGGCATGGCCTGCTGCTCCATGCTAGCCTTCACGGGACGTGCTGCGTGGGGAGTGGGGGAGGGAGGGGGAGGGAGGAAACGGCGCGACGCTGCCCGCTAAATCTTACGCGTATTTGGAAACATTCCTTCAGGAGGGATTGTTTGATATCCATCATTTCATTTCATTTGACATTTCATTTCATTTGAAAAGTGAAATGTCACGTTAAGCTATACGAATTGGCATAAGACATGATAGGTATTTGGTGAAATTTCAAATGAAATGACATATCGATTCCATGACAGTCAGACAGATTGAGCATGAAATTACAAATGAATTACATGATTCCAGCCTGAAATGATGGCTACCAAAAGACCTCTCATACACATCTGGTATCAAATTGTAATACATTACCGTTTTAGGTCTTTTATCTTTTTTCTTATTCGTATATACGTAGACATGTTTTAGTGTGTTGATTCACCCATTTGTGAATGAATCAGGACAAATCCAAAAAAAAAAACTTAAAAAGTACTCCATTTCTAGTCGCACCGGCCAAATTCATGTCTCGCACGCTAATTAATTGAAATCAAGTTTCAGTGAACAACACATGTAGAAACTAAAAGATATACCGGAATAAAATGATTACTCCTGAATTTACAGATAAAATCCTAACAAATCGAGAAATACAAAATGATCCCTGCGTTTTCCTGCAACCACAACGCCGCAAGAGACGTCGAGGCTTCACCATTGCAAGATCCGAGAAAGCACCGTCGCCAACGAGGCTCTGTGAGTTGATGAACAGCTCCACTACACGCACGAGTCACATGTCGTTGTGGCATGCCCTGTTGTCTTGGACCAAGATTTGTAGCCTTTGGTCGATGAAATCAGAGAAGAACGACAGGTCCACCACCTCCGGATCAACATCCTCGCTCCAGAAGAACCACCTCGCCCTGGCCGCCAGCGTCGTCAAGGACTCACGGATTACCACGAACGCCAGCGACACACTCAGAAACCGATCTCGCCAGATCTTAAGAACGGTGAGAAAACCAAGTTGCAAATCTGAAGTCCCCAATCCCTTCTGCCGTCAGGGCAGCGAGTGGAAGGAGAGGGGACGATCTAGCCGGTGGAGATCTGGGACACAAATGCAAAGTTAACCAAAAGATTCAAATTTCATTAATATTTGATTATATATTACAAAAAGTTTTACTGAAATTTTAGCCAGGGCTCCTAGCCCTACCCCTAGGCCCACTCCTCGTTCTCGATTCTTGAGCTCGTCCTAGTCGACTTCGTCGTCGTCATAAAAGAATAATTATTATGCTACAAGTTATGATTTTCTATTGCACTCTATCATGTACGTAATGTTGTATTCTCTGTTCCATATGTAGCATTAATGTTTACTTGAAATGCTTCTAAGATTATATTTTAAAACAAATGCTTGTGATCGTTTAAAACAAATACTTGTGATCGCACAAAACGCATCATACTCGTGACATACAAAAATTCACATAAGAATGAGTCAATGAGTTTCTATTCAAAAGTGTCTGTTCAAACTTTCGTCATGGACAATTTAATGGTCATGAGTATAGGGGATCCACAAAAAGCATGATTTTTTATGAACAATTTTTTCTATGATTTGTTTAGTGTCTCACAAATATTCGATTTGTTAACTATAAATAATTTTTGAGCAACCGTATATATAATTCGTCCATTACATCCTAGTGTGCACCCATACAGACTCATGTTTGTTTTGGATGAATAATCATTTTTATGATTTCGGAAAGGTTCTATTTTTAAAAGATCAGTTGAAGCCTTGACATGGGGACTTAGAGCATCTCCATCCAGATTGGGACAATATGACACCCAATATGTCTGCCACCAAATATTGCCTTCTACAATCACAAACCGTGTTTTCTAATCCTCAAATTCAGCCAAGACATGCATGTCCGTCATACAATTTATTTCAAAGTTACAAATACATAGTTCAAATAAACATAAAAATATTCGTAGCACATGAAATATTTCAAATTGTTCATAGAGTATTATTCAAATTCAAATTCACTCATTCGCAAGGTGGATCCACATATGCTTCACAAGATCATTGATACATCAAAAATGTATTTATAATTTGGGAGTGGCGTTTTGGCACCCGGGAGCATATGCTCCCGGTATTTTCGAAAAAAAAACTTTTCAAAAAATTCCGAAAAAAATCACAGGCATACCTGAGTATGGTACGCGAGCGTGTGAATTTGCATAACGAACTGACATTGTGGCTTACCTGTGCAAAAAAGACAATCACAGATATGAAAATTCAAATTTTTGGATCTCATTTTCTGTCAGAACTTTGTCTTTTTTGCACAGGGCAGCCACGATGTCATTTCGTTGCGAAATTTCACACGGGTGTGCGAACCATACTCAGGTATGCCTGTGATTTTTTTCAGAATTTTCTAAAACGTTTTTCTATTTTTTTTATTTGCCCGGCAATAACGAGAGCATATGAGCTCGAGTGCCATTATGAATTTCTCTTATAATTTCCAATCGTTTCACTTTTATACTATAGCTACACGTTTTATTATGGTTTTATACCTTTTACCCGACTATCCTATTAATCCACTGCCTAGTGTCAGTTTTGTTTTCGTGTGTGTGTATTGCAGAAAGGTTAAAAAATGAAAGTATTTATATGGCTGAGGTAGGCATAAAGGAAACCGCAACGGGACCATCCACAGAGCCAAGTGTGGGACGCGCCTCTTCTCTTTTTTTTTTGAGGAAGGATCTGATACATAAACAGGAGGCTCCACACTTTTACAAACAGGCCCAGAAAAGAAACAGAAAAAATAAAAGGACCCTGAAAAAGTGCACGAAGCACCCTTAGCCACCAGGAAGAACACGAACAGATCCTCGTCGCACCCCAAGCTCCTAGTCGTCGGCGAAGTCGCCGTACCGCTTGCCGCCGGGAGAGAGCGCCGCCACATCATGTAGTCGACCGCAGGAGCCGTCCGCCGCCGAGCGACGGAACTGAGACGCGCTGAACGAGCACGGCCACAACGCCAGCTCCCTGACTCCGCCCATCCACCAGCCGATTCGCCGTCGACCAGGTCCACCACCGCCAGCACCCGACCACCTCCAGACGCCGCTCCTCCCCTCGCCGCCACGGCCGGCCAGAGCAACAACGCCGAACCCCCAGCAACCACTGCACCAAAAGCGGGACACCCACCTCTGCGAACTATCCCCCTCGCCACCACGGCCGGCCGGAGTAGCAGAGGCAGAGGAGAGCACCCGAACCAGCTTCACATCCTCCCCGGCGAGGCCGGAACGGGGACAGGAGGGGAAGCACCAAGCCCTAAACCGCGACGCCATCGCCGCCGTCTTCGACAGCGCCGCCCGGGCACACTCACCTACAAACTACGACCTATCTACACCCACCAGCGAGAACCGGAGCTCCCCCCACCTCACGGTGCAGAAACGGCGGCCGGAGGCGGAGGGGAGCGAGGGATTCACCGGCGGGAGGAGGAGGGCACGAGGATGCCTTTTCCGCCGCTCTCTACTGTAGCGAGGGGAGAGGGGAACGGATAAGGCTCAATTCCTTTTGGTAGTTTTTGGGACGCGCCTCTTCTCATGCCCACGACGCAAGCAACATGCACAAGTGCCAATGCGGACCCCTAAAAAAAAGAGTGCCAATGCAAATGCGATCATGTTTAGGCCAGTTGTTGTTGTTTGTACGATTAACATAGAGTGGGCGAGAACCTGACTGTGCTAGAATGGTTAGAAGGATGGTTGTACCCCACCAGATTTCAAACCCCAAATTTGACTCTAGTGTTTCTCATTTAGGCGAAATATTCTTCACTGGTGGTCCGATCATGCCTCATCATTGACCATTTCCTACTCTGTGAGAGGTTTTTCTCAATACCTTGTATCATGTGTATTTACCGATGTAAAACTCCGAGCTTTGTTAGTTGGGCATTATTGCTTGTTATCTGAAAAAAAGCGAGGAGGGAAATTGCAGTCCTTCGAGAGTTCAGGCCTACGTCCTTGAAATACGCAGGGCTCAGTTTCACCAGCCCATGTACAGAATAATCGATATCCACTCAAAAGAGCCCATAAAGCCCAACTATTCCTACGTTTCTTTCTCCTTCTCCACGCCACGGACGCTATAAATAAACTCTGAATCCGCCCACCAAACTCATCCCCACCCTCCTAGGGTTCAGGCACCCGCCGCCTCTCCTCTGTCTTTCTTTCATCCTCGTCATTTTTCTTACTTTTTTTTTCTTCCATGGTTCAGTCTTTCTTGCTTCGTTTTCCTCTCTCGAATCCTGATAATTTGGCGGCCCCATGCCGCCGATCTTCTCGAGCTGGGAATAGATCGACGCGTCAAGAAATCGTTTCAGTTGCCATGTCTTCCAGTAGGCAATATGATTGTTGCTTGCGTACACCTTTTCGGTCTTCTCTTCTCGATCTGCTTCTTCTTTTCATAAACAATTTCTGTCCCATGTTTTACGTTTGCACGATGCTAACCCCGGGCTTGTCGGAGGGATCTCGGTCCTCTCTGAAGAAAGAAAGCCCCAATGCTGTGCTAGATCCACCGCGCCGTTCAGTGTTGCAGGCCACGACACCGCGCGTGGATGAGCGGCCTGTGTCAGAGTAACGGACAAAATCCACAGCAAGTTTCTAATTTCTCACCATGGCTTGGTTTTTCTTTACTTTTGGTTGGTTGATCGATCGATGGCAGTGATTTGAAACTTACCCGCGCTTCTGATTAACTCGTGAAGTACAAGGGAAAACATGGTTGAATTTCTTAATATGAGCCATTGCAAATACCAAATGTCTGAAGTTTTTTCTTTCTCGATTATTTCTGCTCTGAAGATGTCTGCTCCGTTGAGATGCTCCCGTCTGTGCTCTGCTCTTACATGGCGGTGATGAGAAACACTATTTGCAAACACGCCAGTTCTGCTTCTGACAATTCATGACAGAAGAACATGTTATACAGATCTGAGCCATGATCTATCGAGCGCACCCATCGTTAGGCTAGGGATTTGTTTTTTTTTGTTGAAACTCTACATTTGAGTGAATTTCCGGTGATGTTTCGCCCATCATTTGGATCTGGGGTTCCTGTTTACAGGATGAACCTCCCTGGCGTATGACATTCGGGCAAGTCTGAGGATATTTACGAACTTATGTTTATAGTGTTGATGTTTATTTGCCATTTGACTCTGCTTTAGTTTCTATGGTTTTGAGAAAATCTTCTTTTTGGTTGCCGAGTTTAACTATCCTCTCGCAAGTACCTCTGATTTGTGGAAGAGGCTGAAAATCTTTGGACAGAACCTATTCAAACTGGTGAAATCTATGCACATCCTCCACTCATTGTTCTTCTTCTTCAGTACTAGAACCGGGTTAGCTAACCAATCTGGGTGAAAAACTTCCATGATGAAGCCAGTTGCTAAGAGCCGGACTATCTCTTCTCCTATGGCCTTTCTTCTATCTGCATTCATCTTTCTCATGGCCTGCTTCACGGGCCGGGCTTTATGATCAACATGTAACTTGTGCTCAGCGAGTTCAGTCGGGATACCTAGCATGTCACTGGGTGTCCATGCAAAAATATCTCGATTCTTACTGATGAACTCGATGAGCGCGCTTTCCTATTTATCAGTCAAGTTTGACCCAATGGAGAACTGCTTGGACGAGTCCCCCTCCACAAAATCTATCAACTTGGTATCTTGGGCTGATTTGAACTTTGCCCTATCATCCTCTGTGGTTGGTTTTTTCAGAACCGTACTATCTGCCGGGTCAAGACTTGCTCTGCAGCTCTTCAACTCCTCCTTGGCACATGCATGCTCTGCCATGGCCGCATCACCCTCGTCACATTGTGCAGCTATTTCTCTGTTTCCATGTACTGTGATGATCCCTTTAGGACCCGGTATTTTCATCTGCAGATACACATAACAGGGCCGGGACATAAACCTGGCATAGGCCGGTCTTCCTAATAACGCATGATAAGGGCTCTGAAAATCAACTACCTCAAAATCTAGCATCTTTGACCTGAAATTCTCACGAGACTCGCCAAAGGCCACTTCCAGTGTGATCTTTCCCAACGGAGTTGCCGACTTTCCCGGAACTATACCATGAAAAACTGTGGACCTTTCTCACGAGACGCGCAAGAACGTTTCCCAGTATAAGATGTTTATGCTACTTCCTCCATCCATAAGGACCTTTTTCAATTCGTACCCCTCCACTTGGGGGGCCACAACCAGCGCGAGCAGACCCGGGTGCTCAACATTATCTGGGTGATCTGCTCTGCTCCACGTGATTGGGTACTCAGACCATCTCAAGTATCTGGGAGCTCCCATTGCCACCGAGTTAACAGCCCTCTGTATTACTTTTCTCTCCCTTTTTGAAGTGTTAGAAGTATAGACATGATACGAACCAAGCTGCTTGGGCTGAGTGTTGAACCCGCCCTGACCCTGAGAACTTGTTCCTGTTGTAGGACCGGTTGGTACTGCATTTGCTCCAGTGAGTGGTTCCGCGACCGGGTTTGAACCCGGGCCGGGTCCTCCTCCCCTATTTGCTGCTTGCAGTGCCCTCTGAACTTCATTATTTTTCCATCTGTTAAGATCTGCACACTGGGCCAACGAGTGATTTGCCGGCTTACCGTTCCTGCTGTGGCGAGGACACGGCATCCTGAACGCCTCTTCCATGCTCATGGGTCGTGGCCCATTGAAACTGTTGTAACTCCATGGTTTCCTCTGTTGTTATCATGATACCCTCCATCAGTTCTGGGTCTCTGAAACCCGGTGTTGGTGTTTGCCACAAATTCTGAACCTCCATCATTATGCCCTCTCTTATGCGGGTTATTGTTATTATTGTTGTTGTTGTTGTTTTTGTTGTTTCTTCCATTGTTCGCAGGGCCCTTGCCCTTTTCTTCCTCTTGATCATTTTGCGTCTTGTCTGTCGCGGCATGCTTATTGCAGGCCTCCAATAACTCGGCCATGGAGATGGGTTTGGCCCTGTGGCTCTCTTTCAGACGTCCCAACTTCTGGACCAGAGGTGTGTACTTACATGTCTTCTCCATCATTGAAATTGCGTCCTTGGGCTCAATACGGGCTGATGAATGCAAAATCTCTGTGACCCGGCCCATCCAGTGCCGGGTTGACTCTCCTTTCCTTTGAACACATCTGTCAAGATCCTCTAGAGAAAACAAGCGTTTGCATGTGCCCAAAAAGTGCTTGATGAATACTGCCTTTAATTCTTCCAGGATTTAATGGATTTTTCAGGTAGATTCTCAAACCACAAATTTGCTGCACCATCACTCATCATCAAATACATGTACTTGGCACACACATTCTCCGTGGCATTGCGTATGCACATGGCCATCTCATAACTACTCAACCAACTGGCCGGGTCCATACTTGGCTCATAATTGGTTACCTTGCTTGGCTCTTTGAACTTCTCAGGAAAAGGTTCAGATCTGATTGCTTCGGACAAACACTTAGGCCCGGCTAACCCGAACCTCCAGCTTGAAGATTTGGACCCGGCGAACTTGCCGATACTGCTGGTTGAACAACTTGTTGCCTTGGGACTACTACTGGAGTGGGGACGACCGGTGAACACTCGCGGCTCGCCCTGCTCTCGACCTATTAACAATCTGCTGTGCTACTGAGACTGCGGAGCCGGCTGATGCTGCTGATTGTTTGGTTGTGGCTGCTGAACATTCTGCTGCCTCGCTGCGGCTGACCCGGCCAAAAGTGGTGGGGTCTCGCCGTGGCGTCTCTTTGTACGCTTGCTGTTGTATGGTGTTGAATGTAATGCACTCTTGTTTTTGAGTACTGGCCTTGCTGCACCACGGCTGTATGTAACATATCAACAGCTCGCAGTGCCTCTAACTCCGCAGGTGAATTTCCCAGCGGGATACGATCGAGTGCCAAAGTTGCTGCATAAACATTATCTGCCGGGTTAGAAAAGTGACCCTCTGGCGTGTGATACCTTGGTGCTCCTACAGGATGTCCCGGGTTTCCCCCGGCTTCCCCGGCGGGCAAACCCGGCGACCTCCCAGTTTGACCAACAGCTCCTCCAGTATGCCTATTTGCTTATGCACTTGCTCTAGTTACGGGTACCGTTTGAACCGCACCAATGGGCTGATCCTCTGGGTTCTGAACAGCACCGCTGGTTGTAAGATATTTTCTCCAGGGACCAGCTGGCTCTGGTGCCTCCTCTGATGTTGCACAGTCAAATCATTTTGGCGAGCTTGTAACATCTCCTCATTTTGCCTCAAGCGATTCTCTCTTTCCTCAATCTCTCTTGCCCTAGCTGCAACTTGCTGTTCATATGCGGCCGCGTTTCGCTGGGTCTGCTCTAAAGCTCTGCGCGCGGTGTCCAACTCCATAGCCCGGGCCGCCGTGTTCTCCGGCGTAATGATTCTTGTAAGCGCTGTTGGATCCAAAACCAAGCCGTTATTGAACAGAGCCGGCGCGGGAGCCAGGTTAGGCGCGACCTCTCCCTGGGCCCTGTTATTGAGGAAGCCAAAAGTGTTTCTGTACTGTCCATGACCTTCACTTTCATCCGTCACCGATGCTTGCTCGCCATCAGCAGCTGCCTGGACTTGCTCAAGAATCGGGTTTGGTTGTTGCTGCCCATTGATATTTGGTGATGGAACAACTCCAGACCCGCCGATTCCTAGGCCCAGCTCAAGATTCGTCGAGGGTGCAGTATAAACCGCCACCCTCCGAACCGGGCTCGGACAAGACTCTATCTCGAACCGGTCTTCCTCTTCTTCTTCTTCTGGGTCATAACCATACCTTCCATCGAGCAGGGCCAAGATTGATTCCGTGTCGTCCTCGCTGCCTGGTGCGTCACCCGGGATCCGTGCCGGGTTTACCGACTGTTCCACGTGTCTGACCACCAGATCCTCATGATCAGCTGTTCCTACGGACTACCCCCATCTGATTGGATTAGGGTGGCAGCTCCTGACACAGAATCATACTCCTGATTACTAGCAGACCCGGTAACATGTATCATACCAACGAAAACATTAATCTTGCCAATTGGAATAACTTCACCTGATTCGAGCAGATCCGACTCCGGCCCCCAGCCTGAGTCATCGACGATTGGTTCTCCTTCCATGTTGATGATGATCCGGCAATTACCAGGTTCTTCATACCTTCCAGCGCAGCTCCCTTGATGATGACACTCTTGGCCGCAGGCCCCACGGTGGGCGCCAAATGTCGTGGGGTTGTCACGGCATATGTTACCATAGGGTAACTTTGAGTTGGGGGCCAGGCGATACTGGTGTCAGGAAGATTGTTTAGCACGGAGGGGACAAAGGATTTACCCTGGTTCGGCCTCTCCATAGGAGATAAAGACCTACTTCCAGCCATGCTCTTATTACTCTCGATATCGATAACCCGACTACAACAACAGAGCCGGATCTCGATTAGGGTTACAATGATTCTCTCTCGTGGGGCTTGTGAAATCTCTAAAGCTTAACCTAACTATGACGCAGGAGCCCCTTATATAGATGGCCGGGTCTCCTGGTATCTTACATGGTAAGGCCGGGCTATACCCGTACTCGGAGTTCTAATCTTTCTCCACCTCTTCGTGATCTCCAAGTCTTAGACTCCATGACGTTCTCCCCCTCCGGGTCTTTTAGATCTTTCCTTGCTTAGGCCGGGTTACCGCCAAGTGTGCCGGCCCACCAGTTGAATGCAGCCCACGATGATGACAGCAAGCCAAGCCCGGCCTCCTGCCTGGCGGGTCTACTTCATCTTCTTGGGTATACCACGGGTCAATTTCTCTATTTCCAAGAAGCTAATTTGGAAAGTGCTCGATGCGCGATGAACCGGTCGAAAGGCCGTATTATATATTAGACACGAGGTTTGAATTGCTTGAAGTGCAAGGCACACTTTTAGATTTGATACAAGCTAAGGGATTTGCCGAGCACCCGGCAAAATGTATTTGACAATGCCGAACAGGTTTGCTAATGGGTTGTGCTCATCAACCAGTGACGGAGCCACAGGGTTCTGTGCAGTGAACTGACTATGCAGAATTTCGGGAAAACCCGTAGGTAAAAATCATACCAAAAAATACAATCAACTCTCTTCTGGTATCAGTGAAAGTGGTGTTAGTAACAGAAATCAGGTCCGATCGACGCCGGCATGGCCTACATGCTGTGACGTTCGTTCCGTGATATACGAGTGTGTGTCCGGCCGATTACGGGTCAGTCACCGAGTCCTAGTCGGCTAAGGATACCAGTGCATGTATATATATACACGTACCCTGCGCTTGTAATCAACACACCGCGCGCGCGAGACGCGAGTTGAAGCAATAAGCAAACAGGCACAACACCGTGAGCTTGATTCGTCGACATCGCTACTCGACCGTTGATCGATACAATGCCAATCGAACAGATGGAAGAAGATCTGCAGCTGCTCCTCTCGACCGCCGTTGATGATCCGACGAGGCGTCTGGAGGACGAGCTTCTTGGTACAGGTCACCTGGCATGGGCGGAGCTAGAAGAAGAAAAAGACGAGCCTAAACAAGGCCGGCGACGTCGCCGGCGGCTGTCCTTCGCCCTCGCAGTCCGCAAGCGCCGCTTCGCAATGAACAGCCTCCTCATCGGCAGCCGCTACGGCGTGTGGTCCGTGGCGGAGTGCCGCTTCATCAGGAAAACAAACCTCTACCACTACCACCACCTTACCCAGGGTATCAAGGACGTTAAGGAACTCTACGGCGACCAGGGGCGGAGACCGGGGGGGGGGGGCTAGCAGGGGTCCGACCCCCCCCCCCCCCCCCCCCCCCAACCGTTCGTCCCCCCAATAATTTTCAGTAGGTAATATTACATGTATTAGCCCATTATCAATTAATTGATCTATTATTCACAAAGGTAACCAAGCCCAAATTATGTACAAAGTTAATTAAGCCCACGTACCGGCCACATAGTCCATCGGTAGATCAACCGGCGATCGAATCAGCCACACATAGTCCATCTGATCGATCGCTAGGACGCTCGCCGGCCGCCGCACTCTGCCTGCTGCTAGGGCGATCGATCAGATCGTTAGGGCGCTCGCCGGCCGCCGCACTCTGCCTGCTGCTAGGGCGATCTGATCGATCGCTAGGGCGCTCGCTGCACTCTACCTGCTGCTGCCTGCTACGGTGCTACTGACGCCTAAAGGTACTGCCATATTTCTGTTTCTTCTAGACTTCTCCTGTATATTACTTGAGTTCCTTCCTTGTTCTTTGTTTGGTTCAGTTTCAGTAGCATATAGGCAACTAGATTTGCTTATATTAGCATAATAGCACATGTCTGATTTATGTATTTTATAAAAAAAATCAATGATGAAGAGAAAGGAACGGCGAGTAGATTTAATTTTTAAGCGGATTGGTTCAGTTTTAAGTGCTAATATCAAGATTGGTTCTGGTTCCGTTGATGAAAATGCAAATCATCTGAGGTGCAGCAACCTCTTGTAGATGAAAATTCTTATCCGGTTGACATGCAATCTAATGATCAAAATATTATGGAACCATCAGAAATTTCTCTTTAATGATCGTCGACTTTTCGCCCCCCCCATGTTCGAATCCTGGCTCCGCCCCTGACGGCGACCTCTTCCTTGACGGCTTCCACAGCACCCATACCGTGCCGGGATGGCTCCATAAGCTTCTCTTCGTCCACCCCCGGCGCACGACGCGAATCCTCTCCGCCATGTTCTTGTACTACCACGTGTTCATGGCCAAGGACCACCGCATGGAGTGCTGGCTCGACGATGTCTACGGCGGCGACCCCGGCAACGACAGGGACGAGGTCACCTCCCTCCGGCACAGGCTGGTGGACGTGTACCGGGGACGCATGAGTCCCGCGCAGAGGCAGCGCGTCGTGGCGGCCTACGACCTTGATCGTTTTGCCATCAGGTTTTCTTTGTGCTTCATCGTCGTGGTGCTGCTGGTGCTCTTTGTAATCATTGCCTGGCTTCTTATTTAGCGAAATTATCATGTCTCTTTACTCGAGGAAATTAAATTATCCATACTAGTATACGTCAACGGGCGCGTTGGGCTAGTCATCCGACAACACAGCGATAGAAAGTGAGCTTGGAAAAAGGTAAAAAGGGATTTATCTTTGAAAGTGAGCTTCAGGTTTAAACTATCACACACTTGAGCAATTGCACTCTATTTTTCATTAACAATTTGGAAAAAGGTCAAAAAGGAGGTGATCTGCAAGAATGTGCCTGAGACATAATCCACCGATACAATAAATCTGCTGTGGGAAGAGACTGGTGTGCCAAACGCCACATGAAATCTTCAGATTTGAAGGGACTTGCACATTCCCCACCCATGTTTTTTTTTTATCACGGCTATCATTTGATGCTCCCGCTCCGGCGCTCGGCCTTCAACCCACACTTCCCGGCGCATTTTAGCAGCGACAAGCATCCTATAAGCACAACGAACGGTGAAGGTCGCCCTAGGTAAAGATGAAAACGGAACGGAATATTTTTGATACTTCCACGAAAATGGAAACAAAAAACAAAATTTTGGGGAACGAAAAGGGAAACTTTTACACGAAAACAAAACAAGAAATATAACAACATGTTTCGGCGAAACAATCACAGAAACAGAAATTCCAATTCTACTAATCCAGAACTTTCCGTTTTTGCTATTAGTTGCTTTCCAAATCCCTCAGAACCTATAATTCTAGTGGAAACATTTAGCCACAATCCAAGATATATATATATATATATATATATATATATATATATATATATATATATATATATATATAAAACAATATCTGAAACGATCATGTTTAGGCCATATATACTCACATATTATCTTCCTCTCGAGTCTCCCAGCTCGACATGCACACGCGTTAGGCACGATGGTAGGTATTTTTTAATGTTGCCAAAGTCGATAACTTAGCACATATAATCATGACATCTCGTTGTATTTTATTTTATCTTAAAAACTTGAAGATTTTGTTAGTTTGATTGGATTTTCCTGCATTATTCAAAAGATTCTCTTGGTTCTCTCAATCATGTGTTTATGTCCCATGTCTGCACCATATACTGACCATATATGTTTCTCAATATTTGTTTTGGATTTCCATATTCGTTTCCGCTTCCATTTCAAAATAAGAAACAAATGTGACGCTAGTCAACTCCGTCCGTACGTGCTCCATTTTCATTCCTGCAAGAACATAACTTGCGTTTTCTGCCTTACTAAGGGCCACTTTTTTTGAGCTTATGCTTATGCATAAGCTAGCTTATGGATTGTGGTGGGGAGAAACTGTTGTGGGGAGAAGCTCCTAGAAACTGGTCAGGACACTTCTTTTCGGCTTGTGCAGTTTTGGCTTCTTCGGCATGTTGGGATGTGAGATGTCTATAACGCACCTAAATTTGATTTCACGCATAGTAAAAGCAATGATATATTACATATTACATAATAATCTCCACTAATATTAAAAGACCCAGACAGGCTGATCCAAATAACATGAGCCTCACGATTGTCATCAGCCAATGCTCCAGATTTGTCCAATGATGTTGGATACCCCTGTAATCATTACCGTTAATTCCCTTGATCAAACAGCCAGGATTAGCCCAATGTTGAGCACTTTCTCACAACGTCCACAATCATCTTCCCCAGAAAAAAGAAAATAACATCCTGCCAAATACAATAAAGTCACCGAATTAATTAGAGAGAGAAACCATGCATGCATTGGTCAAACGGTTTTAAAAATTGCATGCATAAAGGATAAAGGGGAAAATAGGTACGGTGAGGAGTAAATTTTGGGGAGAGAGAAGACCACAAAAGAGTTAATTATGAGCATTAATTAGCCAAATAGGCCTTATTCCATCCAACCCACGAGCCACGACACCGCCCGCAATCATCTTCCCCAGAAAAAAGAAAATAACGTTCTGCAACCGCGTCGCGCCGCCGATCCAGTCGCACACGCCGCGCTGCCTCCCCGCCGCTCACACCGCGCCGCGCCGTCCACTATACCACAGCACAAAATCCCCGACTGACAAGTTGGTCGGAAAAACAGCTTTCAACGACCGAAAGTCGGTCGGGAATCAATTTTGCCAACCGACCTTGTCTGTCACCAATAGTCCAGTCGGCAAAGGTCTTTCCCGACCGACTTCCATTTACCGACCGTATGTTGCTACTGCAAAAGTATTCCCGACCAACATATTCTTTTCCGACGGACATTTGTTCCCGACCGACTTTTTATGCCGACCAACAGTCTGACGGTACAGGTTTTGCCGACCAACTTAACGTAGGCCCTGCCGACCCTGTTAGTATTGCCGACCAACAACCCATGACACCCACGTATCCTCAGGTCAGATTTACATATATGTCAGATATTTAATAGTGTCCATTACCGAGCAGACATCAATCAAATTTGACATGTTTCACAGCAATTATACATCAAGTTGTCAACATCCATATCCTCCAAAATATCAAGGGTTATTAAACCACAACCAATTTCGTCTGTTCTTGACATGATTACCACATACATGACTGATAGGTACAAGGTGCTTCTTTGATGAAACAAAATTTACACAATTACTCCGTACATAATACATCCAGCTGATGCAAACCGCCGGCTACATGGTGGAGCACATGTTGCAACACAAATTTTGCAGTATAATTCTTTGTCTAAAGAGGGCACCTGCACACACACACATAACGTACAAACAGATGAGATTGAAAGGATATAAACTAAGACATCAACTTGTACTAAATTTGGGTGATCGAATCTGTGTTTATGTGGCTGTATTGATACATACAGATTTTCAAAAAGCCAACACTCACACGAATGGTGGTTTAACTATCAACCTAATTAAAAGCTAAAATTTTGGTAAACTGCATGACATAATTTCACACAACAAAAAAAGTCAGCAAGTGCATACACCTATTGCTTCTCGTGCATATGCATGGCTTTCTGGTTCAAATAGTACAGTAGTAGCTAGTAATAGTAGTACCAGAAGCAGTAGCCAATGATCATGACAGATTATGCAACTTCATAAACACAGGACATGAATTTATCCAATCAATCAAAAGGACAATCGAAGGCCAAAAGTCACATGGTATCAATTATTTCCCGTCTGCAACTCCAAACAGCTAGCTTTACACTGTATGATTATCTTAGCATGTTTATAATATAGGAAGGTGAGAAATGGCACATTGATTTAATCCTCTCAAGAACCGTACTTAATTTTAGCTGCAAGATAAAAAATGTCTTACATACGTAGGAGCTATTAGAATCAACTCCTTTTTAGGAGGTGTGCTTTATACATTTGTGCCTCTTAATTACTTCGACTGGAATAACATGTGGTTATATTTCTGCACCTATGAGTTTGTGCGCCAATCAGTTTATAGTCTGGATAATGTGACAATCAGCCTTACTTTTTCTACAGGACCATAGGAGAACATATGTGGCTTCAACTTTTAAAAGGTAAGTAATGGAAGTAGCATTAAACTAGTTCCAGGGAATATATACAACAACAAAAAAAGAACTTTTCCAAAGAATTGATACCATGTGACAAGCAAAAGAGCTTCAGCATGTACAGCCATCCCCACCGTCTCATAATGCAGTCACTACAGTGGCAAAATATTAAGCAACCACTAGAGAGAATAACTACGTGCATATGTTTGTAGAGGAGATGATATTAACCTGTGGAAGCAGTGGTAGCATGACATCAATTTCATGAATGGTAGCACAACAATCCTTGTTTCTCTGAGACTAAAGGATAAACACAGTAGACCCGAGTTGGATGGTTAATATTCAAGAGGATCTTTCCAGCTTCCTGCACGCGAAGTTATTTAGATCATGTGAAAAACCAGAATCATTATCAGACTAACAACAACCATTATACCATGGACAGCTTTTCAGAACAGAATTCCGTAATACCCACTGAGAAGTGGATATGGGGGCATCTGGGTAACATAGAAGGTATTCCGGTGTGTATTAAAAAATTAGAAGCAAAATAGAAATTGAAGGGAGATGGATCAGAATCTCAAAAGTTGGTAAGCCATACATGTCCATACCTTGGAAGATGCTTTCATTCCAAGAAAGAGTTCTGCAGACTGAAAGCAGAAAGTGGCCATTAACATACTAATAAATATGCATAACTCGTTTTAATAGAAGCAAGAGAAATAGAAGCAAGAGAAAAACAGGGATGCCATGGATAAAGGATTGACCAATATAACCATTAGAAAACAAGAAAAAATGCATTCTTAATCACTTCCAACGCAAAAAAAAGTATACAATGCAACAGAAGTACTGCTATAATATACAATCACAACACTTCAAAGGAAATATATTAACCAAGCAAGTACTTCAGGTCCAAGGAAGCCTACCTAAAGTGCTATTTGTATAATAAATTAGCCAGGGTAGTATTCAGCCTATGGGCATGGATATATAAACATAATTAAGTAGTAACTTGTATGAATGAGAAACTACCGATCTGACTTTCAGGTGAAGTATGAGCATGCAGCCTACAACCATACCGTACTTATAAATGCACTGGAAATTTTGAATATGATGCACAGCAACAGAAGAGTACTCTATCAAGTGCAGCAAGTAAATATGTGTACCGTCTAACCTATTTGACATGTAATCATGCTTAAGACCTACTTCGAAGGCACATCCTAGTTACTTTAACCTGAACTTACAACACGCTATTGGGCTACCTTCAAAGCAAAAATTCAGAACAGTTAGTTATTCAATCCAAAATCATACATACTGCACTTTTGAGCATAGAACGAAAATGACAAGGCTAATCGCTCTATGAATCATACATACTACAGTTAGTTATAGCTCAATCACTCTACAATATAATCAGGGGCGGAGCTGGGCCCCGGGCAACCAGGGCCATGGCCCCGGGCGCAGCAGTTTTTCCGGCCACCTACCCTACCTATGTGGGTTTCTGATCTGGCCTGGGGCGTATCCTATACAGGCCCATTTTTCTAGCCCAATATTGACGGAAACTAGGCGGAAACTAGGCAGATGGGCATCCACATCGCCAGAGCGGGCAAATGGTCGAACCCTCTCTCCGCCCAGCTCCTCCCCTCGCTTGTTGTGCCCAGCTCTCTCTGCCTGGCCGTCTCCCACCCTCCTCCGCACGTCCGTCGGCCGGCGCCGCTTGAGAACTCAAGTTCTGTGCTAGAGTGGTGCGGCACTACCTCTGGCTCTGTCCTAGTACATGCACCACTTGGGATTATGATGAGGCTCCGCTTTGTAGGAGCGTAATTTCTGTTAATCTCTTTTTAACTAAACAATTGAATTTATTTATGTTACTGTCTAGAAATTAAATTTTCATTGATTTAACAATATTATGTGTCGATTTCATGTTTTAGGAATAGATGAATAAAAAATTTCTATTAATATCTACACCAAATCATGCAAAAAATCTCAAATCCAAGAAGCTCCTCAAAGGAATTTGTGCTATTTGCATGAGTTTTTTAAAAAAACATTGCCCTTAGTTTTTGGCCCGGGTCGTGCCCTCATCCTGGCTCCGCCACTGAATATAATCAAACGCTGGGTCATATACATAATACATGCATATAGACAAGACCAATAAGAATCTTGTCTGGTTTGCAAAGAGGAACAACTGAATAAGCATAAAAATGGGAAGGAACGAACTAACTCAGGGCAATTTTTCTTCAGCAGAGCAAAACCTATTACAATGATTTCACCAAACAGATTTAGAACATCATATGACCTAAAAATTGGTAGGTACATAATACCCGGGGAAAAGGGGCAGCCTCACTAGTCACAGTACGTGTCGCCGCCGGCCGGCCGTATACCACCTGGACAGCAGAGAGAGCGAGCAAGTATGAGCATGCGGACGACAAGGGGTGTAGGGACGTTGGTGGAGAGGCAGATGACAAGCATGAGAGGGGGTCGGATGCTACGCGCCTCCGCCCGGAGAACACCTGGGCGGCAGAGA
Organism: Poa pratensis; assembly: GCA_947311845.1. NCBI lineage: Eukaryota > Viridiplantae > Streptophyta > Magnoliopsida > Poales > Poaceae > Poa > Poa pratensis. The sequence continues at coordinate 46,414,714 of CAMZMU010000096.1, forward strand.
GCGAGCGTGAGCATGGGCGGTAGGGCGGTGTGGTGACGGTGGTGTAGAGCAGATTGGGACGAGCGATGTATGGTGCCGGGCTCGCCGGACCCTATGTCTGGCCGTCGGTCAGAGAGAGCACGGCAGACTCGGCGGCGGATCCAGATCTAGCGATGCGGTGGAGCTGAGAGTTCCTCTGTTCCTATTTTGGTGTACGCGCCGAGAGGATAAGGTGTCGCGCGGCGGGGGCAAAAATGCTTTCGCGGGCCGACGAAAATTTTGGCGCTGAGATTTTCAGTTTTTCACAGGTGCGCGCGCACCAGGCCGGCCTAGCTAGCGACCCTCAGTCGGTCGGGATTTTTTACCGACCAACAGTTCGACGCTTATAAAGGAATTACCGACCGACAGTTCGACAGTACATATTCCTACATTACCGACCGATAATCAGTCGAGGTATATGGGTATTGCCGACCAATCTTCCGATACAAGTTTTCCCGACCAACAATCTGACACGTATAGCCACTTTTCCCGACAGACGTTGGTAGGCAATGTGGTGTTGTGGTGTAGTGGTCCACGCTGCGAAGCTCCACCCCGATTTGGCGCTGCCCTTGCGCGAGGCGCCGCCGTCAACACCCGCGATTCGCCGACGACCACACCTGCGACTCGCCGCGCGGCGAAGCCCCCGGCCGCCCATACCGCGACACTGCGTCACTTCTACGCCGCCGTTCCCCTCGACCGAACGCGACAACCACCCCCGCGCGAACGCCACAGACTGGAGCAGCGGCCGCCTCAGCAGGTCGAGGGCACGCACAGTTTAGGTAATTCTGAAATCTTTTCTTGTTTATTTCACTGAGGAAGGAAAAATTCCTAGGATCATATATGATATACATACACAGATACACAGGTGGCTCATGGAAAAGCTTGCATTCATTTTCTACCGATAATATGGAAGCTTAAATACTAGCCAACGTATGCAGGAACCAAATCCGAACTGCTCCTCCTTTTGTTAAAATTAACGAACTGTGTATGTAGAGTAGTATATTTTTTGCTCAGTTATTCCCGTAGCTATACATCGAAGTTTGCTTCTGGTGCAGCTTGCAACAAACATATTTTTTGTCCCATAACAATAATGGAAATATTCATCCATGGGATATTTAATCAATTCATTTTGTTGAATCATTAGGTAAATCATACCGTGAAGGTCAGTAAAGAGAAACTCTACCATGAATGTCTTTTTTGGGCCTTGCCTTCTTTTAGATAGTCTAACTGTTGAATCATTAGGACAATCATACCGTGAAGTAAAGAGATACTGTATGGGTTTTGCCACTTATATATAATTATATAATAATATAAAAAGGGAGAGACAGGGGTGATCCAATCAATCCTGGCCGCACAACGATTAATCAAACGATCATACGGTAATTGGGACGGAGTACGGAGCGCGGAACGACCATTCAATCCATCTGCTCTCAGCTTATCACCGAAAAAAAAACCTCCATCCCCGACACTCCCTACGTGCTCGAGCGCCGCCTGCCATAACCGCAACCCTCGGCGACGACGCCCGATGCGCCGCCGGCCCCCACGCCCCGGGCGCTCGCCAACCCGCCCGGCGACCACGACCGATGCGCCGCCGGCCCCCACGCCCCGGGCGCTCGCCAATCCGCCCGCCGGACCTCCCAGCGTCCATCCCGACGACTGCCGACGCCCCCGCCGGCCGGCGCAGCCACAACGCGCGCGCCACCGCCTGCACCACGACCCTGCACGACGACTGGGTCCGAAGACACCGACGACACCGCTGGCTGCGCCGCCGGCCAGCCCCCGGAAACACACGCCCGCCCCGCACGGGTATGATTCAGATTCTGTACACCATTCGTCAAACTGCATCACGATTGAAATTACTGCATTGTGATTGAAAGTACTGAATAAGTTTCCTCCGTGTCACCAATTGCATGCAAAACTTGATTTCTTGATTTGTTCATCATCAATTATTACACGAAGCTGATTTCAGGGAGGTATTTGCGTTTGGAGTCTTCTTGCCGCCACAATCGTGGTCATCCTATTTATACAGATTGTTTGAGTCACCCAACTGCAGACCATGATATGTGCTAGGAAGTCTACCAAATAAACTGGCAAACTGTTTGAGTTACAGATTGTATTGTCAGTTATCCAAATACTTTATGTAGCTTACAGCAATAATATGATCAGTATCTACAAAAAAAAAAAAATCTGATCAGTATTGGTCTTATTGAATCATATTTTCCAGGACAAGATGGTGATGCAGTAGCGAATTGAAGAAAAGCAGAAGCGAGTGGAAGAGCCGCAATGCAATGCTGAACCTTGGTATGACAACTACTACATGGTGGCCTTCTCCGCTAGGTCCCAGAAGTTCGACATCCACAACTACGTCCTGGTCGTAATCTGCGAGTACAAGAAGGTCGAGCGACAAGCTTTATCTGGTAAGAGTTTGCCCAGGAAGAAAGAAAACCATGGTTGATATTTGAACCTCCCAACAGTAGAAATACCCTTTCCAGCTACGGATATACCTACAGTTTGTTGTTCGACTTGTACAATAATTTTGAGCAGCCTACAAATAAATCCTCTTCACGGATTGTGCATTGTGAATTATATTTTTTAACTACCAGGACTCCAGGAGTATATATGCCTATATGCTTCCAGGTGCATAAACTCTGAATATTTGTCGCCTAATAGTGGTAAGGTTCAGTCTAAGCTATCTATCGACCACATTGTTATGAAACATTTTTCGATGACAAAATACATTTTTTTGTGTGTAGGTCACAAAGAACATAAATAATCCACTGATAGTTTGAATCTGATTCTTGTAAACGGATGTTTTGGCTGTCTTAGATTATCACAAGGTTAAGGATTCCTATTCCTACTGGTTTAACTTTTGGTTCTCGTTTTTTTGTTCATGTTTTCCCTACTATGTGGTGCCACTGTACTCATGGTTGTAATGGAAGCGTTGTCTTGAAATTCAATAGAACAAAATATTCTACTGAAGTTCCAGATTTAGTTAAGATTACATTTTGAACTATGTACAATGTATGCCGTTTTGATAACTCTGAGGTGTGAAGCCAATATTGTGTTGATATTTGTATGGCTATGGGTGATTCATGATCAAATGATGAACTGTACTTTTATGGAATCTTGTGCTAGCAGATTATTTAATTTATATTGGTCGATACAAAACTTTGATGTTACATGCTTTAGATTCAGATAAGCGAATATATATTTCTAAGGTTACACGTGCATTGCACGTGCACGATTACTAGTAGGTAGAAGTAAAAGAAAAGGTGGATGATAATAAAAACATAGTTTCGTAGTATAATTTCAGTACATGCCAAAATAAAATTAAACATTTCATAGTTTCCTTTTCTTTGTTATGTACAGGTCATGAACAACTAATCAACATTCATTTATTATGGATTTGCACCAGATATTAAAGTACAAATTGACTGGTGCTAACGTCTTGTACCAAATTCCTACAGAGAACAACTTAGAAAATCTTCCTGGCCTACTAGTCCACTGAAGTTAGAGTTCAGCAACTCTCCATACACCCCTCAGCTTGAGTGTGACAATTTGTCTGCTCTTAGCAACACTCCAGATAACCAGAGCTCTACTGAAACCATTTCAGCTCAACCGATCTCCCCGCTTGAAGCAGACAGCTCATACATCAAGGCAGGTAGCAATCTCGGTGAGAACATCCAAGTGAGGCATGATCCATTGTATGCAACATCAAGACATAGTATGCAACAGACTTTACGTGATATTGAGAGGTCGACATAATGGGGGAGTTCCGACGAGCTTGGAGGCGGCGGCCGGACGAGCTGCTCTGCGGGTCGGAGGAGCTGGGGCGGCGGTGGTCGGAGGAGCTCGGAGCAGCTGAGGCGTCGGCGGCCAGAGGATTTGGGATGCAGGCGCCGATCGGATAAGCTCGGATGCGAGCACCGGCCGGAGGAGTGGGGCGGAGGCGGGAGGAGATGGGATCGGAGCAGCTCGGATGCGGTCGGAGGAGCTGGGGCGGAGGCACGCCGGTGGGAGGAGCTGGGGAGGAGGGGGCCGGCGGGTGGAGGTCGAGCGGAGGCGGAGGCTCGCCGGCGGCGTCTAGCAGGCCGGCGGTGGTCGAGCTTGGCGGCGGCCGGAAACCCTATCCCGATCCCATCGCGAGTTCGCGACAGACAAGAGAGAGAGCGAAGGAGTCGATGGTCAGGGTCGGGAGCGACACGAGGTGTTGACCAGTTTTCCCTTGTTTTCCTGTGGTGGCAGTTTCTCCTAAATAACTCGAAAACGAGGGTAGGCAATCGTACCGCTTCGAGCCTTTGCGGGAAGCTGCGCAGAAACACCCGACGAGCAGTTTCTGGCTACTGAAGAAAAACGGTTTCACGGCGGGAGGAAGCTGGTCAGCAGCCAGCAAGAGACTTCTTTTGCGCTTAAGCTGCCGTGGACCTCGAAGCTGCCCAGAAACTGCAAAAGAAGTGGCCCTAAGACTGACTGTTGACTTGGGCCGTGGTGAGGCCCAATCCTGGCCTATTTTATTTGGCCCATGACGCCCAACACGACAGAAACGAGCGAGCGACCAAACGCTGGAAGCCTCGAACCCTTTCTGCTGCCGGCGGCGGCAGCACACCGGCGCCGCCACGCCACTCCCCATCACTGCCGGTATACGAGCTTGCTCCCCGGGCGTCCGGAACACGTCCCTTTCCGTCGAGCGGTCCTACTCCGCTGGTCCGCGTTGCCGCCGCTGGCCCGCCCTGCCTAGCCGCCTCCGCGCGACTTTCAGGCGGCGCCGCCCGAGCGCTGGTGCTGGTGCTTGGCTCATGCAGTTCTGCCTCTCCTAGACTCCAGTCCAGGAACCGCTGTCCACTGCTCCTCGGCTAGGCTGCAGCTCCCCCTCCGAGCCAGCCAGCTAGGTAAGTTCTTTTATCCGTCTTCAGTTGAACTGCTGTGTGCTGACTGTCTAGCATCGAAATGATTCACTGATTTAACAATCTTTGATTGATTTCACTGTTTCATCGAATTACAGTGCCGCCTAATTTAAGGCTTTTTGTCATCTATGTATGATTTGTTTTGTTGGATCCTAAAAAATTCACCTGAAATTACACTTTCATCTTTGCGATTGTACGGCGTTGTTGTGCTATTGCAACTTGTGCGTCTCATGGTCTGCAAACATGCATGTATATTGATGGCATTCATATACATGGTGACCGGTATAAGTAGGAGCACGATATATACTTGATGAGTCAATGAGGTAGGACAGCATGAGTATATCAAAACTTTTTGGTAGACCTAATACTTAGGTCCGACGAGAAACCTTAACTAGCTAGCTACCCTTCACTCAGATTGTTAACCGACGAGTCTATTTGACGTAATACTTAGGTTTTTACCGTTTCATTGAATTATAGTGCCGACTAATCTAAGGTTTCTGTCATCTATGTACGATATGCTCTGTTGGATTCTAAGAATTTATTACTGCAATTACTTGTTCATCTTTTGCAATTGTATGGAATTTTTGTGCTATTACAACCTGTGTGTGTCATGATTTGCAAACATGCAAGTATATCGATCTCAACCATATACATGGTGACCGGTAGGAACTAGGAACACAGTATATGCACAATGAGGTACTCCCTCCGTTCCAATTTAATTGATTTGCTTTTCACCACATGTTGATGTATCTATAGATGTAACATGTCTAGATACATCCACATTTGGTGAATAGCAAGTCAATTAAATTGGAACGGAGGGAGTAGGACGGCAGGAGTATATCAGAACTTTTTGGTAGACCTAATACTTAGGGCCGACAAGAAAACTTTACTAGCTAGCTACCCTGTACTCAGATTGTTAAATGCCGACTCTATTTGATCTTCTTGTTGGCGGCGGTTATCTGCTATGATCAATCACTCAATCAGGTTCATCCCTCTGCTCTCATATAGGCATGCATTTTTCTTGGTACTGATCGAGAATTCGAGACTGATTTGCATTCTCCGCTTCTCCCCCCCTGATCGATCAACAGAAACATGCGGTGGAACAAACAGATGGAAGAACTGCAGCTGCTCTCGACCGTTGATCCGACGAGCCGTCTCGAGTACGAGCTTCTTGATAAAAATGGGACGTTTAAGCAGGAAGAGGAGGATAAACAACGCCCAGGACGAAATAACGCCAGCTGCCGACGGCGGCTGTCCTTCTCCCTTGCAGTCCGCAAGCACCGGTTCGCAAGGTACAGCCTCCTCATCGGCAGCCGCTACGGCGTGTGGTCCATGGCAGATCGTCGCTTCATCAAGAGAACAAACTTCTACCACTACCACCACCTTACCCGGGGGATCAGAGATATGAGACAAGCCTACACCATCCTCCTCGCAACCGGCCTATACGGCGTCCGTAGCTTCACAGGCTTCCTGTGCAAAGTCTTCGTCCGCCCACGCTTGGTGCAGATCATGCACGCGCTGGTGTTCTACTACCACGTGTTCATGGCAAATGACCGCCACATGGAGTGCTGGCCCTCTGACGTGCATGGCAAAGACAGGAGGGAGGAGCTGAGCTCCCTGAGGCATAAGCTGGTAGACGTGTACCTGAGACGCATGACTCCCACGCAGAGGCAACGTGTCCTGGTGATATACGAGCGTCATTGTAGGGACATCAGGATTGGTTTCGGCTTCATATTCCTGGTGCTGCTAGTGCTCTTTGTAATCATTGCTTGGCTTCTTAGGTACTATTGGTGAATTAGATCAATCTTGAAGCAAATTCCTTACATACTACCGGGAAATTGTCCATGTGCTCAAATGCCACTAAAACTTCAATGGTTCCAAATATACCACTTGAATTTGCAGTGGTAATTTGCCACTTCCTCGGATGTTTGGGTGTTGAACATTGGAGCCTAGACATTTTTTTCAAGTACTGCCCCTAGTTGAACTTTGATGCTTTTGAGCATGTATTGTTGTGACAACTGTTCAATGTTGTTGAATTTGGATTTATGTGTTGCTGATATTTGTTATAAAAATAGTGATGCTAAGATAAATAAGGAGAAATCTACTTGACATTTTGTTTATTTGCATGCTGAAATTATATAGTTTTTCTATTTTTTCATGATTAAATACATTGCGAGATTCTTTACATTGCGAGATTCTTTATATATTCATGCAAAAAAATCATCACTACAATTTGTTCCAAAATATAGAACAATATACATTCCAAAATTTATACACATCATTTGGCAGAATTGATGCAAGTTATGGCTAATCTGAAAAACTAACTTGTAAATCACCGGTTGACAGTCTAAGTGATAAAACGTTTGGTACATTTAGATCCTTTTGAGTGCATTTAGACATTCTCAATACTACCTTAGATCCTAATTAAATGTCACCAGCTGAGCTATTGACTTGTTACGTCAACAGTTCAGTTTTCACGACACTTAAAAGGGGAACGGAGAGAGTAGTATATATGAATTACCTTTGCTTACTGAGGGGTTGTAGAACATGCTTGGGCATTCTTTTGGAATGGTTCGGGTCATATAAACACTTGCTATGAAGTTCCTACGAAAATCTCTCAGTTCGGAGAAACCTAAATTGTAGCACTGCTTGTTTTTATATCAAAATGCAGTAGAATAAAGAGCTTTATATATCTTGTTAACGGTCCACAGAATACACGAGGTCCTTACAAAGTGACCACCCAAAAACATGCCAACGGAATCCAGCATTTCGTATACCCCCTCTCAACCGGCACCAGCAGACTCCGAGTAAAACCACGGTTTGCTTCCCCGGCATTGCCCAACAGACCACCTAGCTACACGGCTATGAATGAATTGAACACCATTTCATGCACAATGTACAACATGGTCAGTTCTATATACTACGTACAACAGAGCAACTTCTGCCCGGTCTTCCTCCAGATTTGGTTAGAAAGAAGCGGTCCAGAGTGCCTTCTCGCTTTCTCCACACTTGTTGTGCACTCCCCGATGTTCTCTACGGAGTTGCATATACCGCTGCATCTCCAATCAAATGAGGCCGCACAGGTGTTGCCCGCCTGGGCTTTCCACTCGCAATCTGTGATCAGTTAACACACACATGATTTGACCTAATTTATGTGCAAAACCTGTAATTACAGACAATAGATAGTTCTTTGTCGTATTTTTTATCAATAGTTCTGCACTCTGCAGCAAATACATTCAGATTAGAATTATAGAATGCTTACCGGGTGGAGTACCACAGCAAAGTCGACGGTCATCAATATGCTCAACATCTAGCCCTATGAACCAAGATCCCAAAGAAACATCCTCGTTGATATACTTGTGTAACACATGCCTGTCAAGGATTGAATTATCCGAACCGGTTTGAGTACACTACAGAGTATGATATATTAGAAAATTCAATCATTTAAAACATAAACTGGTTCGGCTACTAACTCACTTGTTTATGGAGATGTAGGTAGCCAAATCTTTCGAAATAGCATACAGTTGACCAGTGGCATGTCGGAAATACTTATCGCCAAATTTCCAGTGCTCAGGTTCATAATATCTGACGTCCCTGCAGAGTTGCAGTTGCATCTTAACAACTTGGAAATCATGACAAACAAACAAGGAGCTAAATACAGACTATACAGCACACTACTTACTTATCAGATAGTACAGGGCCAGACTTCATGCATCCAGTATATACCCTGGGCTTCGAAACATGTTTGGACAAAATCTGTCCAAGGGTCGCTGGAGATGTAAAAGTTCATGTTAGAAATAGAATGTTGCTTAACAAGCTAACAAACAGAAGGTCCAGAATTGACAAATTTTTGTCAGTTCCTAAGGAATCAACAGTTATGGCATCCGAGTATCAACTCGTATCACCTATAGGTTCTCACCCTATGAATAAATTTAAGCATCAAAGAAAATATTAATGACCTCATAATAAATTACCAAAAAATGACCATGAAATAATTCATATAATGCTAAAGATGGTAATCACATATACATGATTATTTTACACTCAGCTCATTTGTCAAAATTTGAGTTTACCTATATTTACATGCACATCGTCATCAACTTTCACATAGAAGTTAGCATCCCACAAAGCAACAGCTGTAGCAAAGTATGTCTTGGTTTTTCCAGATAATTCAAGGTATCCCTCAACATGATCCTGAACAGAGTGAAAATAACTGAAAGTAAGAACAAGTAAAATCATGTGTGCCGAAGTTAAAGCAACAGCTACACTGACACTCCCATATGACAGAATGCGATGGGGTGCAGCCAATAAGTTATAACTGTCAGTAAAGCAGATAAAGTGAAGCTTACAATCCGCATGAAGTCTCCATGTTTACTCTCCTCTGCCGCGATTGCTCTATCCACTATTCCACCTGAAATAGCACTGTAAATAACCAATTGTCACAACCAATTGGATTGATCTGTAGGATAATTTTGCACACACTATGGTTAAGAAATAAACATGGTGCGCACCTATGACCAATAACAAAACGAATTATGATCCCTTTCTCTTCTTCCAGTTTTTTTCTCTTCTCTCCTGTTTTCATTGTTACTTCACCATTAGTAACCCATGCCATAAGAGTGCTCTAGGAATAAATTGATGAACCGTTCCATGTGAAAAAACCTTGCGGCATCCAGGTATTGCGGATAGAATCCCTTCTCTTACGACTACTGAAAGCCGTATTGATGCCAATCACCATGAAGTATTTCCGCCTTCCGGCAGACTCGGAAGGCTTGTACTCTTCTGAAACCGGAGAACCATTGAGAAACGATTCCTGCAGGGTTCTAGCAGCTGAAAGTTCTGCCTCTAAATTTGATATCGTCTTATCCAAAGTCCTGCAGGAGGGGCCATTTGAAGAGATCTAGTCAGAAACAACTGCCATGGGGCTTTTACAGTAACAGATCAGAGGGGTGAAAGGCACGTGTGCCATCACATACTGTACAGCGTTATGACTGTCTAGGGCATGTAGCTCATCTTTGTAATCTTGTTTCTCTGGAACCTGGTGACACAAAAACATGAAATCGCATCAACACCGTTGTGACGTGGAAAGTTGCAGTGGGTAATCCGAAATATCCGTTCAACTATTTTGCCGCTAAAACTACAAGATATTTGTATCCATTCGAAACGAATAAACATCCGGTCCACGTCAGTATTCGAGTAACATCCGCTCCCCAATCGTATTCAATAACATCCTAATTAGTACTTTCATTAAAAACATGAAAACCGAAGCCGGAAAGGCACTACCCGATTCATTTCCACCCATATGAGTCTATGACTTTTTCCCTCTTGAACTTCTGAACTTGTTAGCTCGTCGGTTAATTCGTTACTGGTAATAAGAATCATTTAAGATTTTATTCACTTGGAAGGGAAGTAGATTAGAAGCACCTTTGCAGAGTTACAGTCTCCGGCAGCAAGCTTGGCCACTTCCGCTCTCCTCTCATTTGGTTTGGCAACCTCGGTTGCCTCGGGCAACGTCCACATCCTGGAAGGAGAGAAGATATAAGCTCTGATCAATCAGTGCCACATACGAATCACAATGACAACAGCTAAATCAACAGAGTCCGGAACTCAGAGCTCGTATAAGCAATTCAGCTACAAATTCAGCTAATTGTGATGCTAATAAAGCAATTCAGCTAATAAACAGAAGTCTGGATTCTTGACCCCGTGAATGAACATAAGTCTGGATTCTTGACCCCGTGAATGAAGCAAGCAAGCACGGCCCATTGACCTGAATCTCCCCCCCCCCCCCCCCCCCCCCCCCCCCCCAAAAATGCAAGGAGGAGAAGAGCAGATCTTGCCCCCAATACCTGCCCAGCTCCAAAGCCTACAGCGGCACAGCCCCTCGGAATTCCGCGGGACGAGGCACGGAATCTGGAGGCGTTTGTCAACGGCGAGCGAGGAGTGGAGTAGAGAGTTGACATTTTACCCGTTGGTGAAGAGCAGGCCGAGGGAGAAGCTCCCGGCGCAGAGCAGGAGGACCCACCGCCTCGCCACGGCCCCGTCGCCTCCCCCTTCGCCCTTCCTCCACCCCATGGCCACCTCCGCGCCCTGCACTACCGCCGGCGGCCTCCCCCGCCCTCAGCTAGCCGGCTGCCGCGGCGGCAGAGCACGTAGTCACGTACGGTGGCGGGACAGCGATGGACGAATGGGGAGGACGAAGCGTGGCTCTCGGGTTTTCTTAAATTCCCCGAGTCGTCGTGCCATGTGCGCGGGCGGCTCTGGGCGGAGGGGGCGGAGGCGACCGACGGTACAGTGCCAGAGTTGGGGATGCGGAAGCTCGCGGTGAATTTAAGGGCATCTCCAGCCGTTCGGCCCCCAGTCCGAAAAACGGCGGCTTTTTAGCTTTGCGCCGGCGCTAACTTTGGCCTGGGAGGGTTGGGCTTTCCAGCCGTTCGGCCACCCAAGGCGAACACAAATCAACATAATTTAAAAGTTCATATTCCCGCTCCAAAATCAGCCCGAGTTCGGCGATCCAAAGATAGCCACAGTTTGGCGATCATACATATAGGCGATCATACAAAAGAAGCCACGAACGGGCGATCGAATTCATGCCACTGGCCGGCGACGTAGTGCCATGGCCTTCTCGCCGCGATCAAGGCAGGAGGCGTACTCGGGATCGACGATCCGGCGCTCATCGTACGAAGTCTTGACCCGCTTCCAGTAGTTGTCCATGTTCTGGTTTGCGCCGATGATCGGGTCCTGGCTCACATTCATCCATGCTTGGGCGAGGAGCACATCTTCCTTGTAGCTCCACTTGATCCGAGGCTCGGCCGGCTTCGGCACCTTGGGGACCTTCTTCTTCGCCTTGCCTTTGGCAGCGGCTTCTTCGCCGGGGACCTCGTCCACAACCGGCTCGCCATCTTCTTCGGCTGTCTCCTGCCTCTCCGGCTCCACGAAGGCCTGCGATGAATCTACGGCCTGCGACAAGAACCCAGGGGCTGCGGCCGCAGCATTGGAGCCGGCGGTGATGAGGTCGCCCATGAAGGTGTCCCATTGCATTCCGCCGAACAGGATGGGGTTGAGGTTGCGGCGGAGCGACGGCGAGCTCGAGTATCCAGGCGATCCCGCATACGGGGGAGGAGGGGGCGGCGGAGGTTGAGGCGCACCGTGCGGAAAGGCGACATTGGGGTTGAATCCGCCGAGTGGGTCGCTGTCGGCGTACACGGGGACGTAGTGGGGGGACACGCTCCAGCGAGGCGACGGGGACGGCGAGTAGCCCGACGGCGAGAACCCTGTCGGCGAGGCCACGCTGGACTGGCTGGCCCATCCGGCGAACTGAGGGTGAGGTGGGAGGCCGATCCTCACCTTGGGCGGTGGAACCGGCGCATCCACCTCCCTCACCTCCTCCTCCTCTTCTCCTTCTTCACCTTCTTCCTCGTCTTCTTGGGCGCCGGAATCGCCGCCACCTTCGGCCAGCTCCCTGGCGCGCTGCGCCTGTTCCCTTTTCCGGCGGCTAGCTGTCTCGACCTTGCAACGCGCCAATTCCGAGATCCACTCGGCGGTGGTCATGCCGTCCGGCTTCGTCCTTGGCTGCCTGGGCTTCCTCTTCTTCATGGCGACAGAGGTGGAGGAGGACGCGGCGACGGCGGCGGCGGAGGTGCGTGGACCGGTGAACTTCTTGGGCGGCATGGCGGCGAAATCTTGGGGGAATGGGGGAAAATGGCGGGAGCTGCGGGATGGGAGGGGATATGGCGGGAGAGTTGGCGCGCAAAGGGGAAAAGGGGAGGGGAAAACGCCTCATCTCACCGACAAGGCTGGCCCACGTCGCCTTTTGCCCCCCCAGGCCGAACCCGGCCAGTTGGGTTTGGCCTGGGAACGCCGGCGCTAGAAACGGCGCGAAACGGCGGAAATCGGCCTCCTGGGGGCGCGACTGGAAAGGTTTTGCTTCCGCCGGCGCTAAAAAAGCCGCCTGGGGGGCGCTGGGGGGGCCGGCTGGAGATGCCCTAATAGTTTCACTACTAGCTGTAAAGTAATGGCCGCTGTTGCAGTTGCTGTTGACTGGATCGCTGAGCGTGTTGCGGCGCAGGGAGGCGCGTGCGCCGTCAGGGAGTGGCGTGCAAGGCGGTGCTGCAGAATGCCGACGACATGTCGTCGGCGGGCGGAGCAGAGTACCATAACAGGATTTGCACAAACACCCATGGATAGCGGTGCTGCGTTGAAGAAGAAGACTTTTTTTTTTTCGAAATACAGTACACGCCCACGTACGCACGCATACGCTCACCCATATGAACGCACACACGCACACCCTACTCCTATGAGCCCCTCCGAAATACTGAGCCGGCGGGTCGGTCTTGAGATTGACGAAGTCACCACGGGTGCCTCGCTGTCGCCGGGAACATCGCTTCCCACCAAAGAATATTCCGCCTAAATGAGAAACACCAGTGTCAAACCTGGGTTTGAATTCTGGTGGGCTGGGGGTACAACCAAACACGTCTTCCACTTACTACACACTCTGCACTTGGAGTTTCAACCTAACCCATTTACTTTTGACGCATGTAACTACGCACCGGAGATCAAGACTGTTTTCTGGAGCCGTAGATCAACCTCTTCAAGGGTCATCAGCATATTTGGAACATAATCGTCACATCATATATGGAAGTTACCGTACATTGATGAGATATAATGTTGCGGAAATTTCATTGAGGGTGTTTTGAATATTATTCAAAATACGAGAGAATGAAAATTCTCATAAAGTTTAAAGAAATTCATGAGCAAGAACCATGGCTGTTTCGCACGGTGGTGAGCATGATCAATTGATTTGAAATCTTGATCATAAAGTAATTTCTTAAGATGTGAAATTTTAAGATCAAAACAAAGTAGTCAAACTTGATTGTTGACAAGTTGAATTTGATAAAAGTTCAATTGACTCCAATTAAGATGAGGATTCTCCATAAGGTGTATTTTGAAGAAGTTACTTCAAAAGTGAGAAATACTCATAATGTAAGAGTTGCATTGGAAAATCTTATGAGATAAGTATAAAGGTTAAGACAAGATTTAGATGACAAAATTTTCTAATTTTGTGCATCCCAAAACATGGGGATGTTTATGTAAAACATTAAGGCTATATTACGAAATCTACAACAAGTAGCAAAGACAGTGGGAGCATAAAACTTCCATGATGAAGGGTTGTCGGTTCATTGTATGAACTAGGTGTGTTTCTTGATACGTCTCCAACGTATCCATAATTTCTGATGTTCCATGCTCATATTATACCAATTGCTACATGTTTTACATACACTTTATATCACTTTTATGCATTTTTTGGGACTAACCTATTAACAAGATGCCACAGGGACAGTTCATGTTTTCTGCTGTTTTTGTATTTCAGAAAAGTTGTTCTGGAAATATTCTCAGAATTGGACGAAACAAAAGGCGAAGTCCCTATTTTTCTGACACGTACACGGAGTCCGAAGGAGAGACGAAGGAGGGTCGTGGGCCGTCCTCACCACGTGGCGGCGCAGTCCCACCTCCTGCCGCGCTGTGACGTGGTGAGGGGCCCACGGGGGTCCGCCGACGCCGCCCCTTCGCCTATATATTCATCTATTCGGGAAAACCCTAAATACCCGAGTCAAAATCCACGAAAAGTTCCAGAGCCGCCGCCGCCGTTAACCCTAACTCGGAAGGGTTCTGAATCTCTTCCCGGCACCCTGCCGGAGAGGGGAATCATCACCGGAGGGCTCTACATCGTCATGCCCGCCTCCGGAGTGATGCGTGAGTAGTTCATCCTTGGACTATGGGTCCATAGCAGTAGCTAGATGGTTGTCTTCTCCTCTTGTGCCATCATGTTTAGATCTTGTGAGCTGCCTATCATGATCAAGATCATCTTATTGTAATGCTACATGTTGTGTTTGCTGGGATCCGATGAATATTGATACTATGTCAAGTTAAATACTTAAATATCATGTCTATGTTATTTATGATCTTGCATGCTCTCCGTTACTTGTTGATACTCTGGCCAAGTGGATGCTTGTGACTCCAAGAGGGAGTATTTATGCTAGATAGTGAGTTCAGTCTCCATTTAATCAGGGGGAGTGACAGAACCTCTAAGGTTGTGGATGTGCTGTTGCCACTAGGGGTAAAACCGTGATGCTTTGTCTAAGGATGAATGTGTTACTTACATTATGCACTTTACTTAATGCAATTGTATGTTGCTTGCAACTTAATACTGGAAGGGGTACGGACGTTAACCTGAAGGTGGACTATTTAGGCACAGATGCATGCTAGATAGCGGTATGTGTACCTTGTTGTAATGCCCAAATGAATCTCATAGTAGACACCATAACTTGCACATGCATATTATGCACTTTTCAATATTATCAATTGCCCAGCTGTAATTTGTTTACCCAGCATGTTAGTTATCTTTATGGAGAGACACTACTAGTGAACTGTGGACCCTGATCCATTCTTTTACATCTGATAATACAACCTACTGCAATCATTGCTCTCTTTTATTCTCTGCAAACAAACATCATTTTCCACACTATACGTCTAATCCTTTGTTTTCAGCAAGCCGGTGAGATTGACACCCTCACTGATTCGTTGGGGCAAAATAGTTTGATTGTCTTGTGTGTAGGTTCCAAGTCAACCGCCAGGATCTCCCCTACGACGCAACAAGTTTTCTGGCGCCGTTGACACCTTCGGAAGTGTCTTCACCTCCTACTGGATTGATAACCTTGGATTCTTACTAAGGGAAGACTTGCTACTACACTCATGAAACCTTACTCTTGGGGTCTCCTGACGAACGTGTGCTTTACACGCATCAAGCAAGTTTTCTGGCGCCGTTGCCGGGGAGGCCAAGCCTTCTACAAGGGGAGTCTCTCACTTCCAATCTCTTTACTTTGTTATTGTCTTGCTTAGTTTATTTTTATTCTGCCTTGTTTGCTCTCTTTATCAAAAACACAAAAAAATTAGTTACTTGTTTTTATTTTGTTATTTCGGCCTAGTCTTTATTTTGCTAAAATGAGTAGTCATGAAGTTGAAGTTCGTTCGTTTAGGCAACAAGGGGAGAAAGTTTGAAAGATGCTTGGTATAGGATAAGTGATGCTCATCATAGATGTACTAAAAAATATTCTACCTTGATCCTGCTTAGAATCTTTTATGTTGGCATCACTAGTTGGTATAGGTATGTTCTGGACACTCTTACAGGGGGTAACTTTCTGGGTACTCCTGCTTTGGAAGCTAGCAATTTAATTGAAAGTTTGGTAGGGATACCACCTACCAAAGAAATTAAAACTGAGATCACTCTGGAAGATGTTATTAAAAAGTTGGATTCTATGGAGAAAAACTTGCCAAATTTTCTTGATAATATTAGCAAGGTTAATGAATCAATAGTAAGCATCGATAAAAGAATCACTGTTTTAGAGGCTAGTAATACTCACGATACTCAAAATCATAGAATTGGTGAGTCAGAGGAAGCTATGGAAGCTTTAAGTTCGACTTTTCTTCTCTTAAATTTAAGAGGGAGAAAGCTTTTGTGGGAACAGAGCAAAAGTCCATTTATGTTCCCAAAATGCCTAAGCCAAAGCCTCCTAGTGCGCTTAAAATTGATAAAACCTTTAGTACAATTAATGGTGACTTACACATTGGAACATCTTCAGGATACCTAAAGTACCTATTGTAACAAGTTGTGTTTTAGAGGAAGCCTTTGGTGATTTGGATGCTTCTTCGCTTGGAAACACTTGATTTTCACTTTCTGCGCCTAGCTTAAAGGCGTTAAAGAAAAGCGCTTATGGGAGAAAACCCATGGTTTTATTTTCTGTACTTTTCTTTTATTTGAGTCTTGGAGCTTGCTTACTTCTGTAACAACTCCTTTGTATCTTTATTTTATCGCATTGTTGTGCCAAGTAAAGCCTCTAATAGAAAGTTGATGCTAGATTTGGATTTCTGCGCAGAGACAGATTTTTGTTGTCCACCGTTTTGAGCTGTATGCACTCCAGAAAAATTGAAAAATTCTGAAAAAATTCACGATGATCCTTATATATGTACGCAACTTTCATTAGTTTTGACTTTTCGCATCTGAGCAACTTAAGTGCCTCGAAAAAATTCGTCTTTCCAGACTGTTCTGTTTTTGACAGATTCTGCCTTTTATTTTGCATTCTCTCTTTTACTGTGTTTGAGTGGATTTCTTTGCTCCACAAAACATCAGTGGCTGTAGCTAATGTCCAGAAGTATTGGTGATGATTGTGTCATTACAGAATATGTGAATTTTTTATTATGCACTAACCCTCTAATGAGAATTACTTTGAGTTTGGTGTGAAGGAAGTTTTCAATGATCAAGAGAGGAGAATGATATGATATGATCAAGAAGAGTGAAAAGCCTAAGCTTGGGGATGCCCCCATGGGTCACCCAAGCATATTTCAAGAAGACTCAAGCGTCTAAGCTTGGGGATGCCTTCTTCATCAACAACTTATCAGGTCATCTCTAGTGAAACTATATTTTAATTCTTTCACATCTTATGTGCTTTACTTGGAGCGTCTGTGTGCTTTTATTTTTGCTTTGTTGTTTCCTTTTCTGAATAAATTGGATCCTAGCATTCTTGTGTGGGAGAGAGACACGCTCCGCTTTTTCATGTGAATACTCGTATTCTTCACTTATATTTGTTGAGTATTCTTAAATAGCTAATGCAATGCTTTTAGCTCCAGTTTTTCATGCATCTCTTGTTCAGAGCTGTTAGTTCTTGTAGAGAAGTACTCTCTTGTTTCATTGTTGTATTACTTGGAGAGTTTTATGTTGAAATAAGTTGATTGGTGTTTGGTTGGAAACAGAAAATGATACATGTGGTAGATGGTATATTGAAAAGACATACGCATTCTTGTAGATCATTGTCTTGGATAATGTGATACTTTGCAATTGTTTTGAACTCTCAAGTAGATCATGTTTAAGCTCCTGCATCATGTAGTTAAAACCTATGAGTGGAGAACTACCGTAGAGCTTGTTGAAATTTGGTTTGCATGTTTGGTATCTCTAAGATCTAGATATTTTGTGGTAAAGTGTTTGAGTAACAAGGAAGATAGTGTAGAGTCTTATAATGCTTGCAATATGTTTTTATGTAAGTCTTGCTGTACCAGTTGATATCCTGTGTTTGCTTCAAACAACCTTGCTAGCCTAAACTCTGTACTGAGAGGGAATGCTTCTCGTGCATCCAAACCTTGAGCCAAAACCCATGCCATCTGTGTCCACCATAACTACCTATTATGTGGTATTTCCTGCCATTCCAAGTAAATACTTCATGTGCTACCTTTAAACTATTCAAAACTTTATTACTCCTTATTTGTGTCAATGTTTTATAGCTCATGAGGAAGTTATGTGGCGTTTTCTCTATCACCTTGTCATTTACTCATGACAGACTTTCACCAATGGACTAGTGGCATATACATCCGCTTATCCAATAATTTTGCAAAAAGAGCTGGCAAATGGGGTGCCCAGTCCCAATTAATTACAACTTTAACCGCTTGATTCTCTTCACATGTTTGCCAGTGATTTATCAGAAGCAATTTTCAAAATGTTAAACAATATCAAATAGGCACTCCTCCATGGTATGTGATTGTTGGAAGGCACCCGAGGATTCGGTTAGCCATGGCTTGTGTAAGCAAAGGTTGGGAGGAGTGTCATACCAATTTATAAATATGCATGTGTAAACAAAAGAGAAGAGGGATGATCTACCCTTGGGTAGAAATAACGTCCTTCATGGGAGCCGCTCTTGAAAGTCTGGGTGACAAGGGGGATAGAGTGCCCACTGCCATTCGTTGACAACAACAAACACCTCTCAAAAACTTATTTTATGCTCTCTATATGATTTCAAAAACTTAAAAAGCTCTAGCACATGATTTAATCACTGCTTCCCTCTGCGAAGGGCCTTTCTTTTACTTTATGTTGAGTCAGTTTACCTACCTCTTTCTATCTCAGAAGCAAACACTTGTGTCAACTTTGTGTGCGTGCATCAATTCTTATATGCTTACTTATTGCACTTGTTATATTACATTGTGTTGACAATATCCATGAGGTATACATGTTGAAAGTTGAAAGCAATTGCTGAAACTTAATCTTCCTTTGTGTTGCTTCAATGCCTTTATTTAGAATCTATTGCTTTATGAGTTAACTCTTATGCAAAGCTTTTTGATGCTTGTCTTGAAAGTACTATTCATGAAAAGTTTTTGCTTATATGATTCAGTTGTTTACTCTTTATCTATTTGCTATCAAACTATAGACCATTGCTTTGAGCCACTTCATTCATGACATGAGCCTTGCAATATTATTTGATCAAGATTGTGTGAAAGCATGTATCCTCAAAAATTATTTGGTTGTTATCGTTTTACCTACTCGAGGACGAGTAGAACTAAGCTTGGGGATGCCTGATACGTCTCCAACATATCCATAATTTCTGATGTTCCATGCTCATATTATACCAACTGCTACATGTTTTATATACACTTTATGTCACTTTTATGCATTTTTTGGGACTAACCTATTAATAAGATGCCACAGTGCCAGTTCCTGTTTTCTGCTGTTTTTGTATTTTAGAAAAGTTGTTCTGGAAATATTCTCGGAATTGGACGAAACAAAAGGCGAAGTCCCTATTTTTCTGACACGTACACGGAATCCGAAGGAGAGACGAAGGAGGGCCGTGGGCCGTCCTTACCACGTGGCGGCGCGGTCCCACCTCCTGCCGCGCCGTGACGTGGTGAGGGGCCCACGGGTCCGCCGACGCCGCCCCTTCGCCTATATATTCATCTATTCGGGAAAACCCTAAATACCCGAGTCAAAATCCACGAAAAGTTCCAGAGCCGCCGCCGCCGTCAACCCTAACTCGGGAGGGTTCTGAAACTCTTCCCGGCACCCTGCCGGGGAGGGGAATCATCACCGGAGGGCTCTACATCGACATGCCCGCCTCCGGAGTGATGTGTGAGTAGTTCATCCTTGGACTATGGGTCCATAGCAGTAGCTAGATGGTTGTCTTCTCCTCTTGTGCCATCATGTTTAGATCTTGTGAGCTGCCTATCATGATCAAGATCATCTTATTGTAATGCTACATGTTGTGTTTGCTGGGATCCGATGAATATTGATACTATGTCAAGTTAAATACTGAAATATCATGTCTATGTTATTTATGATATTGCATGCTCTCCGTTACTTGTTGATACTCTGGCCAAGTGGATGCTTGTGACTCCAAGAGGGAGTATTTATGCTAGATAGTGGTTCAGTCTCCATTTAATCTAGGGGAGTGACAACAACCTCTAAGGTTGTGGATGTGCTGTTGCCACTAGGGGTAAAACAGTGATGCTTTGTCTAAGGATGAATGTGTTACTTACATTATGCACTTTACTTAATGCAATTGTCTGTTGCTTGCAACTTAATACTGGAAGGGGTATGGACGTTAACCTGAAGGTGGACTATTTAGGCACAGATGCATGCTGGATAGCGGTCTGTGTACCTTGTTGTAATGCCCAAATGAATCTCGTAGAAGACACCATAACTTGCACATGCATATTATGCACTTTTCAATATCGTCAATTGCCCAGCTGTAATTTGTTTACCCAGCATGTTAGTTATCTTTATGGAGAGACACCACTAGTGAACTATGGACCCTGGTCCATTCTTTTACATCTGATAATACAACCTACTGCAATCATTGCTCTCTTTTATTCTCTGCAAACAAACATCATTTTCCACACTATACGTCTAATCCTTTGTTTTCAGCAAGCCGGTGAGATTGACACCCTCACTGATTCGTTGGGGCAAAGTAGTTTCATTTGTCTTGTGTGTAGGTTCCAAGTCAACCGCTAGGATCTCCCCTACGATGCAGCAAGTTTTCTGGCGCCGTTGACACCTTCAGAAGTGTCTTCACCTCCTACTGGATTGATAACCTTGGATTCTTACTAAGGATAGACTTGCTACTACACTCATCAAACCTTACTCTTGGGGTCTCCTGACGAACGTGTGCTTTACACGCATCAAGCAAGTTTTCTGGCGCCGTTGCCGGGGAGGCCAAGCCTTCTGCAAGGGGAGTCTCTCACTTCCAATCTCTTTGCTTTGTTATTGTCTTGCTTAGTTTATTTTTATTCTGCCTTGTTTGCTCTCTTTATCAAAAACACAAAAAAATTAGTCACTTGTTTTTATTTTGTTATTTCGGCCTAGTCTTTATTTTGCTAAAATGAGTAGTCCTGAAATTGAAGTTCGTTCGTTTAGGCAACAAGGGGGAGAAAGTTTGAAAGATGCTTGGTATAGGATAAGTGATGCTCATCATAGATGTACTAAAAAATATTCTACCTTGATCCTGCTTAGAAATTTTTATGTTGGCATCACTAGTTGGTATAGGTATGTTCTGGACACTCTTACAGGGGGTAACTTTCTGGGTACTCCTGCTTCGGAAGCTTGCAATTTAATTGAAAGTTTGGTAGGGATACCACCTACTAAAGAAATTAAAACTGAGATCACTCTGGAAGATGTTATTAAAAAGTTGGATTCTATGGAGAAAAACTTGCCAAATTTTGTTGATAATATTAGCAAGGTTAATGAATCAATAGTAAGCATCGATAAAAGAATCACTGTTTTAGAGGCTAGTAATACTCATGATACTCAAAATCATAGAATTGGTGAGTTAGAGGAAGCTATGGAAGCTTTAAGTTCGACCTTTTCTTCTCTTAAATTTAAGAGGGAGAAAGCTTTTGTGGGAACAGAGCAAAAGTTCATTTATGTTCCTAAAATGCCTAAGCCAAAGCCTCCTAGTGCGCTTAAAATTGATAAAACCTTTAGTACAATTAATGGAGTCTTACACATTGGAACATCTTCAGGGATACCTAAAGTACCTATTGTAACAAGTTGTGTTTTAGAGGAAGCCTTTGGTGATTTGGATGCTTCTTCGCTTGGAAACACTTGATTTTCACTTTCTGCTCCTAGCTTAAAGGCGTTAAAGAAAAAGCGCTTATGGGAGACAACCCATGGTTTTATTTTCTGTACTTTTTCTTTTATTTGAGTCTTGGAGCTTGCTTACTTCTGTAACAACTCCGTTGTATCTTTATTTTATCGCATTGTTGTGCCAAGTAAAGCCTCTAATAGAAAGTTGATGCTAGATTTGGATTTCTGCGCAGAGACAGATTTTTGCTGTCCACCGCTTTGAGTTGTATGCACTCCAGAAAAATTGAAAAATTCTGAAAAAATTCACGATGATCCTTATATATGTACGCAACTTTCATTAGTTTTGACTTTTCGCATCTGAGCAACTTAAGTGCCTCGAAAAAATTCGTCTTTCCAGACTGTTCTGTTTTTGACAGATTCTGCCTTTTATTTTGCATTCTCTCTTTTACTGTGTTTGAGTGGATTTCTTTGCTCCACAAAACATCAGTGGATGTAGCTAATGTCCAGAAGTATTGGTGATGATTGTGTCATTACAGAATATGTGAATTTTTGATTATGCACTAACCCTCTAATGAGAATTATTTTGATTTTGGTGTGAAGGAAGTTTTCAATGATCAAGAGAGGAGAATGATATGATATGGTCAAGAAGAGTGAAAAGCCTAAGCTTGGGGATGCCCCCATAGGTCACCCAAGCATATTTCAAGAAGACTCAAACGTCTAAGCTTGGGGATGCCTTCTTCATCAACAACTTATCAGGTCATCTCTAGTAATACTATATTTTAATTCTTTCACATCTTATGTGCTTTACTTGGAGCGTCTGTGTGCTTTTATTTTTTGCTTTGTTGTTTTCCTTTTCTGAATAAATTGGATCCTAGCATTCTTGTGTGGGAGAGAGACACGCTCCGCTTTTTCATGTGAATACTCGTATTCTTCACTTATATTTGTTGAGTATTCTTAAATAGCTAATGCAATGCTTTTAGCTCCTGTTTTTCATGCATCTCTTGTTCAGAGCTGTTAGTTCTTGTAGAGAAGTACTCTCTTGTTTCATTGTTGTATTACTTGGAGAGTTTTGTGTTGAAATAAGTTGATTGGTGTTTGGTTGGAAACAGAAAATGCTACATGTGGTAGATAGTATATTGAAAAGACATACTCATGCTTGTAGATCATTGTCTTGGATAATTTGATACTTTGCAATTGTTTTGAGCTCTCAAGTAGATCATGTTTAAGCTCCTGCTTCATGTAGTTAAAACCTATTAGTGGAGAACTACCGTAGAGCTTGTTGAAATTTGGTTTGCATCTTTGGTATCTCTAAGGTCTAGATATTTTGTGGTAAAGTGTTTGAGTAACAAGGAAGACAGTGTAGAGTCTTATAATGCTTGCAATATGTTTTTATGTAAGTCTTGCTGTACCAGTTGATATCCTGTGTTTGCTTCAAACAACCTTGCTAGCCTAAACTCTGTACTGAGAGGGAATGCTTCTCGTGCATCCAAACCTCGAGCCAAAACCCATGCCATCTGTGTCCACCATAACTACCTATTATGTGGTATTTCCTGCCATTCCAAGTAAATACTTCATGTGCTACCTTTAAACTATTCAAAACTTTATTACTCTTCATTTGTGTCAATGTTTATAGCTCATGAGGAAGTTATGTGGCGTTTTCTCTATCACCTTGTCATTTACTCATGACAGACTTTCACCAATGGACCAGTGGCATATACATCCGCTTATCCAATAACTTTGCAAAAAGAGCTGGCAAATGGGGTGCCCAGTCCTAATTAATTACAAATTTAACCACTTGATTCTCTTCACATATTTGCCAATGATTTATCAGAAGCAATTTTCAAAATGTTAAACAATATCAAATAGGCACTCCTCCATGGTATGTGATTGTTGGAAGGCACCCGAGGATTCGGTTAGCCATGGCTTGTTTAAGCAAAGGTTGGGAGGAGTGTCATACCAATTTATAAATATGCATGTGTAAACAAAAGAGAAGAGGGATGATCTACCCTTGGGTAGAAATAACGTCCTTCATGGAAGCCGCTCTTGAAAGTCTGGGTGACAAGGGGGATAGAGTGCCCACTGCCATTCGTTGACAACAACAAATACCTCTCAAAAACTTATTTTATGCTCTCTATATGATTTCAAAAACTTAAAAAGCTCTAGCACATGATTTAATCCCTGCTTCCCTCTGCGAAGGGCCTTTCTTTTACTTTATGTTGAGTCAGTTTACCTACTCTTTCTATCTCAGAAGCAAACACTTGTGTCAACTTTGTGTCATTGTGTGCATCAATTCTTATATGCTTACTTATTGCACTTGTTATATTACTTTGTGTTGACAATATCCATTAGATATACATGTTGAAAGTTGAAAGCAATTGCTGAAACTTAATCTTCCTTTGTGTTGCTTCAATGCCTTTATTTAGAATCTATTGCTTTATGAGTTAACTCTTATGCAAAGCTTTTTGATGCTTGTCTTGAAAGTACTATTCATGAAAAGTTTTTGCTTATATGATTCAGTTGTTTACTCTTTATCTATTTGCTAGCAAACTATAGACCATTGCTTTGAGCCACTTCATTCATGACATGAGCCTTGCAATATTATTTGATCAAGATTGTGTGAAAGCATGTCTCCTCAGAAATTATTTGGTTGTTATCGTTTTACCTACTCGAGGACGAATAGAACTAAGCTTGGGGATGCTTGATACGTCTCCAACATATCCATAATTTCTGATGTTCCATGCTCATATTATACCAACTGCTACATGTTTTATATACACTTTATATCACTTTTATGCATTTTTTGGGACTAACCTATTAATAAGATGCCACAGTGCCAGTTCCTGTTTTCGGCTGTTTTTGTATTTTAGAAAAGTTGTTCTGGAAATATTCTCGGAATTGGACGAAACAAAAGGCGAAGTCCCTATTTTTCTGACACGTACACGGAGTCCGAAGGAGAGACGAAGGAGGGCCGTGGGCCGTCCTCACCACGTGGCGGCGCGGTCCCACCTCCTGCCGCGCCGTGACGTGGTGAGGGTCCCACGGGGGTCCGCCGACGCCGCCCCTTCGCCTATATATTCATCTATTCGGGAAAACCCTAAATACCCGAGTCAAAATCCACGAAAAGTTCCAGAGCCGCCGCCGCCGTCAACCCTAACTCGGGAGGGTTCTGAAGCTCTTCCCGACACCCTGCCGGAGTGGGGAATCATCACCGGAGGGCTCTACATCGCCATGCCCGCCTCCGGAGTGATGCGTGAGTAGTTCATCCTTGGACTATGGGTCCATAGCAGTAGCTAGATGGTTGTCTTCTCCTCTTGTGCCATCATGTTTAGATCTTGTGAGCTGCCTATCATGATCAAGATCATCTTATTGTAATGCTACATGTTGTGTTTGCTAGGATCCGATGAATATTGATACTATTGCAAGTTAAATACTGAAATATCATGCATGCATTTAGATGGTCAACTTTCTATGGACACTCATGCATGCATTTAGATGGTCAACTTTCTCCTCTTGCTAGCCCAAAAATTCCAACAAGTAAAAACTTGTTTCCAACACCTTCAACCAAAGTTATTCCAGTGAGTCCACGAACTTGATGCTTTGTCTAAGGATGAATGTGTTGTTTACATTATGCACTTTACTTAATGCAATTGTCTGTTGCTTGCAACTTAATACTGGAAGGTGGACTATTTAGGCACAGATGCATGTTGGATAGCGGTATGTGTACCTTGTCGTAATGCCCAAATGAATCTCATAGTAGACACCACAACTTGCACATGCATGTTATGCACTTTTCAATATTGTCAATTGCCCAGCTGTAATTTGTTTACCCAGCATGTTAGTTATCTTTATGGAGAGACACCACTAGTGAACTGTGGACCCTGGTCCATTCTTTTACATCTGAAATACAACCTACTGCAATCATTGTTCTCTTTCATTCTCTGCAATTAAACATCATTTTCCACACCACACTTTTAATCCTTTGTTTTCAGCAAGCCGGTGAGATTGACACCCTCACTGATTCGTTGGGGCAAAGTAGTTTGATTGTCTTGTGTGCAGGTTCCAAGTCAACAGCCAGTACCACCCCATCAACAAGTTTTCTGGCGCCGTTGACACCTTCAGAAGTGTCTTCACCTTCTACTGGATTGATAACCTCAGTTTCTTACTGAGGGAAGACTTGCTGCTACACTCATCAAACCTTACTCTTGGGGTCTCCCAACGAACGTGTGGTTTACACACATCAAGCAAGTTTTCTGGCGCCGTTGCCGGGGAGGAGAGGTACTTCTGGAAGTCTTGCACTCCCGACAAGACGCCGAGTTTTCTGGCGCCGTTGCCGAGGAGATCAAGACACTTTGGATTCAGCAGGCTTCTACCTCCCCTTCGACGCCAAGTTTTCTGGCGCCGTTGCCGGGGAGGTCAAGCCTTCTGTTAGGGGAGTCTCTCACTTCCAATCTCTTTACTTTGTTATGGGATAATTGCTTCTGTGCCCTGGTTCTCTCTAGTTTATCTGTTTGTGCCATACCCGCGTAGTTTCTCTCGTCTGTGCCATGGCTGGCTCGCAAATGGCCCGCGCACGGCCAAACGCTCCGTTGCCGTCTGGTCAACCTCCTTTGACCGTCACTTGGCCTGACTAGTGGGGTCGGCCTGGCGCGGCTCGGTTGGAATTTCCTGGGGTCAGCTAGTGGGGTCGGCCTGGTGCGGCTCCCCTGGGGTCAGCTAGTGGGGTCGGCGCGTGGGGTCGGCGTGGGGTCGGCGTGTGGGGTCAGCTAGGGTTTCCCCGCCCACCCCCGCCGCGGCTAATAAAAGGGGGCCGCCCTCGCCAGAGAGACGCCCATTTTCTCTCCCTCTCTCACCCTCCCTCCCTCGAAACTGTGGTGGAGCACGCCCTCGCCGCAGAGCCCCTACTCGCTGATGCCGGACTCGGAGCTCTACTCTCCTCAGGAACTGCACGAGATGCAGGAGATGGAGCGAGAGGAGCGGGAGGAGTGGCTAGCGGAGCAGAACCTTCTCCGGAAGCAGAAAGGGCTCTCCCCTCTGCGCGAGAAGACAGAGCAACCATACGAAGTGGCGCGTGGAGATCTTCCGCCGCAATCCCTAGTCTACGAGTACGGGGCATCAGAGTCCTCGGATGAGCCCTACTCCGACGAGGAGCGCGGGCCTGCTGTCGTGGACCAACCGCCCGCGCCCGTCGTCATTGCGCCCATTGCCGAGCCCAATGTTGTCATCGAGGACATCTCTGGCGAGGGGAACTCCGACGACCTGGACGACTCCGACGATGAGGATGACTCCGACGCCTCCGACTCTGATGACAAGGAAAAATCCGACGCCTCCGACGCATCTGATGTCACCGTCAGTCCCCCGTCGCCTCCAACGTATCTGTCCCGTCAGTCCACCGCAGCACCCATGAAGAAGAAGAAGAAGAAGGGGTAGTAGTAGAAGTAGTAGTATTAGTAGTAGTTCTTGTTTTAAGGGAGTAACTGATTGTGTTATATGGAGATAATCGTTTGTTTCTATGAAGTAAATCTTTATTCTGATCGTCTATCTTGTTTGACAAATGCATTTACACCGTGATTGGACATGATGGCTAGGCTAGGCTAGCGGTGGTGAGGAAGCAGTTCTGCGACGCGTTCAATGGCCATGCCTATCCGTGCACGCTACATAGACGGCAGGGTGGACTACGGCATGCCACACACGTATTCAATGTGCACGCAGTGCCACGAACTGGAAGGCTCTCAAATGTGTCTCATCGTACGACTCGTAAAAAGAAATATTTGTAAAATTGATTTGCTTCGGATTCTTCCTTTCACGCTAGAACGGATAAACATGAAGGGTAACCCAAACATGAACGGATACATGCCGCTCGTTCTGCCATATGGTCAATGTAGACATAAATTTACGCAGACTGGCGCGAGCGATCGAGCTGTAACGCAAGTACGCGATTGGAACGCCACCGACATAGCTAGAGCTAGTATATGAAAACTTGGCAAAAAATATTGCTTAAATGATTCTGATGATCTTAGTTAAACAAACAGTAGACAGTAGTTCATAAGTAGCCAGTAGTTCATACATATTTTTAGGATAAATCTAGACCCAAATCTAAACTAAAGCGGCCACCGGACCATCTGCGGCTACTCACTATCGGAGGCGGCGAAGGCCTGGTTGAGCCGCTGGCGGCGGCGCACCTCCTCCCACTCCCGCGCGCGAGCGGTGTGATCGGCGTCCTGTCGCAGACCCTGCTCCAGACGCACCTCGTTCATCACCTCCTCAAACTTGGCATCCGCACGGCGACGCTTCTCCGCGCGGCGCTCCGAACGCACGGACTTGGCGAAAACACGCGCATCCAGCTCGACTTGGTCGACGATCACGAGGAGGTCCTCGCCGTCATCGGTGGAGGGCAATTCGAGACTTTAGTAGGACTCGTCGTCGTCGCTGGACACGGTAAACGGTGCCGGCGGCGGCGGTGGGGTCGCTGCGGTGGGGTCTTGATGCATGTAAAATGCATACATGAACTTTGCACTATATTACTTATATTCCAATCATATTTGCATCATATAAGGGTTATATCAATGTTTTATAATGATTTTGGGAATATTTGATATGTTTCCTATTTTTATGGAATTAACCCTGCACAGTCAGAAAACATCTTTTTTAGTGTTTTGGATTTTCCGGGAGCTTCGGGACTCCAAAAAGGGCAAGGTCAGAGAGCACGGTTCAGAATTTTCGAGACGACCGCAATGGGCTGAAAATGAAGACCAGAAACCCAACCAGCTGGGAGATAGAGGGCCCAACGCGGCCTCTGTACCTGGCCGCGTGGGCCCACCTCTTTTGGGCCTCGGAGCTCCGCCGCCGTCGATCTTTGCTCCACCGACCTAGTCTTGACCTAAAAACGCCTATAAAAGAAGTCCCCGACGTTCTCTGGAGGGAGCGCCGCCGAAACACAGAAACACCGAAAGAGAGATCTGGAGCTGCAGATTGGAGGGGGAAAACTCCGGCGGGGCGCTGCCGGCGTGGTCTCCATCTTCTCCAACGACTTCTCCACCGTCTCTATGATGAAGGGGGAGTAGTCCACCCCCTGGACTTGGGTTTGTGGCGGTAACTTATGTATCTCTCCTCTCTTTGAGCTTCACTAATTAGTACCGTATGAGCTGCTGAACATGATTACGGTCATCTATGTAATTCCTATGGTGGATATTGTGGTATGAGATGATATTTGTTATGCATTTGTTGTTGTATTGAAACTTTTATGACTTGGCATACTTTGGAGATATTTTATGATGCATGTGATAGTTTTATTTATTCATAATGCCTTGTTTATCCTTATCATGAGGTGATTGACACCACCAAGTGTAGATAGATGAGAGAGATGTGGTCACACACACGAATTATGAATCATTGCACTAGTGTTTAGAATATTGTCCATTAAGAAGTATGATGTATGTAGGTACGGGATGACCGATGTGACACGGCATAGGTATTGAGTGACACATGCAGTACCGCCCAACATCCTTTATCTAGGGGTAAAAAGGAAGAGTATGATGTGGGAGTGACAACAACCACGCTAGCCTTACGAGGGTGACCTAGCAACACAAATGAGTACTTATTTCAACTATGTGTTCTAGGACATATAGCCGTCATAAACAGCTAACATTAAAACATGACAATTGTGTGTACTTTATCTATAACATGATAATCACCGTAGATGAGAGAGAGAGGATTAAGTGAACCCATGAACCCATGTCCATTGTTCCTATAAGAGAAAACCTTTGTCTTGTCCTCTTGCATTGAAGAGGATTGGGACACTTTTACATTCTTGTTTTGTTACATTAAACTTCCATCCATTAAATCAACCACCTTGTTCTTTAAACTTGTTTAGTGCATAATCAACTCAAACTTGTGACACTTTAGTTGTAGGGAATAGATAACTTTTCCTTCTTGCTCCTGTGGATCGATACCTTACTTCCACATTGAGAGGTGCTACAGTGATCCCCTGCTCTTGGGGGTTATCAAGTACTTTTCTGGCGCCGTTGCCGGGGAGCGTAGCGCTTAAGTTTCTATTCTTGTGTGCACTAAACTAATTAAGCTTGGGGAGGTTTCTTTAACTTGTTTATATCTTGCAATCATCTAAGCTTGGGAAGGTTTCTTTAACTTGTTTGATGATACTATGTCTCCCATTTATGATGATGAATATGATATTTTCACTCCACCTACTATTGAGGATATAGTTTATGTTGATTATGATATGCCTCCTATATATGATGTTTACAATGATGAATATGATATTTTCAGTCCATCTACTATTGAGGATAAAAATTATTTTGATTATTCTATGCCTCCTATTTATGATGATTACATTGATGGATGTGATATTTTTACTCCCACTATTACTAATGAAACTATTTATGCTTATGTGGAGAGTAATATTACTGTTATGCGTATGGATCATGATAATAATGCTTTATGTGATAGCTATATTGTTGATTTTATTCATGATGCCGCTGAAAATTATTTTGAGAGAGGAAAGTATGGTTATAGAAATCTTCATGTTACTAAATTTATCCTCTTTATGATGAAGGTTTTGGCCTTTCTCTTGATTTGCTTTTATTTGTTGGGTACTTTACCTACTGGTCCTTATGAGAGAGGGAGACACGGTTTCATATATCTCAATAATATTAAGTCTCCTCTCTTTTTGTTGAAATTTTTGAAGTTGCACTTGCTTTGCCTTCCTATGCTAGTCACTTTGTGCTTTATTGATTTATTTTCTTACAAGATCTCAATGCATAGGAAGTGGGTTAGACTTAAATGTGTTTCATATTTTTCTCTTGATGCTCTCTTTCCGATGTAAGCATCATTAAAACAATCAAAGCCTAGCTATATGGCTATAAAGAAAACGCTTTGCGGGAGGCAACCCGGTTGTTTTTATTTGTGGTTTTCTTTGTGTCCTCTTGCAGTAACAAGAGAGTTTGTTTTTAGTTTAGTTTCTGTAATTTTTAATAAAGTGCCAAGTTTTACCCTTTTGGTTTGAAAAGTTGCTTATAGCGTTCAGAGATTTTATTCCTGCACGAATCTGTGCACGGTATGATTTTTAATTCTTATTATGTAACTCCGAATGAGCTCATATTTGAACTGTAGTTGCAACTTTTCATCCTCTGTATGCATGAATTGTTTCGGAATTTTTCGACAAAGTTTGGTAGGGTAGAAAAATACGTTTTGCTGCTGCTGTTTTTCTGGACAGATTCTGTCCCATTTTGTTTTATGCATGTTTTGAACTTTTATCTTGAATCTTTTTGATTCAAATGAGTTTATGAGTAGGCATACAACATTATATACTTTCTGGACATTCATATGATGTTTTGTTTGAGGATTATATGCAGCAAGAAACCTATTTGTTTATCACTACTAATGCACCCCACAGAAAAGAAAATGGGAGAAACGGTGTTTTGAAGTTTTTTCACAGGGATTGGAGGAGATGCACCAAGAGCTATCCAAGGATGGTGAAGACCATAAGCTTGGGGATGTGAAGACAACCCCACTGGACCTACACACTCTCGGTTTGCACACGTCTAACTTCTGTTTTTCGATCGAAACACTTTATCGCATAAACTTGGAGCGTCTTTTTGTTTGTTTTTGGTTTGATTGTTATTTTGTGAGACCACCACACTATCATTTATATGAGAAGAGCTACTGGAAATATGGGTTGAAATATGTTGGATGCTTTTATTGTATTGGGAAAAGGGATGTTTGAGTTGATTTTAAATGATACATATAGTTGCATGATTCATGAGCTTGTTTATGAGTAATAATTTGCAAATTGTTTATCAAGAGCTATCTCTTATTCATGTTTTGATGCTGAATGTTATTTTACTTTTTTAACATGGATTAGTTAGTTCTATGGACACTCATGCATGCATTTAGATGGTCAACTTTCTCCCTCTTGCTAGCCCAAAAATTCCAACAAGTAAAAACTTGTTTCCAACACCTTCAACCAAAGTTATTCCAGTGAGTCCACCATATCTACCTATTAGCTTTATGCTATTCCGAGTATGTTTATCATGATATTTTGTTATCTATACCTCTGAATGAAAATGTTTATGTTATTGATTGTTATGGGAAAAGTTGGTTATATAGCTCTCACGAACTTGATGCACACTTACTTTTATTGCATAAATAAAACATGACCATTGTGATTAAGATTATGATGTTAGTGGCTTGATAAATGTCCGAGGTTGGGAGTTAGCCCATATGTGCTGTCACATGCAAAGCTTTCAACATGCTCCTTCACTTCATTTAGTTGATATCATGTGCTTTTGTTTATGGATGCCTATCATGGTGAAATGAGGGGGAAATGAAGTAGTTTAAATGAGTTTGTATAAATGGTTAGAGAGACACCTGGGCCGCTAATCTAAGCCATGCATCATTCATGGTGGAAATTTACTTACATGCTATGGTGAACCGTCTGTGATACACCTTATAATAAAAAGCTATTCCAATGGTAAATAAAAAGGGTGTTGAAGTTGTTCATCTTGTTTGTTTGTCTTGTCATTTTGATATGGGCTTGTTCCATATCCTGGGACAAGAGGTACCCCAGTTGACGCTCTTGATGATACTATTATTACTTACAATGATATATAACTTGAACTTGCTTTGTTTCCCAAGTTGAGTAACTCATGGTGTAGGTACTTGTATTCAAGGGGCATGAGACATCCAACCTTTACTTTGTCAAGCACACTACTCATATTTGCTTTCACATTAAACTTTAATCATTCAAGATGCTATGATAGGGGTAATGAGAGCTTGACACCAAGGATTCCACATTGCAATCATTAACTTAAGTAGAAGAGTTTGGAAGTTAGATGAAACTTATGCATGCTTTACCTCTACTCACATATATATCTTTTCCAAAGTGTCCACCTTTTGTATTCAGATTTTCATCTACACTCTATGACCAATGTAGGATGTTTTACTTATCATTATGCATACATGTGGTCCATATTACTTTCTTTCATGTTACACTTTGTGAACTATCATTGAACATCCTTGCTTTGAATACTTGATATCACTTCATAAACTATCTTGCATATTGCTACTCCTTTGAAGAATGAATCATTTGACTCTATGTAGCAGTAGCAATCATCTTTGATATCCATTGTTAGTTATATTGCAAAGTCCATGTTAGTTTTATCACCTTCATACTCGAGGACGAGTATTGGTTAAGCTTGGGGATGTTGATGCATGTAAAATGCATACATGAACTTTGCACTATATTACTTATATTCCAATCATATTTGCATCATATAAGGGTTATATCAATGTTTTATAATGATTTTGGGAATATTTGATATGTTTCCTATTTTTATGGAATTAACCCTGCACAGTCAGAAAACATCTTTTTTAGTGTTTTGGACTTTCCGGGAGCTTCGGGACTCCAAAAAGGGCAAGGTCAGAGAGCACGGTTCAGAATTTTCGAGACGAACGCAATGGGCTGAAAATGAAGACCAGAAGCCCAACCAGCTGGGAGATAGAGGGCCCCACGCGGCCTCTGTACCTGGACACGTGGGCCCACCTCTTTTGGGCCTCGGAGCTCCGCCGCCGTCGATCTTTGCTCCACCGACCTAGTCTTGACCTAAAAACGCCTATAAAAGAAGTCCCCCAACGTTCTCTGAAGGGAGCGCCGCCGAAACACAGAAACACCAAAAGAGAGATCTGGAGCTGCAGATTGGAGGGGGAAAACTCCGGCGGGGCGCTGCCGGCGTGGTCTCCATCTTCTCCAACGACTTCTCCACCGTCTCCATGATGAAGGGGGAGTAGTCCACCCCCTGGACTTGGGTTTGTGGTGGTAACTTATGTATCTCTCCTCTCTTTGAGCTTCACTAATTAGTACCGTATGAGCTGCTGAACATGATTACGGTCATCCATGTAATTCCTATGGTGGATATTGTGGTATGAGATGATATTTGTTATGCATTTGCTGTTGTGTTGGAACTTTTATGACTTGTCATACTTTGAAGATATTTTATGATGCATGTGATGGTTTGATTTATTCATAATGCCTTGTTTATCCTTATCATGAGGTGATTGACACCACCAAGTGTAGATAGATGAGAGAGATGTGGTCACACACACGAATTACGAATCATTGCACTAGTGTTTAGAATATTGTCCATTAAGAAGCATATATGTAGGTACGGGATGGCCGATGTGACACGGCATAGGTATTGAGTGACACATGCAGTACCGCCCAACATCCTTTATCTAGGGGTAAAAAGGAAGAGTATGATGTGGGAGTGACAACAATCACGCTAGCCTTACGAGGGTGACCTAGCAACACAAATGAGTACTTCTTTCAACTATGTGTTTTAGGACATATAGCCGTCATAAAAGCTACCATTAAAATATGACAATTGTGTGTACTTTATCTATAACATGATAATCACCGTAGATGAGAGAGAGGATTAAGTGAACCCATGAACCCATGTCCATTGTTCCTATAAGAGAAAACCTTTGTCTTGTCCTCTTGCATTGAAGAGGATTGGGACACTTTTACATTCTTGTTTTGTTACATTAAACTTCCATCCATTAAATCAACCACCTTGTTATTTAAACTTGTTTAGTACATAATCAACTAAAACTTGTGACACTTTAGTTGTAGGGAATAGACAACTTTTCCTTCTTGCTCCTGCGGATCGATACCTTACTTCCACGTTGAGAGGTGCTACAGTGATCCCCTGCTCTTGGGGTTATCAGGTCTCCAAATAAAAGCGCCGCGGCCCGCGAGGCCAGCGAGGACCCAGCCTCCCCATCGTGACGTCGCTGCGCTGGGCGTCGACCGCGCACCGCGCAGGCGGCGCTCCCCCTCCTCTTAGCTACGTTCCTCCTCCTCGCTGCAATGACATTCGATTGACGGCGGCGGCGCTCCTCCGGCTCGTAGTCCCTCTCGGATGGGATGACATGGCGGTGAGAACGGAGATGGGTGGCGAGATGGATGGCGAGAAGGCGGATGGAAGGGTATAAATGGCCGCGTAGTAGGCGGGAAATGCTACGCATATGGCGGGAAATGCTACGCATATGGCGCGCAACGCGAAACTGGCACATAGATTCCAGCGAGCACGTACATTCCAGCGAGTACGCGAAACTGTCAAACTTGGTCAAAACAGAGTAAAAAATGAATGGTACAAATGAACGGGTTTCAAGCTGAGTTACGCAAAATTCTGATTTTTTTAAAGTACGTATGAAAACATTTTTTAGCGAGTCCACTGTTTTTGCTTAGAAATGGGGCCGTTTACCATACCTTTCAAGCTCATTTGGAACACATTTTTCAGCGAGTCCACTGTTTTTGCTTAGAAATGGGGCCGTTTACCCTACCTTTGGAGCTCATTTGAAAAAAATTCAGCGAGTCCACCATTTTTTGCTTAGAAATAGGTCTGTTTACCCTACCTTTGGAGCTCATTTGGAACACATTTTTCAGCGAGTCCACCATTTTTTGCTTAGAAATGGGGTCGTTTACCCTACCTTTGGAGCTCATTTGGAACACATTTTTCATCGAGTCCACCATTTTTTGCTTACAAATGGGGCCGTTTACCGTACCTTTGGAGCTAATTTGAAACACATTTTTAGCGAGTCCACCATTTTTGCTTAGAAAAGTTTGGAAAATTTATATGGAAAAGTTACGATGAATATGGAAAAGTTTTGGTGTGCCAAAATCCCCATTTTGTGTCACTGTGGCAAATGGGGGTGGGCGAGCCAAAATCCCCATTGGGTACGCCGTGGTCCACTCGTCAGCGGGTAAAGCCCTAGTCCTACGCGCGCGTCCAATCAGATCGCAGAATGAGCTTCTCGCGGATCGCCCCGAGTCTGCCTGCAGATTCCTTCTAGAGGAACGATCAGACGGCTGCAGTTCAGAGCTAGGGTTAGTTCGACGGTCATTGTTCAAATGGGGTTTGAAGGCACTCAACGGGGTTTTGAAAAGTTTGATAAAGTGTCCAAGCTTCATTTTGAAGTGACTAAGAAGGATCGAATCTTCGTTTTTCAAATTTCAGTTTTAAACTTGTTTAAATGTCGGTCAACCTTAAGTTGACCGAAATTTGAAATGAGCTTCAAATATTCAAAAAAATCAAAAAAAAAAGGAAAATCCTGCGCACATAGTCGTCTTATGTCATATACTAACGATTTAAGTTGATAAACATCATCTATAAACATTTCATATGAGAAATGCATGTATCTAAGGCGATATCTCAGACTATGTCCTATGATTTCTAGGGTGAAGAGAAGGGGTTTTGGATTTCCAACATAAAATGTTCAAACACCTCACAAAATTTCATTTTGGAGTGACTAAGAAGGATCCATGCTTAGTTTTTCATTTTCATGTTTTAAACTTGTTTAAATGTAGGTCAACGTTAAGTTGACCGAAATTTGAAATGAGATTCAAATATTCAAAAAAAAAGAAAAAAAGAAAATCCTGCGCACATAGTCGTCTTATGTCATATACTAACAATCAAGCTGATAAACAAGGTCTACGTACATTCATACGAGAAATGCATGTTGTATGAACTATGTCGTATGAACTCAAGCGTAAAGAGAAGTGTTTTTGGACTTGCAACATGATAATTTCAAAATACTCACGAAAGTATGATTTAGGAGTGACTAAGAATAGTCTAGGCATAGTTCGCGCCCAAATTTTACACAATGTGCGCCAGTGCGCGCCCAGAGCATGCAGTGGCGCGCTCTGAGCGCGTCCGGAGCACGCCATGGCGCGTCCAGAGTGCGCACTTAAGGTGTTTGACAGAAGTACAATAACAAATATTACAAATTTCCGCAAATGTTCATAGCTTTGACTTGATCCTTGTGTGACTAGAAGGAGCTACGGCCTTGCTCCGGGTGTTCCATGCTGGATTTGGACCAGTTGGGTCCACGACCTCCCCCTTCTTGTGCTTCTTGGCTTGTTTGTTCTTTGTCGCTGGTGATGCTCGTGCAGCTGGTGATGATCCTGCTGCTGGTGATGCTCCTCACTAGTACAGAACGACACATCGGATACCCCTCTATGAAAACGGCAGGCGTTAGGCGACGGAGAATCGCGCTTTCCGCGCGGCCAGTGCGTACTAACCTGACCTGGGCCGTGGCTGGCCCGTCAACATAGGTAACGGAGAAAGTATTAACTCCGTTACCCATATTATTGGCAACGGTCTTAATTCTGGCTCCGTTTCCGATATGTGCCTCTATAGCAACGTAGACTTTTGTGTGTCCGTGTGCAATGTGGACACGTTCCATCTTCGTCGAATTCGATGCGAGCGGAGTAACTGCTATGGCGTAGTGGCGTAGTGACGCCGCGGCACCGCCCACTACTCCTTAAAAACCCACGATCTCCCTGCTATCTCAGTACGCCACTTCGCCGCAGCCATGGATACTCCTAGCAACTACTCGGGCGTTCGCCGCAGCAGTTTCCCGCTTTCGCTGAATTGGAACCGCGTCGTCGTGCCGGAGGCCGTCGCGCAGAGGCACTGGCAATATAGGAGGCCAATGCCCTGGTCAAATGTTAGCCTCCCCGCTGGCTGGCGCGTCAACCACAGGAGGGTGCCTATGCCGCCGGAAGAGGACGCGGGATCCTCGGGCGCCCGCGACCGCAGCCGCTCGCCGCGGCGGAGAGACGCTCGTCCGCGGTCGCCTGGATGGAACCGCGTCATCGTCGGGCAGGCCGTCGCGGAGTGGCACTGGCAATATAGGAGGCCAGTGCCATGGTCAAAGGTTCGGCTACCCGGTGGCTGGCACCTCAACCGCGCGTCGGTGCCTATGCCGCCGGAGAGAGTTGAGCTGCTTCAGAGCCGCCGGCTCCTCCTCCCGCCGGAGCTGCGCGACGATCCTGCCTACGACGACGACGAGATGTGGGAGGGGCGCACGGGCGGCGATGACATCGTCGGCGAGGAGCCGCGCGACGACACGGACGACTACGCGGCTCTCCTCGCATACGAGTAGGAGAAGGCGGAGGCCGAGGAGTAGTTATAGTTATTTATTTTATGTTCTTCAACTTCAATACTAGTAGAGATCAGTATAAGCCCAGTGTGTCAGTGAAAAATCAAAGGAAACGGTTGTTTATACCCTCCGTTTCCGATGTTCTACTTTGCTATAAATGCGCCCTTCTCACAGCCCTAAACTCCATCGCTCTCACTCTCAGCCTCACTCTCAAAGTGTGGCGGCGCCTCCACGCAGCACCAGATCTTAGCTCCACTGTGGCGGCGCGCATCTCCCTCCCTCCGACCGTGGCGGCGCGCATCTCCCTCCCTCCGACCGTGGCGGCGCGCATCTTCCTCTCCTCCGACCGTGGCGGCGCGCATCTCCCTCCCTCCGACCGTGGCGGCGCGCATCTTCTTCTCCTCTGACCGTGGCGGCGCGCATCTCCCTCCCTCCGACCGTATCAGCGCGCATCTTCCTCTCCTCCGACCGTGGCAGCGCGTACCCGTTCTTTGCTCCACCCGGGCAGATCTCGTCGCCTGATCTGTAGCTGGAGGGCGCATGGCGTGTCGATCCGAGGACGACGAGGATGACTACGTACTCCCGCCGCCAGATCCAAAGGTAATACATCTATTTGTGACCGGCCGTCGTGCCGACGAACTAGGGTTGTTGTCATTGTTCTGCTTAGGTTTTCTTCCATAGGACACTCATGAACAGAACTAGAACTAGGGTTGTAATACATCCGAGGACGATGAGGACGACCACTGGCGGATCCACCTTGAGCCAGCCGGGTGCACAGGACACCGGGAGAAGGAATTTTTCTTTGTAAATTAGCAATTTTTCATCACATATGCACCCCTAAAAACTGTTTTAAATGTATTGTGGTAACATGTGTGCATCCTGGTTCAATATGTTCTAGCTCCGCTACTGAGGACGACTACGTAGTGTCGCTCGAAAAGAACATAACTAGCACAAATCGGTAGTGTATGAAACTCATGGCTGACTTATCTCCTTTGCAAAACAGATGTACATTTCGGTGACACTGTATAAAAAGCCGGGTCCTTAGCCAAGGTGCGCTTGTCGTCCGGCATAATTGTTGGTACACAAGAACTATGCAATGGATTTGTAAGTTTGTTATTCTGTCTTATGCATCCTTTTGTGTTGTATGTCCTTTATGCTAGATGTATAGTGAGCTAACAAGGAGTCATATATTCTCTCTTTGCATTTCAGTGACCACTTTACAAAAGAGGCACCTTCAGTACATCAGCACTCGCTTATTGCACTATGTGCATAGCATGGTGCTGATCCGTTTAGCTCATTTAAATGAGCTAAATACAAGGTCGGGGACAAAGCGGCGAGTTGATTATATTTTGCGACACCGTCC
Organism: Poa pratensis; assembly: GCA_947311845.1. Classification (NCBI taxonomy): domain Eukaryota; kingdom Viridiplantae; phylum Streptophyta; class Magnoliopsida; order Poales; family Poaceae; genus Poa; species Poa pratensis. The sequence continues at coordinate 46,453,850 of CAMZMU010000096.1, forward strand.
AAGAAGAAGATTGAATTCATGAACTCTAACAGCAAGTCATGAAGATAAATTAAGTTGGAAATGACAAGGATAAGTTTAGAGAGGCATGACATAGATAGATTTAGCTAGACATGTCAATGATAGATTTAGAGAGGCATGACAATGAAGATAAGTAATTGGTTGTCTTGTGATGCAATGTATTGGTGACATTTGTTATAGCTTATGAATGAATGAATTTGTCAGCCTTTTTGTGCTTCTGTTGTGAAATTTTAAATGTCCAGTGCCAAATCTATTCCTGCTCTAGGCTTATGAAGAAACCTCAATGCAAACGAGCAGAAACAGAATCTCCGTTACTGATGTTCCGTCACATCAGAAACGGAGGTTGTGCACAACCGTTGCCAAACCGACGCCTCATCAGCGACGGTTTTTCGCCTCCGTTACGGATGAGGGCCTTCACATCAGTAACGGGGTCGGGGACACGAACCCTTTTTCCGTTTCCGATGGGGTTTTTGGCCCGTTTCCGATGTGTCGTTCTGTACTAGTGCCTCCTGCTGCTGATGCTTGTGATGCTGGTGATGCTCGTGATGCTGGTGATGATCCTGCTGCTGGTGATGCTCGTGTTGGTCGTGATGATCCTGCTGCTGGTGATGCTCGTGTTGCTGGTGATGCTGGTGATGCTCGTGTTGCTGGTGATGCTGGAATCCGGGTACTTCCAGTAGCCGAAACTGGTGGTCTCGGAGGCGAATCTACAAATGGCTCTCTATCATCATCTTTCATTCCAGCACATGCTGCCGATACAAATGCCTCTTCTTCAGGATCTTGAACATCAGCTTCTCGTTCCGTAGCTTCTGTTGCCGCCCCCCATTCTTCTTGTGCAACTCTTTTCTTTGCACGAGTCCTTGGCTGCCAGTAGTCTTTAGTTTTACCCTTCTTACTTGTCTTTTCCCTGGCATTCGAAATTCAAGTAAAACAGATATTAACAAATATGGAAAATATGTTTGCTAGTGCATACGACAACCATTCTAGACACAATACAGGTCAAAAAACTCTTTTGCTACGGCTTGTGTTGTGGCTGCGGCTGCTTGTGCTGTGGCTGCGGCTGCTTCTGCTGCTTCATCTGCACCTATCCTTGCTCTGTTACAAATGCAGAGGGGATGGATTGTTGCATAGCCTTTGAATGTGCCCCAATATTCCACATCTTTTGCACGACGCTGCTTTACGGTTGCACCCTCTGCAGGTGGTCTTATTCTGCTTACCCTTGGCCTTCCAGGTGCTCTGTTTAGCGCCGGAGGGTGTAGTTTGAATCCTGGATCATACTCATCCCATTGTTCTCTTCCCAATAAAGCAGGCACGTTTTTAGCATATGCTGCCTTAAACTTGGCAACAGAGAAATATTCAGACACATATGAATCAACAGCGCTTCCGATGAAGTTCAGGAAGTACAGGGCATGTATACATGGCTTGCCACTGATCTCCCATCGCTTACAAGTACATTTCTTGATTCCCAAATCCACTGGATACCTCCAACTCATTTCTCCGAAGACATATGTCAGCTCAGCCTTAGTGCCGTCTACTCTTCGCAGAGTCATCTTACCCTGCATATTTCTTCCTCGCGCATGCAAATTCTTGATCACACTTGGGATGATGAGATGGCCATCATATGATTGTCCAATTCTATTGCGCAATACCATCTTCTCCATTATCAACTGCCTGATGTTGTCAAATATTTCCCACACCATTAGACTTTTCAGGTGCTTAATCTTTGCGTTGAAACTTTCAGCAAGGTTGCTTGTCACATAGTCCACCTTGCACTCTGGACCAAATAAGCTTCTCGACCACAACTTTCCGTGATGTGTTTCCAAGTATGCTTTGACAACAACATTTTCAGCGTACATGGTCTTCAAGTGGTGGTTATACTTCCTCTCGCTACATGTGTACGTGTTGGCCAAAGGTTTTCATCAATACTTTCCCCTTAAACTGTTCTTGAAATTAGCAACAAGATGTCTCATACATTCCGTGTGCTCTGCTTCAGGAAACACAATTCCTACAGCTTTCTCCAAACCCTTGCAAGCATCTGTATGGATTACCAATCCAGGAGGGTCCCCTATAACCTTGTGTAAATTGTCCAAAAACCAACTCCAGCTAAGCTCGGACTCCACCTCCACCACACCAAAAGCAACTGGAAAAAGGCAGTTGTGTCCATCAACTGCACAAGCAGCTACCAACTGTCCTTTCCATCTTCCAGTTAGAGCAGTTGCATCACAGCCAATATGGCCTGCAACCGTTTAGAAACCCTTGATGGCAAGCCTTGAAAGAGACAAAAGCCCTCCTGAAGATATGTGTCTCCTGCATTTTCCCTTTCCCTTTCCCTTTGGACTGCACAACCACATGATCGATTTCTACCACACTACCTGGACTTGCCTTCTCCACCTCAACTTTGAATGTGTACAACAACTGAAAGCTATCTGCCCACGCAGGACCTTGTATGTTCTTCATGGCCTGTTCTCTAGCGTTCCATAGCTTCGAGTAATTTAGCTTCGTCTCAAATTTATATTTATCAGTGATTAGTCTGCCGAGGGCAGTTGCTCCAAGGTTTTGGTTCTCTCTTAGCATAGGAGTCATCACCCTGTCAGCCACCCTTTGCTTGCTAAGTATTCTTTATGCCATGCCACCTTAGATGCACAAGTGTGCTCATAGTTGTTATACCTTATCTCTACCATGTCTTTCGCATCATGTTTGTCACGAATCTTCTGTGGCACAAGAGTGGCAGGCAACTTCCACTGGCACCGGATGTCTGGGCAGTGAACCGTATACCTGTTTGTCGGAGAATGACTCCCACGAAACAGGGGCAGTCACACTCGCGAAGAGAGTTCGTGTAAGGGGCTGAACACGACGTCAATCAACCCTCATCCGGCGCGGCGACGCTGCTCGTCGTGCCTGAGGAGGGACATCACGGCAGAGAGAGACACGGCGCGTACCCAGGTTCACGGCCCTCTTGTGGAGGTAAAACCGCTACGTCCTGCCTGTCTGTATTGCTGCTTGTAGAGGTTACAGTACAGCGTGCTTGCCGAGGGCACAGTTGTGGCAATGGCGCGTACAAGGGGAGGGAAACTACTGTCTTCTTCTCCCTTGCGCGCAAGTAGCTAGACTAGGAGTAAAATGTGTTCGATCCCCCTTAGGGTGGTGCACCAGCTCCTTTTATAGGCGCCCCGGGCCTCCTCCCTGTCCTTGTGCAGCGGAGGGGCTACCACATGGCGACAACGGTCGGGAGCACGGTGCACCGCTGCTTGGGCGTCCATGAGCGCGGTCCATGGGCACAAAAGCTGAGGCCGCAGCAGAGAGGCCGCCGTCCATCCAGGACGGCCAGCTGCTGCCGCAGAGGAGCGGGGGAGTCCCCACGGTGACGTCGCGTTTGGCGCGTAGCGCCGGCCTGCTCCCTTATCACCAAAGAGGAAAGCTTGGTGGTCTGCGCCGTTGCCCCTGCTTTGTTGACTCCTTTATCACCAAAGTGGGACTGTAGCTCCGTCGTCACCCTGCGCAGAGGCGCGGTCACTCTGCGGCCGCTGCGGAAGCCATGTGCGCTCCGCAGAGCTTGCTTTACAGTGAAGGAACCCTCGCGTGGGCGGGAACGCCCTGTGGAGGATTCTGCGTTGACTTCCCTCAGGGAAAGCTTCCTTGGAGAGGGGGCAGCGGAGTAGAGGCTCCACAGGCCCTAGCTGCCTCCTCAGGCCTCCGCGAGGCGATTCTGCCCCGCGGGCTCCCCAGGCTTGCAGACCTGGTCCTTAGCGAGATTCACTCGCCGAGTGTTGAGGGTTATAGAGGCCTGGCCCAGTACACCCTGGTTCTTACTGGGCTGACAGTAGCCCCCGGGCCCATGACGGGCACGACGCGGTCCAGGGGGCGCAGGCGAAGCGTCATGGGCCCAAAGTGTCCGGCCGGCCCGAGACACGTGGCGAGCGGTTGGTGCGTCTCGGCTTCTCCGGAGGAGGTGGGCGTCGTGGCGGGACCCACGACGCCTCGGAAACCGCCCTGAGGTGATATAAAGGCTGCCGCGGCTGTGCGGCAGCAGTTCCGGCATTTACGCCCTTTCCTTCTTGCATACACCTCCGGTGCTCCACTGCTCCGGCGATTTCCGTTCTTCTCCGAGCTTTTCCGCCGCCCTTCCTTCGCGAGCCATGGGCCCCAAGAAGGCAAGGCGGTGATGGTGGAGGCCTCCGCTGAAGCGCAGCGGGAGGAGGAGCTTGCGCCGGCTCTCATCGGCACTCGCGTCTCCACAGCGGAGGCGCTGGATAGGCTGAAGGTCCTCGTCGCCGGGAGGAATAATGAGCATGGCGCCAGCGGCGTCAAGGCGGCGCGCTTCGGCAAGCTGGCGGCGGGGTGGTACCCATTTTCGTCCACACGCTGTTCGCCGGCTTGGTGCCGCCGTTCTCTCCCTTCCTTGCGGAGGTGCTGGCTTTCTATCAGATCCAGCTCCTGCACCTCCACCCGAACTCCATCCTGATTCTCGCCATCTTCGCCTATCTCTGCGAGGCGTATCTGGGAGTGATGCCTTCCGTGGCCTTCTTCCGGAGCTTCTACGCGCTCCGCAACACGGCGCCCGGCGAGCGGTCTGGGTGCGTGTCTTCCGCATCGCAGACGGGATGGGCGCCGTCTACATCCCCATGTCGTGGGATGGCGACAAGGCCGTTACGAGGGTGACGAAGAAGGTGGAGGACTTCCGCCAGAAGTGGGTCTCGTCGACGCCAAGGAGCGGAATGCCTTCTTCGATGAGCCTGAGGCGCCGCCGCTGAAGAACTCAAATTGGTCCAGCGAGAAGTTCCAGCACCAGAAGATTGCCCACTTGGTCTCGCGCATGAAGCTCGTCCGCGAGGCTGGCCTCACGGGGCAGATGGTCGCTGAGGACTTCGTGAGGCGGCGCATCGCTCCCCTCCAGGCGCACACGAAGCCGGTGTGGATGTACTCCGGCCCGGCAGATCCAATGCGCTTGCACCTCAGCGCCCACGCGCCAGACGACGTCGCCTCCATCTTAGGCACGCTCTTCATCGCCCCGGAGATCCCTGTTCCGGGCACTGAGCACCTGAGGCCCCTCCACCAGCTCACTCCAAAGAAGCGCCTCGCAGTTCTGGAGATGATGCCGACGTTCACGCCAGAGGGCTTGGAGGGAGAAGAGGCGAAGGGGGCTGCGGCGCCTGTGGTGGAGGAAGACTTGTTTGGCGAGTCCTCTGCTGCTTCAGACGCCGAAGCTGACGCCGCCACAGGAGGAGTCAACCCCTCGTCAGGGGAGGCGAGCTCTTCAAAGCAGGCGGCCCCTGAGGAGGAGATCCTGGAGATATCGTCCGATGTGGACGAGGATTTTGTGGTGGCCCCGTCACGACGGGCCACAGAAGAAGAAGACGAAGACGGAGATAGCGGCCCGGAGGCCGCGGCAAAGCGGTGCGAGCCCCGCACCAAGGCCATCCACGACAGGGCCGCCAGAAGCCTGGAGAGCACTCCTCTTAAGAGGAAAGCTGAGGCGGCCCCTGAGGAGCCCAGCGCTGGAGCCTCATCAGGCCTGTGGCGCTCTGCCAACAAGGTGTGGGTGGACACCCGCGCCAAGCCATCTGGGTGAGTACTGTTTCTTCTTGACTCGTTCTTGCTTATCGAGAGTTCTTGCCTTTCTCGAGGATCTCACTGTCTTGATTATCAGGGGTCTGGTTCATGCGAAGCGCCGCCGACTCCGCAAGGCTGCGGACGTGCGGCGCGACGCTACGCCCGTTGTTGAGGGGCCTACGCGCCCCTTGGAGAAGACTGAGGAGCCCGTGGTGACAGTCACCACGGGCCCGGCTGTTGACGAGGCCATGAGGCCTGTGGGGGAGACGCCCCTTGAAGAAGCAACTGCCTCGCCACCTCCTGCCGAGAGTCAGATTGAGGAGGCGGTGAAGGCTCCGTCGCCGCCGCGCCCTGATGCTCCACTGGAGCCCCCAGAGACACCCGCCGTGGAGACGGCGGGGACCAGCACACAGGCGCCGGGAGGCGCCGACGCGAGATGGAGGAGGGAACTCCTCCGCCGCCCCCTCCAAATTCCGAGCCTGAGGGGGAGGCCACTTCTTCTGAGGCCGCAGCAGGCGAGGCTGCGGTTGAGCCACTGGTGGCTAGGCCTCCCTCGCCAGCCCCCGAGGCCCACGAGGAGGTCGTCGTGGAGAACAACGACGCACAAGACGGTGGGGGCCCGCTCCTGTGGCCCCGTGTTGACCCTGGTCCAAGCACTGTGCTTTCAGCACCAGAGGCTGGCGCTGGGGGGAGGACGCTGCGCCACGTGAGGGCTCTTGGGCCTTGGTCTTGAGCGACCGGAGCCGGAGCAGCGCGTGCCGCCAAGCTGCCCTCCGTTGGTGAGGGGCACCCTAGACGGGCTAGAACCCAACTTGCCCTTGAGGAGGCGGAGCTTGGCAGGAGGTACGACGCCCTTGCTGCTGACTGGGCCCGCTTCTTCGAAGTCAGGCGGCGGAGTGGCCCTGACGACCAAGCCCTTCAGGCGCAGCGCGACGAGGCGACGCGGCAGGCCCAGGAGATCCGCGAGAACGCGGAGCGCGAGGCGCAAGGGCCTTGGCGCCGGTCCAGGCGGAACGCAAGGCGGCTGCAGAGGATCGGGAGGCGGCTGTGGCGGAGCGCCAGGCTGCAGCCTCCGACCGAGCGGCTATCGAGACCTCCCTCGCCGACCAGCGCAAGGAGCTGGCCAGCCGCGAGGAGAAGATAATTGCTGAAGCTGAGGTGGTGAGGAAGTCTCTGGAGCAGCATCGTCTGTCGCTGGAGGCTCGCGAGCAGGCCATGACGACACGCGAAGCTGAGGTGCTCAAGCGTGAGGAGAAACTGGAGCAGGCGGAAACAGACATGAACAGAGAACGTGAGGCCTTGGAGTCCCGCGAGAGCAGCTTGGCTGAGGCCATGGGCAAGCACGACAAGGAGGTGGAGCGGCACCGGGAGCTTGTGGAGAAGGCCAACCAAAGCTTGCCGAGAAGAAAAAGGAGGCGAGGCGGAGGCCCTCACCAAGCAAAAAGAGTACCGCACTGCTGTCACACAGGCCGTCTCCCGGGAGTATGCTGGGAAGTTCAAGAAGCAGGAGGACGGCTTCCAGAAAAAGCGCAGAGAGCTCGGCAAGCGCATTCGCCAGCTGGAGGAGTGGAACGCCAACTTGAAATCCTCGCTGAAGCGCGCCAAGGACGCTAATCTCCGCACGGAACAGGCCCTCGAGCGCTCGGAGCAGGACCTCACAGCCCTGATGGCAGACATGCAGGAGTGAATGCGCAGGTGGCCCCTGTTGTGGAGAGGGTCGAGGAGGCTGAGCAGAGCGCGGTGGCGGCACGGGTCTTGACGCAGCAGCGGGAGCGTATGTTCCGATCTTTGGTGACGCGCGGGAACGCTCTTGCTGCGAAGCTGGGGGTGGATGCTCCTGCCGTCCCCGTCCACGGGAACGCCGACGTCGCCACGTATCTGACCTACTTCGACCAGCTCTTCTCCGTCCTTGAGGGCCCTGTGGCGGAACTCGACGATGTTGTCGACGAGGAGTGCCGCAAGCTCCTGCTGGTGGCGGTCGAGCGCGTCTTCGTCAACCTCAAGCGCCTATATCCATGCTTCGACTTCGAGTCCGTGACCGAGCCCATGGGGATGCTCAGATCGAGACGCGCCTCTTCAACTCTGCTGCGGGAGGAGATCAACGACTATGTCAACCGCTTCAAGAGGGTCGCTGAAGAGCCGGCCTCTGGCGAGGAGGAAGACGTCGAGGAGGAAGGCGCGGAGGAAGGTGACGCTGAGGAGGATGAGGCCGCCAAGACTTCTGCTTAAGCTGCTCCTGCCACAAGTCGCGCCTGAGGCGCAAGTTATCTTTGTTTAAAGACTTTGTTTCATTTGTGATGGTCTGTAAAACACTTTATTGTGCTGCAATGTGTGTGCCCCTCGACGGGCATTTTATCCCTATTCCATGCCTTTTTCGCTTTACGTCGTCAGGACCCGTCTCTTAGCGCTATGACTCCGCCACTACGGTATGCCAGAGCAATGACTCAGCAAGGCCGGGGGGTGTTTAAGGCTTAGAGAGGTAAGAGCTCTCGAGTCGCGATGCTCGAGGGCTCCCCTTTGACGCTCAAGCAGTCCATGAAATGCGAAGGAGAAAATACCCGCCCGAGGGACGGAAGTTGCTCGTGAGAGGAAAAACACAACGCCTGAGGTGTAAGCGCAGGACTTAGCTTAGCGAGGTTCTGGCCTCGTGGAGGGCGTTGATTTCCCTGAAGGTGCTTCCCTCTTTGGGTCTGGAGCGTGACTCCACGAGCCTTGGGGGGACTCTTGTTCCCTGTGTAGGTTAGAGGCGGAACCAAAGCAAAACATGGTAGAGAAACTCATGCGCGCTTATAGGTTTCCTCATGGGTGCCTCGCGAGGAGAGTAAGTACCAAAGGTCCTTAGGTGAGGTGGCAGGTTTGGGAGCAAGCCCCTGGGCCAGAGCTCTTTGGTGAGGTAACAGGCGTGAGAGCGTGCTCACGTGTTAGAGCTCGGATCCTTTTGGATTTTGCGGTGCTGCTGGGATGCTCCCGAGGCACAGTCACCGTACTCAGCCCCCGCTCGCGAGGTGCGCAAGGGGAAAGATATGAGCGCGAATGAAAACACAGAGTAATGAGAACTAAAACTCACCCCCAAAATATTACATAGCGGCGCCGCAGCGCAATGTTTCACTAGGAAACGAATTGGTTCGTTACACTTGGGCTTGCCAAGATAAAGTTTCCATGTCGAGGCATGGGGACCACATTCAGTGGCTGAGACTCTTCACGGCCTGCGGCGGCACGTTACAGGAAGAGCTCAGAGGGACTGGCCCTCAGAGAGAGAAGCTTTTGTGAAGCTTGGAGGTGAAGCTGTGCGCTTTCCTCTAGAGACAAAAAATGCCTGGTGTGATAGAGATCACGGGTAGAACTTGCGTAGATGCGCGATGTTCCAAGGGTTCTT